>JAHWFO010042260.1:538990-574268 GCA_023313115.1 Rhysida immarginata | reverse complement strand
TGCAAGAGGTGATAGTTTCTAGAAGTTTTACTGTATTAAATAAAAACATTAATAATAAAAAAAAAAACCCTGCAATTTTTTAATAAATTTTCTTATTAAAATTCAAACATTCTTTTGTCTGCTTACTTGTATATATTTCCTTTGGGTTTCATCATTCAAGACATCTGTATTTTTTTTGTCAAATTAATAACTTACTAATGAAATGCAAAACAAAACAAAAAAAAATCAAGTGTGAATTAATGTAAATTAATTATAATTTAATTATACAAGGTTAGAAAATTAATAAACGAGGCTGGCACTAATTTGAACATATTCAACCATGTGTGGCCACAACGACGCGAGTTTTCGATCTATAAACTATCCTTGTGTTTACAAGTTGCAACAATAAAGTTGCGCACACCTGCATATTTTTATGCTTCAACCGCACGCAGTCCTTAGTTGACGTTCCAATATTAAACATGGAACAAAGGCCAAACATTATGTTCCGTTTTAAACTTGGAAAACTGCTACAAAAACTTACAAGTTGATAAAGCAAGTGTATGGTGATGATGGGCTATCTCGTGCACGTGTTTTTGAATAGTTCACTAGATTTCGTAATGGCCAGGAAGAGCTGAAAGAAAACGGAAATTCTGTTTTGAAAAGTCAAGAACTTTCACAGCACTCACACATTATCCATAAGGAGTTATTTCCGCCAGGACAAACAGTCATCAAGGAGTACTGCAGGGAGATTTTGCAGCGTCTGATTAAGAGAATCCATTGAGTACGGCCACAATTTCGTACAGAAAGGAGTTGGTTGTTATTGCATGATAATGCTAGACCGCACACAGCAATGCTTGTAAAGGAGTTCTTAGGCAGTAACTGAGTTGTGGAGCTTTATCACCTATTCCCCAGATTTGTCTCCACCAGACTTTTTCTTCTTCCCAAAGGTGAAAACAAGTCTTAAAGGACACAGCTTTGAGAATATAGAGGATATCAAAAAGAACTTTACAGCCGAACTTGGAAGGGTTAAGACAGAGAACTTTAAAGGAAGTTTCTAAAAATAGCATGAATACTGCAATAAGTATGTAGCCTCAGAAGGTAAGTACTTTGAAAAATATTAAACGGATTTGCCAGAAATATGTCTTGTATTTGTAGCATCAACTTAGATTGCAAGAGCAGATTTGTTTCCCAGAGATATTTATCAGATGATATAGCATTTTTGGTATCTGATATCACTCTTCATATAAAAATTGCATCTGTTCTCACAGAGATTTTGTAAGTAGAAAATATGATACCTTGCGGATGAAAAGTGGAAATATATGTGGTCATATTAGGTGAGACGTATGTTTATATAAGTGATGGCAGCAAGAGCCATGCAATTTTTTACCACCAAGGGGTTCTAAGGATTTCAGAAAATGGTACATGGAATGCAAGGAAACACTTTCTAAAGGTTTCATGATCATGCCAGGATATAACTACAACAGCAAGTGTAACGACATATCACATGAACTTCTATTATGACTCTCTAATTAAATGGCAATAATTTTAAGTTATTTTTAATTATAAGTTTTCAATGGAAATTAATCTTAATTTAATTAACAGTTAATTATTCATGGAATTTTGTTAACGTATTGATTGTGTATTTAACAATGTTAAAAGTTATAGACGGTCGCTACTTGAAGCATTCATTGTTGTTCGGCAATTTTGTCGCTTGGCTGCGTTGGGTTGTTGGAGAGTTAGTTGCCTAGCAACAGGCAGTTGTTGTTAAGTTTTTTTATGCCATGTCGTGGTAGCGATCGTCTGCTAAAGGTCAGCTTTTTCTTTATCTTCCCCTTTATTAACAGCAGAAACCTTAATAAAGAAGACTCAGTTTTAACTTTAAATGCACTAGACAATTTATTTCCATTTCACTTGGCCTTAGTGGAGGTTTTGCATGGAAGCCGCCACTTATTTCGAGATATAAACTGGTCCTTTAGATTCCGGTATATACTTGGTCCTTTGTGGACACTTCAAGGAATTATCCCGACTTAAATTTATCTTTTGAGCCGGATCGTCCCTATATATTTTGGTCCTTCGAGCCGGATCGTCCCTACATTTTGGTCCTTCGAGCCGGATCATCCCTACAGCAAGTTAACTTTATCCAGAGTTGAGTCAAAGCCCAAAGTTAATGCCATCTAAGACTAACGTTCTAATCCACATGTTTATCAGTGACATCCCCATTCTATACCAAATCAACTAGGCATCTAACCCAGTAGGTCTTAGAATTTGATAATTTTTTGGTTATTTGATTCATGCATTAATGTAAAGAAAAATACAAAATTTTAGATTTTTCAGACTTATGGTTTTTGAGTTATAAATTTTTAAAGTTTTTAAAAAAATAGCCGAAAAACAAAGTGTTTTTAAAATAGTTATTTGGCTATTTATCAAAAACTATTGGAGCTTGAAAGTTGGAACAGGTGTCATCTTTTTCAGTTTTTAATGCTCTTTCTGTTGATATACAACATGATCATATTCTTAAAATACAATATTTTTCAAAAAAAAAAAAAAAAATTCTTTTTTGAATTTGGAAAAAACACCCTTTTTGATTTTTATTAAAAAATTATACGTTATTCTAGCATGTGCTGCCTCAAGGTGTGCCAAATTTCAAAGTGGAGAAACAATGGGTTTATGAGATAAAAATTTTGACAAACAACAGGTACATAAAAACATAGTGTAAATTTATTCAAAGAAGTACAAAATATCAAATACATGTATGTACAAATCACAGTTTAAGTGTCGCTTATTTTTAATTTTTTTTATTTTCTTTTGTAAAATGATGGTTGATTCAGTCATTTCTTCACTGGTTAGTGTATATATGTCCTCCCAGTCGCAGTCCTTGGGTCAACCTTTTTGAGAAGTCTCAGTTTTTTTCCTACAACCAAAATGTCAGGTTTTGGCTGTGGATAGTAGAACGATGCTGCAGGTCCTTGAGGATGTAAAAAACTAACTTTTGTTTCATGTGATTCAGTTTTTGCTAGGATGCAGGCTATCCACCAGAT
Source organism: Rhysida immarginata (assembly GCA_023313115.1). Lineage (NCBI taxonomy): Eukaryota > Metazoa > Arthropoda > Chilopoda > Scolopendromorpha > Scolopendridae > Rhysida > Rhysida immarginata. The sequence continues at coordinate 571,251 of JAHWFO010042260.1, read as the reverse complement.
TTTGTTGTACTCCACAGTAACGAAACCTGATTCAATATTTGTCAGATCCTCTGTAATACCTGCACTTGATATTACGGATTGTTCTGTTATTTTCTCAAAACTTAGAGAGTATAGTTTAGTGTCCATTTTTGCTTCAGACACAGGAATTATTGCATGGATTTTACATGTTCCTTTTACAGTTTGTGCTTCATCAAATCTTGCTTTCAGTTTTCTTTCATTTTCACTATTTTGCTCAGAAGTGCAATACTTGAATTGAACCTTTGCAAATTCGTAAAGTTGTTTAGGAGTCATGATTTGCTGTTCATAAGGGCACTGTAAACTAGCTAACCTCTCTACAGTTCCTCCAAGGCCATCACAGGCACTCTTGCCATGAGAGGTGGCAAATAAATACCACCCGGCATTTATCCCAAAATCTTTCTGGTGAAGGCACACATTTAGAAAGTTTTTACAATTTTTATATTGGCCTGCACAGCCATCAGAGAAGTAAACAATTTTAGTTAGATTAGGAATTACAGATTTAAGCTTGTCGATCAAGATGGTCTGAAACAGGTTGAATGCAACTGCATCGTGGACAAGGCACTATGAGATAAACACATAATTCAGATATTTTAGCTGGTCTTTGTCATCTTTCTTCAAATATACCACAAAAGGATGAAGGGTGGCTTGGGTGCTGTTCCAATGATACGATTGCACTTCATTGAATAAATTTACATGGCATTTTTAGTGTAGGGGTAACAGTGAGACATGGGGAAAAGTGAGACATTACATGTAGCATCTGCAAAATGCATCACTAGTAGTTGGCACCAACAATGCTAAAATGTAAAACTGTTCCTGTTTTCATCCATCTAGTTTCTGTTACCTAATATCTTTATAAACTTTTGGAAATGCACATGCAATAAGTAAGGCAGGTTTGTTAACTTTTCTTGGTTGTTATTTATTCCAAATTGTTGAAAAAGTTTACAACAATCATATAAACCATTGCTATATGTGGAATGCTCATTCATTAAGCTATCTAATAATGCATAATAAATTTAAAAATAACTCGAAAAACGCCTAAAAGCTTTAAATAATAAATCATGCGGTGTGGGTAACAGTGAGACAAAATGGTTTGAGAACAGTGAGACAGTGTATAACAAAAAGAAAAGGAGTACATAATTTGATGTTGATTTTTCTGTAGCCAATGTTTGCTAAAGAAATGTGATTGTTCACAATTTCAGATTCTTTTTACAGATTGCTTTTAATGATACACAAGTTTGTTTTTGTACTCTTTTTACTTTCTTATACATAGTATAAGGATGTATTGTAATCACAAAAAATTTCGACCTCCAGATTTTCACTGAGCTTCACGTTTTAGGATCCCTAGATTATGAAAAAGTGATTTCTGGAAAATGTCTATGTGTGTGTGTCCACGATAGCGTCAAAACGGCTAAACTTAAGATTATAATCTTCCTCAGGAGGTCTGATTAGTTTCCCAGTGGAATCGGTGAACCGGAAGTATCACTTTACTCCAGCGCCAAAATATAAATTTTAAAATATCTCGTTAACCATTGCGTTTATGAAAATTTTGGAAAGATAGAAAAGTGTTACAATTACAATTTTAAACAACTTTTGTTATGAAAGTTTTTCATAATTCCAACCGGAAGTATTAATCCAGTTTTTTGCTAATATAGGTGAAATAAGACAGAATAGGAAAATTTGTAAAGTATACAAAAGTGTTTAGAAGCTAATTTTAAACAACCTTTGTTAAGAAAATTTTTCAAAATTCCAACCGGAAGTACCAGTTCTACTCTTGTCAAAATCCAGTCTTTTGCTAATATAGGCGAAATAAGACTGAATATGGAAATGTGTAAAGTATACAAAAGTGTTTAGAAGCTGTTTTTAAACAACCTTTGTTAAGAAATTTTTCAAACCTCCAACCAGAAGTACCAGTTTTACTCTTGTCAAAATCAGGTTTTTGGCTAATTCATGCAAAATAAGACGGTATAGGAAAATTTGTGAAGTATACAAAAGTATTTAGAAGTTAATTTTAACAACTTTTGTTTACGAAATTTTTCAAACCTCCAACCAGAAGTACCGGTTTTACTCTTATCAAAATCCAGTGTTTTGCTAAAATAGGTGAAAGAGAATGGTATAGGAAAATTTGGAATCTATACCAAAATGCTTGGAAGCTAATTTGAAGTAACTTTTATTCACAAAATTTCTATCGGAAGTAGCCATTTTAGACAGTTGTTTAATTTTTTTCTGTATTTGGACCAGGACATTTATGTATAAGAAAGTCGGGTGGTGACCACACCTCATTTTTTTCATATTTACCATAGTTATGATTTTAATTTCAGTGATTCTTTAAATTTACAAAAATTTAAATTTAAATAAATGTGACTATAGGCCTATGCAATTCTCACCATTGGGGAAGAGTGAGACAAAGTGCATCAGGTTTATGTAAATTATTTTCAGCAAAAATTGTTTTAAATAATCTCTGAAATTCAGTTATATAATACGGTACTAAGTATAACATCTTGTGGAAAAAATTCATTACATTTGAGCCAATATAACATGAAAAACAAACTTTCGAAGATAGGAGTCTCACTGTTACCTGCTCTCCCCTACCTGTTGTTGGTCAAAATTTTTTATCTCATAAACCCATTGTTTCTCCACTTTGAAATATGGCACACCTTGACAGCACATGTTAGAATAACATATACTTTTTTAATAAAAATCAAAAGGGGTATTTTTTCTAAATTCAAAAAAAAAGGAAGTTTAGTTTTTCTTTTTGGAAAAATATAGTATTTTAAGAATATGGTTATGTTGTATATCAAAAGAGCATTGAACACTGAAAAAGATGACACCTGTTCCAGCTTTCTAGCTCCAATAGTTTTTGAGAAATAGCCAAATAACTATTTCAAAAACACCTTTTTCTGCTTTTTTAAAAAAACTTTAAAAATTTATGAAACAAATAACCAAAAAATTACCAAAATCCAAGACCTGCAGGTTCAAAATTATTTTTAAACTGGTTGATTTGGTATGAAATGACCCATTCCTGGTTTGTACGGAAAATAAGTTAAGGCAGCACCAAGACAAGACATCGAGTCACACCACTGCATCAACTCACCTGTTCCTTGAACACATGCAAGAAGATACCGGAATCCGCTCTATTCCATTCAGTGATACACCCATCAAGTCGACGGATGCATCGCCTATGGATTTTTGTATCTTTGGCCTACTTAAACGGGCTCTCGGAAAGGGACAACCGTGAACAGTGGAGTCTTTGGAAAGCATGTCAACAGGAGTAGTTACAAATTGATCTTGGTATTCTGTGTTTCCAATAAACCAGTGGATTAATACCTCAGGCTTCATTTTTCGATTGTAAATAGCGACAAAATTCAAAAGAAACCCCTCCACATATAACTCAGTGATATCAGCTGCAGCAATCTGATCATGGAAGCTTCACATACGGGAATTTTCTGTTGTGTTGTGCTCTGCAGTCATGTCCACTGACGATGAACTTCATGATTCCTAGGGAGTATCGTATTGGAACACCATATCGTATCACAATATACAATACTCATTTCCAAAAAAGTTGGGACAGTGCAAAATATATAGAAAAAACAAAAAGGGATGATGTAACAAAACTTTCTCGCGAATACAAAATAGCAGATACGTTTATGAAATGACATAAATATACTGTGTGCACCAAAACATTTTGTATCGTGGCCGGGACGTTCATTTTGAATGGGGGTGTTACAACACGTTCCAAAATAGTAGGGACATACGTTGTAGAAAGCGCTGTTAGTAGTGAAACCTTCCGAATTGTTCGGGAATAATCTAGAATGATGACGTCGTACTACATTCCATATAAATAACAGTTGCCATCCGTCGTTCAGGTAACCTTTTCGGAACGATGGGTCGAGGCAAGCCAGTTAGCGAAGATCTTCGTGTTAGAATCATTCAAGAATTCACAAACAACGTTTCTCAGCGTGCAATAGCCAGAAGATTTAACCTGTCATCATCTACAGTACATAATATTATCAAGCGCTACCGAGATAGTGGTGAGATCACAGTTCGGAAAGGCCAAGGTAGAAAACCTATTCTGAATGCTCGAGCTCTTCGGATCCTCCGACGTCACTGCGTCACGCATAGGAATGCTGCGATTACGGACATAGCCACATGGGCCCGCGATTTCTTCGGGAAGCCATTATCGTTGAATACTGTACGCCGGTGCATCCACAAATGCAAACTTAAGCTAAACTGTGCACAACGGAAGCCATACATCAACAAACGACAGCAACGTCGCCGTCTGATATGGGCTCGAGCCCATCGCAATTGGTCCCAAGCACGCTGGATGAACATATTGTGGTCCGATGAATCAACCTTTACGATTGTTTACGGAAATAATGGACGCCGTACACTCCGGACCAAAGACGAAAAGGATATTCCCGCGTGCTATAGGCGTTCGGTACAGAAACCACCGTCTGTCATGGTCTGGGGCTGTATTAGTGGCCATGGAATGGGAGACTTGCACATCTGCAATGGCACCGTCAATGCTGAAGCGTATATACAGATCCTGGAACAAGCTATGGTGCCATCTAAGAGGCGCCTGTTTGGACGACATCGGTGTATATTTCAACAAGACAACGCCAGACCGCATGCAGCGCGCATAACTTGTCGGCAGCGCATTCGTATGTTGGATTGGCCCCCTTGCAGCCCGGATCTGTCGCCTATAGAAAACGTTTGGCGTATTATTAAACGAAAACTACGACAGCGACGACCCCGGACAGTTGAACAGCTGAAAACCTCTATCCAACAGGAATGGGACAGAATTCCGGTTATGGTGTTAGAAAGATTGGTGTCATCGATGCCCAGAAGATTACAGTGTGTCATCAAGAGGAGAGGTGACGCCACACCATGGTAAACGCCGTGCTGTCCCAACTTTTTTGGGAGTGTGTTGCACGTGCCAAACAGGAAAACCACCTGTATCTTTCTTTAAGCATATAAGATATGTGATCCCATGCCTAATTTATCGTTTATGTATTGTAATGCGTTGAAATAAACGGCAATACAATAATCCAAACAAATGTGTTGGAGTTCTTCCTATATGTTGCACTGTCCCAACTTTTTTGGAAATGAGTATTGTATATCAGAATTTTACAATATCGATACATAACAAATATCTAGTCAAATATTTTATCACATATTGCTACATTGCTCTGGAAGACCTAGACTGATTTCTGCAGTCACTTCATATCATCAATTTCAAATGATCTAGTATTATCCAACACCTGCATATCAGTAATTAATGAACCTAATATGGCTTTCTACTAATTTTCTTAGCATTCTACTGAAATAACATGCGAACAAGCAGTTTTTCCAATCCTGTAATCTAAGAATATCTGTGGTAATCTATGGTAATTTTTTTTTTTTACTTCTATTATTTCTGTTTCACTCATTTTGCTATAATTCTGAGTGAAATTTGTTTTATCCTACGCTGTCACTCTCTGGGAATGCAAAGTCCTGCCTGTTAATACAAGTTTTATCCTGTGAATTTTTTATATATGAGGGGCATTCAAATACTTTGTGGAATGACGGTATAAGATTCTAATGGTAGGAGATACGGCACGTCTACTTAATCTCCTTCAAAGTAACACCCTTGCAAGCACACTCACTCGAATCTGCCATTCTTGGAAGCATCGGTGGAAGCCTTCTTCTGGAATCTTCCTGAGCTTGGCTATTACATTCACCTTGATGACCTCCATGGTTGTGAAACATGTACCCTCTGGGTCGTAGACGAACACCTGTGACTCATCACCAGTGACAAGTTGTTTGAGAAAAGTCAGGCCCTGAGTGCTTTTTTCGAAGAGATCACCAACAACCATCAAGCATAATTCCTTCTGATCCGTGGTTAGCTTCCTCAGAACAAACTTTGACGCATCTCATCTTCAAATCATCAGACAAAATGGCACGAATGGAGCCGTTAGAGATACGAACTTCGTGTTCCAACTCTGCAATGGTCATTCTTCGAACACTTCGAATTGCTACATTTCGACAAATGACCAACACTCACTGCTGGTCAATGACTTCACACAGAATGGTAACAAAACGGCATGCTGAAACCTGTCAAGCCGTATTGCACCTGTAAGCAGAGATGCTGTTCTCCCTTCCACAAAAGTGGGATCGCTACCTTATTGAGGTTGTCTGTTGAGGAATTCCAGAACTTTTTGACTGCCCCTCGTATTGTAAACCACTTAATAACTAGACATTTTAATATCGTTTTTGCTCCGTGTCTCTTTACAACGTCTTCCAAATTTAAATATTATATTATTTCAAGGATACGAGCCACGTGCTTTGAGAAAATTTTCTCACGACCTGTACGAGCGTGAATGCCGACCATGGTAACACCTATAGGCCAGGGTGCATTACCTATTGCCATCTGCAGGTAAGCATCATTAGCCTGATGAAAACATAACGAATATAATTAAACTATTAATAAAACAAAAATAAAAGTTGAGTGAGAGTAAATATTTTTCAAATTTTACTAAATTGCTCACCTTCACATATTCTTTAACAATGAGATGTTGAACAATAGTGACCAAACTCTCTAAGATGTCCTCTGGCAATGTCTGCAAAATAAACCCAAAGTCCATTCTCATTGATTTTTAAATGCATCTTTTTAAAAACAATAAAGACTACAAAAAATAAAATAAAAAATATTAAAAAAAAAACAACAACTTTTTAAGCACACACTTTTACTTAATAAAGTGACCTAAAAAGTAAAAAAATAATTTTTTGGTGCCTCTCATTTAAAAAGGAATTCATAAAAAATTTTAATGTGTTGCTAGGACAATGAAAAATATAAAATTGGGGTTCTATTGTATCGTTGTGTGTTGAAGTATGCACAAACATTACCAATCTCTTAAGGGAGCAGGATTGTCTGTGGATCCTCGATTTTCCATATATGTAGTGTATGTTTTGATGTCATGTGCATACTGAAATGCAGAAATCATGTGATACCTATTCAATATCTTGTAAGACCTCCTTTTGCCCGGCAAAGTGCAGCATCTCAATGTGGCATGGACTCGACCAGTCGGCGGGAGAGATGTTCAGCCATGCCGTATGAATTAATGTCTCGCTCCAACTATCCTTCCGCATTCAAACTCTAATAATTCTCGTCGTGTAGCCATAATCATGTTACAAGACGTTCCTGATGACTGCTAAAAGTTGAATGACGGCACGGGTACCACTCTGCCTATTTATATACCTTTTACGTGATGCAAGCGACACCTGAAAATTTGCATACGATGCTCCCATGGCTTTTGGCATTTCAGTATATTTTTTGGATAGGAAATCGCCTCAGGCTCACTGGAAACAATGCCATATAGATTCATGTTGGGGATAATGCCCCATTGTACATAGTCTTAGCCATGTGGCTAGATCAGATTGGCCCTAGAAGTTACCTCAAAGGTTGCATGATAAAGGTTGCAACAAGGAGGGTGTCATTGGATCATTCCGTTTCAGAAAGAACACCACAGAGACCCATCTGCCAACATTTTAGTCAAGGCCTGACCAAGCCAAGTGACTTTTTCGGCTGCCTCATCACAATGAACGAAGTTTATCACTCCAACCTTGAAACAGAAACCTCAAGCCAGTACTGGAAGTACACTAGTTTCCCACCTACGAGGAAATCGTAGAGCCAGACTTCATCAACATGTCTGGGATTCCAAGATGTTCTGCTGACCAATTACGCCCGAAAAGGACAGATGATTACAGGGAGGTACTACAGGAACCTGCTGCGAAAGTTATAGTATGAAACCAAGATGGAAAACAACAAGTCTTCGACAGAGGGGCATAACTGGCCAAGTGGTACCAGGATAGTGTCCTCCGACAAGATGTTTATCTCTTCAGGAGTACGGTAGGTTCAGATTTCCTCTACATGGACAATAATGCACATCCGTATCTGGCTGGCATAGTAGTCATCCACTACTGTACAAAGGAGTGCAGCTCTTGCATGACTGTGACTCTTGCAGGGATTCTTGGGTAGAATTAATACTTCATCTGCCCTATTCAAGCAACCTAGGATCCAGCAACTTCTTCCTAAGAAAGAACTGCATGGAGTAGTTTCCAAGGTGACGAGGAAGTCATCACTAAGATGTACAAGGAGGGACTCCAGCAGCTGATTCTTCGCTGGGAGAAGTTATGGATCCGAGTGGGACATCATGACCACCACTTTGCTGTCAGTTGCATGTAGCCAGAGTTCTCCTCAGGTCTTTTATACAGGTGTGCTACGCCGCTAATTTCAGTGACCACCTGGCTGATTTATTTATGAAAATCTGTCCTTCTCTGGAACTTACTTTTACATAAAATACCAGATGTCTTCTCTCATTAAAATAAACCTGTCCATCTAGTAGCTCTGTTATTATAATTAAATCTTAATATAAAAGTTGTTTAATCATCCATTACAGTGTGTCATATACTTTATTTCTAATTAAATAATTTTTTTTCTTTACTCAAGTACCACAGTTTCTTTCTTTTCTCTGTCTATAGTGAAAGCACATCTAACCTATTTGGTTACCAGGCTTGAAATCAGAGAACTGGTGAAGAATAAAAAAAAAATAAAATTTACTTTTGTTTTAAGTTTACGAAACAGTGGCTTCAAGTAAGCTTGGGTCTGAGCATAGGTTGCAGTTGCTAATTTTCCATGAACGCCGATCTTGTCACTTTCCTCTCTGCTATTTAGCTGCTGACCCCATATCTGGAGAAGAAACTACAAGAAAAAACAAATGTTGTCATCTTTTAGTATTGCGTACAGATTACAAGACATCACAAATTCTGCTTATATTTTTAAACTTTAAATCTAAAGGGAAAACATATATTAAAATTTAATGTTTATATCAAACCTTAAGGAAAGTAAAAATGGTTTTGGAGTCCGAAGAGAAATCTCCTTGTCCTAAGTTAGAAGCCATTTCCTAAATAAATAATAAAAAAAAATACAGTATATCAATAAAAAATATTAAAGTCGTCGGGCTGTTATTGACTTCACAAGATACATGATAGAATTCACACTGTGTATGAACGAGGTCTCTTGCAAATTCAGTTACATATTTAAAAGGCAGTAAAATTAAAAAAAATAAATAATAATAACATTAAAGTACAGTGGGGTCTCGGCTAATGAACGTAATTCGTTCCAGAACCTTGTTCGCTAACTGAATTGTTCGTTAGCCGAATCGCGTTTTCCCATAAGAAAGTGTGAAAACGATTTTAATTGGTTCCAGAACTTAAAAAATAACCAATAGAAAATAAATTTACTTAATTTAATTTTTAATTTAATTTAATTTTATTTTATTTAACACCTCATTTGAGGTAAAATACAAACATTAAAACAAAACACAAAAATAAAACAAAATACATTTTGTCATAATCAGTCAACTTGGTGATTTTCTTAAGAACAAAACAAAATTAACCTAACTAAACTAAGACAACTATGTGTACACTAACAATAAACCAACAACGAAAATTTAAAAAGGATAGCGGCTTAAAAATTCTTTTTTTAAAGCTTTTTTAAAATGCTTAATTAAAAAAAAACAAAAATAATTTAAGACATTTTTAATTTACCGCTTTATGTTCACATGAAAACATCAACACGTGACGTCTTCATCTAAACATCCGTTGTATCACTGCAGAACACGTGGAACTCGCAGCTGTCGAAACGGAAGTAATAAATGTGCACCTGTTATTCGATCTTCGCGCGCGCGTACTTGTTTTTTTATTTTTTATTTTGCTCCCTACTTCCGTTCGTTAGCCAAATTGCGTTCGTTAGCTGATACCGGAAATGTACGAATGCCCTGTTCGTTAACTGGATTGTTCGTTAGCAGGGGCGTTCGTTAGCCGAGATATAATGAGAGACAAAGGTTAAGCAAATAAGGTGTCTCTAGGCATCTTTAATAAAGTATCCTTCTGCTTTTGCCACATACGCACATTGCATTCATCGACTTGTATACACATCTGGCTGCCGATTTGCATTTTGTTCCGCATATGTAGCTGTTGCATTTTCTCCAGCTCCCATTATGAATTTATGCATTAAGACAATGCGTTAAACAGAACATGATTGAAGGAAGGAACAGTTAATTTTGTTTTCGCAAATCTGCTTTTGCAATAAAATATATGTGAATTATATTTATATGTGGAATATAAAATGAATAAATATAAAGTATATTGTATTTACTGTATAATATTGTATAATAAAAACCGAAGTTCCTTACCCCTCCCCCAACATCATCTTCTCAAGGTTTCATTATCGGCCTATTATACGCATCATAATGATTTTTTTAACTTTTTTTACGTATAATACGCATATTATACCCCAGAAATTACTGTAATTAGGGACTAGCCATCGAAGATCGAAACCGAAGAAAAACAATGAACGGATGAAAAAAGGGTGAAAAAAATGAGAAAAAACAATAAAAAAATTCTGCTTTATTTTGATTAATTTCTGTTGCAAGCTCTAAGTGTTCATTAATTCAATAATTAATTCTGTGAATTATCTCAAAATAATAGTTAAATCTTTCATTAGTCATATAGAAGTAAAAAAATATTCAATAGTACAATTTCTACTTGACTTAGCCGTAAATATCTCGTCACTGGTATGTAAAATAAATTCATGTCTGTTGACAACAACTCGTGTTTCGATCCATAGTTTTGTGACGAACCCCCCTTCAACCATGACCTAAGGTCCCGAACAGATTCAGGAAACAATCACGAGGTGGGATCCATCAGGGGTTTGAGGCACTGCATAGAGGGCACTCGCATTGCGTTGAGCTGTAAACAGGAAATAAAACCATCCATGCAAATCTATATACAAACGATGCTCTTTATTAACCTCAATTTAACATTAAATACACACGCATAACAATAGTGCAGTGGCTGTACACCAAGCTATAAATCCTAAATGCTATAACCATGCATTAGCATAAAGAGGCCCCTTAATTAATTACATGTAAACTATTAGCTTTTAGCATGAGTAGTCAACAGCATACTAATGCTAAGGGCATTAAATGAGTGCAACATCATAACCGGGCATCATATGCTAGCAAATTATGGGCCAACAAACGAGCTACCGTCCACTCCTACGCAGGTGAGCCGCTCGCGAGACGGGGTGCCGCCTGCAGCTTTTGTGCACTCGGTAAGATTCCAGACAATCAAATACTCCTGAGTACTGGACGCACGCACATGCCATGTGAACCCTTTAATTGAACCGGGGGGGGGGGGGGGGGAGGACATGGACCGCTGGGGCCCGGCTCTTAAGAAAGGCACACTACAGGTGCAGGTTCCCGGCTTTCCTAAACCATCCTCTCCAGCTCTATACAGCCAATGGACTGCTCTCGGCCTGCACTTGCCTCCTGCCCACCTCTGCTCCTATGAGGCAGCACTCCTTATGACTAAATTTAATTACCTTTAGCAACAGCTAGCATCATGAAACCAAAGTCTTTTAACATATATCTTTTACAATGGGAAAATCACTGCCCAAAGGCAACATTTGTCATGTCACATAGTCCGCTCAACAGAGCTCGGGGTACACTAGTATGAACTGTTCTTAGCAGTCTAAGGCACACGGGACTCTTCTAAAACGCTTTAACATCCGGGCAAAACCACGTAAAACTGTCACGCATTAAACACTGATCAGCATGCCATCACGATGCAGTTTCTTCATCGCGGTGATTAAGAGATATAAAAAGATTCACTCACCTAATGCCGACTTCAATTTGCCGACCAGTTATGGGCTTCTCTGCCCGACACATCAACAGCATGACATGGCAATGCTCTTAAATGACAACAGCATGTACGGTAAACCAGTTCCAAAAACGGCTTAATAATTCCTCCAACTACTTAAAATTCTGCATAATAATTAGAGATGGAAATGCTTAATAAAGCAAGAACTGCAGATAAATGAACATGCATGTTTGTTAAAAAAGTTCCATATCTTAAATATGGCTGCCAGTCATTCGAACGACTATCGCACAAAGGATACGATCAAGCTCTTAATTTCTAGGAGAAATTATCATACATCCTCGCTGAAGGAAAACTTCAGTCGGAATCGAAAAAAAAAACAAAAAAAAACATCATTAACAATGAATGAAGAGGCTGCCTTCATCTTCTCAGAAAATCTCCGAGAAAACAATGGCAGCCTCAACAATGCCTGAGCGCTGTCGCCCATAACGGACACGACAGCGACCAAGCAAATGAGCGAAAACTTTTCTTTAAAAAAATAACAGCTATAATATTATAATAAAATAAATTATAACAACGAAATAAAGAAAAACAGCGCACTGCACCAAAAGAAAACTACAAATTAAACCAACAACTCACACTCGATCAAAAGCCAACACAAGCACATACGCACGTGCTCACCCCCTCCCACATATCTCAGTGCACAAAACGAACGCTCTCAACAACAAAACAAACGCTCACAAACTAAAACAACATGCAAAAAACGACAAACAAACTAACACTTACAAAACAATTTCCCACACGAGACAAACACATCCCACACATGACAACATGTAATGTCACAGTTTCATGAACGCTTGCATCCGTAGGCGCAGCCTTCTTGCAAATGAACAACGAAGCAGCTAGCTTAAAAACCTAGCCGGCTATGGTGAATTTACCTCTGGTGCCCTTCTAAAGAAGAAGGCTTTACTTGTCTGGGACCAGTTTTGTGCTCACAAAACAGAGAAGGTAAAACAATGTAAAAAAGCTTAACACTATTCAGGCAATGATTCCAGATGGCTTTACATCTCTGTTATAACCCTTTGATGTAGTCTTAAACAAACAATTTAAAGACATAATGCATCAAAAATGGATCACTTGGATGGAATCTGCAGACAAGGAACTGACCAACAGAGGCAACCTTAATAAACCCACTTTGTCAATGATAACTTCATGGATCAAGAGTAGTTAGGATAACATTCCATGTGAAATGATTGTTAGTCTTTTTTAGAAGACCGGGATAGCAAATAAACTACCGTAATTTACGGTAGTAACGCCGCAGCTTATCTAATAAAAAAGTTGTAAAAAATGCCTGTGCGGCCTAACTACCATTTTTTTTTCCAAACAGCATGACAACAACGATTTCAGAAAACTGATACTGCTTCGAAGTGATGCAGTTGCATTCCGTCCTGATGAAAATCAAACGAAATTAGCGCATAATATACATTACAGTACCTTAATTTTCCTGTATATACAATGTACAGTTCATTATTTATTACATTTATTCGCTTTTCATTTGAATTCCCCAATGCCTGTCGCCATTTTATCACATCGAAACAAAGTTGTACTTCATGGATTGAGAAGGTACATTCGTATTTTTTTTTGGCGCCGGAAATTCAAATGAAAAGTTGCATAATGAACTTCAGATGAAATTAGCGTATAATATACATCACAGAACTTTAATTATTCTGTATTTACAATGTACAGTTCATTATATATTACAATATTTCATTTTTCATCTGCATTTCTCGTCGCCAATAAAATACGAATGTAAGTTTTCAAATATGAAGGCCAACAACATGTTTGATGTGGTAAAATGGCATTCTGTTCATATTGAGTTACATTCGTATTTTTTTTTTGGCGACGAAAAATTCAAATGAAAAGTCGTATTATGAACTTCAAACGAAATTAGCGAATAATATACATGACAGAACTTTAATTACCGTGTAGTTCATAAATGTAAAATCTCCCGACAGTAATGCCGTGGCAGCCGATTCGCTCCAAGCATTGAGATAAAGAGTCCGATCCATGGAGCTCATGGTTAATTGCTCCATGGTCCGATCAGTAAATAAGAGCAAGAGTATAAAAAAGTCGTATAATGAACTTCAAACAAAATTAGCGTATAATATACATCACAGAACTTTAATTACTCTGTATTTACAATGTATAGTTCATTATATATTACATTATTTCACTTTTCATTGGAATTTCCCGGCACCAACAAATTACGAAGGCAACATTATCTTCGGGGGGGGAGGCCCCGCCCCCCGGACAAAAACTCCAACTCCCATCGGAGAAAATTCTCCTTCTGTATTGTTTACATCCATAATGTTTATTCTTTTTTATTTATTCTTGAGAGCTACTGTCCTGATGAAATTCACAACAAAATTACCGTGTGTTATAGATTAACAGTATACAGCAGTTCAAAGCTTATGCAGTGAAGTTATGAAAAATGTTAAAACTGAATAAAGTTTACTTGATATTTCATTAAGAAATTTGATGTTTTGTTATTTTTTTGTCGATGTGTGAGTGGGAAAGGTTTACCTATCAATGTAGGCTATAAACTTCAAAACGACCTCAAACTAACGGTTGATCACGTTATTTTCCTTGACCATCAGCAGCAATAAATTACTTTGTTTTTTAAATAAAATATTTTTTGAATGTTTTTGTTGGTACCCGAGTTCTTTTATTTCAGTTCACAATAAAATCTGGTATACTGTAGATATACTTAATAGAGGTGGGCGATTCGATTCCGAATCGATTGTAGATTCCAGCTGTGTCAAAAATCGATTCCGGTCATTTGCCCCGCCCTGACTTCATTTGCTTTTCATACGTTGATTGGATAAGAACGAAAAGAACAGATTGGGTACACAATAAAATATTTTTATCATTTTAAATCTGCACAAACTACCATAAATCAAGACCAAACTGTCAATGCCCCAAGTCTATTGTCAAAAGAAAACAGTGATACTCTTGATTTTGACATTGAGGTATGATTATGGCAGTTATAGACTCTTAAAGTCATTAGGTAAATATGAACAGCCTCAATTACAGAATACTGGTCTAAACATTAGCAGGCATTTCCAAATTTAACAAGATTACGGTAGTTAAAAAACATCTATTTGTCCCAGCCACATTGGAGATTTTCACAGTAATTTTGCATTAATTGCAAACGGTTTGTACGGGTCATGGAAAACCTGGAAAGTCCTGGAATATCAATGGTTTTGGAAAAAATGTTTTTTGAACAGATTTGTTTTTAATGTTTTCTTAATAATTATTTATAAATGATATGAATATATTATTCTTATAAAAGATTATGTTTTTAGAAAATGTATTGAATTGCCTTGAAAAGTTTTGGAAAAGTCATGGAATTTTATCTTTGATTGTGGGTGGTTAATGAACATTGATTAATCGATTTGCCCAACACTACCGTAGTTTACTTTTTACTTTTTTCCCTGAATTTCTTTTTTTGTTTGTTTCTACCGTAAATCTTAGTAAATGTTTTTGCTTAGCGATTCTTCAGTCAGTTAATATGGTTTATTTTGGTGCCAAAATAGGTTGATTAAAAAGATGGCTAAGAGACATGCTAGTTACACTGCTGCATTCAAACTAGCAGCTATAGAGAAGGCTACAGTCCATGGAAATCGAGCAGCAGCCAGGGAGCTTGGTACTGATGAAAACTGCATTCGGCGGTGGAGAAAAGAGGAGGGCACTATAGCTGCCCAGCCAAAATTAAAACGTGCCAATAGATACCGGAATCCTTATTGGCCCCATTTAGAGGACGAAGTGAAAAAGTGGATTCTGGCCCAACGGGAAGGTGGACGCGCCGTCTCAACCATAAGCATACGTTTAAAGGCCAAACAAATTGCTACCGAAATGAATTTGACAGACTTTACCAGTAATCCGACTTGGTGCTATCGCTTTATGGCGAGAAATCAGCTCTCTGTGCGTACTCGCACGACGGTGGGTCAGCGTTTGCCGATGATTGGGAGAAAATGGTGGAAGACTTCGTAACCTTCGTAAAATCCAAAATTGAAGAAGCAGGCGTGGGCTTTGCGGACATCATAAACATGGATGAGGTTCCTATGTGGTTTGACTGCCCTCCGGGAAAAAGTGTGGACGTGAGGGGAGAGCACACGATTCCAATTACAATGACTGGACATGAACGCAGTGCGTTTACTGTAGTGTGCGACTGATGGCACGAAACTACTTCCATTGGTGATCTTCAAGCAGAAGACTATGCCAAAAGAAGTTTTTCCACCGGGGATAGTGGTCTCTATAAACGAGAAGGGGTGGATGACAGAGGCTGTTATGGTGAAGTGGGTAGAAGAAATTTTGAGAAGACGTACAAAAGGCGCATTTTTTAAGCCGAAAAATATCCTGTTAATGGATTCCATGCGGGCGCATCTGACAGAAGACATAAAGAAAGTTTACAACCGAGCCAGCAGCACGACCGCAATCATTCCGGGAGGATTGACAATATACTCCAGCCTCTTGACATTTCAGTAAACAAATGTTTTAAGGCTGGCATTCGCACCAAGTGGGAGCAGTTGATGTCTTGCGGACCACATGAATACACCAAATCTGGGCATATGAAGAGGGCAACATGTGCTACTGTTTCAACATGGATCGTTGAAGCCTGGTCGGAGGTTTCTCCATCATGTGTTGTGTCCGGCTTTAGAGCCGCTGGATTGCCGTGCATAAATGATCCTGGAGATGATAATCAAGATAAAGAAAATGAAGAAGAAACTGCTGCTATTAATCTCAGAGAAGATTACTTGGCACTATTCCATTCGGATTCCGAAGGTTCTGATTTTGAAGGATTTGATTAGTGTAAGACTTATTTTTTGATTTTGTAAAACTTATTTTTGTAAAACTTAATATTTTTATAAAACTTTTTTTTATTTTTATCTATTTTATTTTTATTTATCACAAATTGCATTTGAAGTTCATCAGAACAGAATCCCACTTTATCGCAGTGAAAAAAATTTCCCCGTCGCAAAAATAAATACGAATGCAACTTCTCAATGTAAGGCCAGCAACACTGTTGGGGGGAGGGGGGGGGGCGCCCAACTACCATTTTTTTTTTCTAAAATAATAAGTTTTTATCAGTGCGGCTAACTACCACTGCGGTGTTATTACTGTAAATTACAGTAGATAGATCAAACGAAGACTATCTTTGGTCACAGGAAGATGAGCAGGAGGATAGTGATGCTTGAGATTGGGACAATGATGAAGCAATAACAGAAGAGACATAGAATGAACTTTTCGGTGAAGATGAGAGTTTTGAAGGGTTCTGGTAGCTTTGTTTTTTTTCATATGTAAATAAACTTGTTTCAAGATGGCATTTATTTAGTTTGTTGTGGTATTTAAGTGATTTATACTCTGTCCAACGAAAGAAAAACTGGTCGTGTCTAATTAAATTTCCAATTTCAATTGTTGGACATTGTTGCTAAGTAAAATTAACAATCACAAACAATTGAAATTGGAAATTTAATTGGACACGACCAGTTTTTCTTTCGTTGGATTAGAGTATAATTATCATCATCAATTTTGTATTTTAAGGGGGAAAAAATTTTGTACCAAAATTTACTCTAAATTTGGATGTGTGACCTATATTTGCATGCAACCTGTATCTAAGAATACGATATGTCCCTGTACTATAAAGAATTAGTACACAAATGTGCCTGTCACCATCAAGATGAAAAAAAAATGCCAACCCAGAAAACCTAGAAAATGATGTCACGTCCATGTTAAGAACCAAACTTAAAAGCAAAATTATTTTTTAAATGAGAAGTTTTTTTTTTTTGCCTTACCAAAGGGTGTCTTAATGGGCTTCCCAATAGACCTTATCATCTGTGATATTTGAGCACGAACTGGTGACAGATATGAGAAATACACCATGAGGAAAACAAAGTAGTGCTGCAATGAGGTTTCTATGAAAACGGGTGCAACATGCCAATTAAATGTTCGGTTTTGTTATGTTTGAATTGGAAAGGGAAAAATCCAAACGTCTCACTTCATCATTTTCCATAAAAATAAGAGCTATAAAAATTAGTAGAGAAAATTTCATTCCAGTAGAAATGCCAGACGTAGAAGAAAAGAAGGACGAGACACAAGACCCCCCCTTCCCCTCCGCTTGATCTGTATATAAGATATCATCTAATGCCCCTAATATCACTTAAACTCTTTCCTTTGACAAAGGATAACCTCTATTCGAAACGTCAGCTTTTTACAGGTTCCTACCACCCTGTGTTAAATTTTCATTTTTTATTCCAGTAGAAAGTACCATAATTTTCGGCAGTAACGCCGCGGCGGCTGATAGGCCGCAGCAGCAAAAATTTAACAAAAATGTAAAATCTCCGTATCTTTTGGCCCACTTGGATTTAGGCTGAATGGTGATGTCAGTTGAGTCTTTCCTCCAGCACCTAATACATCTTTCATCAATGCCTAACAGCCTTGATGCCGCACGATTACCAATTGCATCGGCCTTTTCAATAGCGCTGAGCTTAAAAGCTGCTGTGTAAGAAGCACGTCATTTTGACATTTTGAAACCAACACAATTTGTCACTAGGGTATTAAAAAGACACCGCAAATTTATTTTACAAAAGCAGCAAAAAAAAAAATGTGAAACAGGAACAAAAAATTTGAAAAATGTCAATAATATTCTATTAAGATGGATTCTATCAAGATTGTCGGTTATGTAAAACCCGTTTTATAAGAAATTCGATAAATAAATAAATAAACATTCAATATATTCAAAGCCTTCAAAATCGGAAGTTTCCGAATCGGAATGAAATAAACGTAAAATCTCTTCTTAGAACTGAAACTATCGATAGTATCGATACTATCATGCTAAATTTATACATACTTATTGAAAGATTGGTTATATAAAGAAATTTCGTGGTACAGAATTATTTATTTGAGACGTCACTCATTTTTACAAGTCGTTACAAATGCATCTATTAATCCGTAATTAATATAAATACAATGCAATATCGTAAGCATATAAATATCATTACATACCTAACTGATATTAAATGAATTCCTTATTCCCACCTGACAGAAACCCCGCCACCATCGCCCACAGAATTTTTTTTCTTAACTTTTTGGAAAATATCCGACAGTTACGCAGCGACGGTTGAAAGGCCACACATGCCAAAATTTTTACTTTTATTTACCGCGACGTTACTGCCAAAAACTACGGAATAAAAAATTTTGTTTGCTCTACCCAGTTTAAGCCTTCGGACTTCCTACCTCATCTACATACAAAACAGAAGTTAACTGAAATAAGAAAAGTAACAGAAATGTACTGTGTATGGTTGTTTTCCTCCTGACGTATCACTGCTGATCGCCAACAGATGGCGAATCGTCACACGCATGCTCAATATGTTATCCCGGATAAGGTCAATTAATGCCACAATAGCAGAGTATTTCCTCCAGAACATTGAAAACTAACACATTAAGAAATTAATAGATGAAGAGAAGATCATCGTTTACATTTGTATGGTTATGACATGTCAATTGTTCATAACGATGTCACTAATGCTGAAGAAATTTGAGATATCCTTTTGGAACAATTTCAACTACAGTGTCTCCTACATAAATTGGGCTCTGTTGATTAAGTATCCTTCAAAATGCATTAGCCATTTATTAAATATCCACAGTATCGTTTAACCCTTGCCTCTCATTATTTTTTTGTATTCTTTGCAACAATACAAGACCTCTCCTAGCCAATTATCACAATGCCAGGACCTAGGGTACAGAAAACCCGCATGTTATGATTCATACATGAAGAACTCCCCAAATGTGAATATGTTTTGTATAATGGGCAAAAACCATAATATGGCCTTTGCTGAATCTGCTGTGACTGACATCTCTTATTGGTTACAGTATGTTGAGAGGACGGCTTATTCTCTAGCTTGAAGAGGGTCTTTCTGACGTAGTATTTTTTTAAGAGAATGGTGCTCTCTCACATTTTCATATGGATACCCAAAAACTTAGCATAACACTGACGTGGTAGAAACAATAATCTCTCAAAGCTGCACAAACTGCCACAATCATCAGATTTAACACCTTGTGACTTTTTTATGAGGACGTGAAATGAGCACCATTGTGCTTCACATATATCTCTGCATGTTCCTAATGAAATCTCTGGTGTTACAGTAGAATGTGATTAATTAATCATCTGCCTACTTCCTGAAGCCTTGCATATTGTGTTAATGGGTCTCATTATTTAGGATGAAGTTCTGCAATTACTAAGTGCTTGTCAGTCACTTCCATTTGTCTTGTGCAAAATTCGCTATGTTTGTTGAAATCATGAGATATGCAAAAATTTGAGCCATAACTGAATTTGTAGTAATAAAAAAAATGCTTAAAACCTATTTACATTTTAACTCAAATTGTTGTTTGTAAATTAATTTCATCATCGAAGATCAAACAATGCATATGACGCAAATATAAATATGCCCTAACTTTTAAATTCAGTGGTTTATTTAAACTATGAACTATACATTGAGCAGCAATTGAATTAGAGATACCCGTTTAGTATCGTGTAGCGCCACCTTCACCTTTATTACGGCGGTGATCCGTCTCGGCATGAATTCGACAAGACATCCACAGTTCAGGAAGATTTCATAGAGGAGGGGGGGGGGGGGAGTTTGAGGTTTGCACATCTCTGTTGATGATATCCCAGATGTACTCGATGGGATTAGGTCAGGTGACTTAGCTGGCCAGGGAAGCAAGATTATGTCTATGGCGTGTTCGTCCAATACAATTCAAAAGCAAACAGGAGCACATTATCATCAAGGATAACCCAGTAACATTCACCTGTGAGGGATGATGTCGCATATACAAGGGGTCCCATTTCAGCCCACATATAAAGGTCCCCATACAAGAATGCCACCTCTACCAGCTTGAAGAGTACTCTGCTGGCAAGAAGGGTCCATCGTTCATGTGGTTTGCACATACACGTATCCTGCCATCAGCATGCACCAACATGATTCTCGACTCATCAGTCCGGACAACCTTTTTCCACATGTCTGAAGTCCAGCGGCGATGTTCCCATGCCCATGCTACTGGTTGCGCCCTGTGAAGGCAGTCAGCAGATATAATGACTTCTGTACCCTATAGCAAGCAGATAAGTCTGGATGATGTAGCTGCTTACACGTTTATGTGCACCAGCATTAAATTGCAGTGATCTATTGCACTGTGGCCTATCTATCCGCCATTATGATGTGAGCTAGTTGACGATAGATCCCGCTCATTCTCACGCTGTCATCCATAGCAGTTGGCTCTTGCAGGGACGATTTTACCCGTATCGACGTATTCATGGTGCACCCGTGACCCAGTGGCTTGTGAAAATTCTAGTGCCTGCACGATTCGAGATGGAGTGACCCATTTGTCAGGCCCCGAGAATTTGTGCACGATCAAATGCGCTTAGATCTTTCGTCTTACCAAACTGTGTCCAACTATTAGCGATTGTTGGATTGCTGCTTATGTCATTTTGTTTCTGTTGCCAAGATAGTCTACAGCACTACATTTGCATAATGCCAGCTGTCTCTAATTCAACTGCCCCTTAGTATATACTGGGAAGCATAAATATTACTACTTTAGTACTAGTTTCATTTGGGTAATCTTCATACAAAGCTATAAAAGTTTTTAATACAGATTTTGTTTTTTTGTCTTAACAGTATTCACATAGCACAATTTAAAGTGAAACAAGGGATTAAAAATTAACCTTAATATCTTCAAAAGTTGTTGTATCATCAGTAACCTTTACATCATGCATAGATTGTGTCTCTGAGTTTTGGCCTTGAGATTTTAAAATTTCATTCAAATAAGCCTGATCAACTCTCTCAAGTGCTTCTTGGAAATCATTTCGAAGTCCCTTTAATGAAACATTAAAACAAAATCAAATAACTTAGTTAATCTCAAAAAAATAATATAATGGGTTGCCCAGTTTCATCTTACCCTGTTTATCTCTGGTTCCAAAATCTCTAATTTCCTTAAACGACGGAAAGCTTCCAATTCTGTTTCTCCAAATACTAATATTGGCTCCCCTCTCTCTCTCAACCTTCTTATTACCTGAATAAAGAATTTAAAGAAAAAAGCAGATTTTTAAAAATTTGAAATTTTATTTCACAAGGGGCAAATATAATTTTGAATCTGATGCAATCCTTTACTTCTTTCCTTGGAAGAGTGTAATCTTTGTTAGATTCTTCAACATTCCCACCTAAGGCCCCATCAAGCTTTTTCTTCATGAAAATATAAAAAGTTTAAATTAAAATCAGGATTAAATGATAATGGTTAATTAGATAATGATAATCCATTGATCTAATGTTTTAGCATTATTTATTCATGAACAAAATGAAAATTCTGAATTTTATGTTTATGATAGCATAATGTGGAACGTTTTGTTTGATTTATTTGATTAAGTGAAACGTGAGGTGACACATTAAACTTAAAATGACTGAATTAATTGATCAGATAAAAGGAGGAGCGTTATTTACATATAAAGAAGATATAACTTGAATTATTCATTGACTTGTTAAGATATACAGGGTAATTCACAATTGATTGTAAAAAAAAAACTTTGGCATTTTGTTGGGGAGGTCAGGTGGAGCAAAAAATATCATATGAACAATTAGGTACAGAATTTTAACATCAAAATTTTATTAGCGCAATAGTAAATAGATAGACAAAACGCATGAACTTAAACCATTAGAAAGTATACTGAACGGAAAATGGATCGGCCTCCCAGTGGCACCCAAACAATGGAACAGGTCGAAGCGGTGTATAAAACGGATGCATTGGATCAGAAGTGGACTGAATATGGGTAAATCCAAGGATTTGACAGACTTTGAACGAAGCATGATCGTTGGAGCTCGACGGGTGCAGTTGAGCATTTCGCAAACCGCGAGCCTCGTCGGGTTTTCCCGTGCAACAGTGTCAAGGGTATTCCGTGAATGGCAGTTAAGCCAAAAAACAACCTCCAACAAACACCTCTGGACGAAACAGGGTCGTGGATGAACAAAGCAAACAGCGACTGGCACGAATCATCCACAGCAACAGGACAGGAACAGCCCACAAATTGCAGCGCAGTTCAATGAGGGAGCATCCCAACCTATTTCGGAACACACGGCGCAGCGCACCTGGCACCGAGATGGGTTTAACAACAGGCGGCCAGTACGGGTACAGTCGCTGTCACCGCAAAATAGGAAAGCGCTATAGGCACGCAGGCATCGCCACTGGACACTGGATGAAGGTCGCCTGGTCCGACGAATCGCGGTTCCTACTTCATATGTGGACGGCAGACTGTGCATCTGGTTCAGACAGCACAAGACCATGGACCCATCCTGTCAGCAGACAACTGAGTGCTGGTCTGAGGCGTCTTCTCTTGGGACACACTGGGTCCTCTGATATCCGTAGACACATCCCTAAAAGCGACACACTACCTGAACATTGTTGCCGATCAGGTGCACCCGTTCATGATGACTGTGTTCCCTGGTTGTGATGGATAGTTTCAGCAGGACAATGCTCCCAGTCACCGTGCTCGAATGGCCTTGGACTGGTTCGAGGAACATGGCGCGGACTTCCACCTGCTTCAGTGGCCGGCTCGGTCACCCAATCTCAACCCAATCTCAACCCAATCGAGCATTTATGGGATGAAGTGGAGAGAACCATCCCACACTACCGTCCAACCTGCTCCAATTACGGCTTGCTGTGATGTCAGCCTGGGCTGCTATTCCTCCACAACAGTTTCAACACCTTGTTGAATCCATCCCAGCACGTATTCAGACAGTTCTCGCCGCTAAAGGAGGCGCAACACGCTATTAGCAGCCTGTTGGGGGGGGGGTCGATTTTCAAAAATTCCGGACCTTTTTCAAAAATTCCACCGTGTCAGACCTTTTTCCATATTTGGTAGGCAGACCTTTTTCCATAATGGGTTGGTCGTCGACCCCCTCTCCCCCTGACTACGGGCCTGCTCTAATAAATTGGTCGTTCAGTGTATACGATTTAGTATAGCAAGTGCTGAGAATGTGCCCCTTGAGCCTGAATACAAGCATGAAACAGTTGAACTTGAATATCTTGAAGTCGAAAAGAACCTCCAAAATATCGAATTATCCAAAATTCGAATAAATCAACACATGAGAAATTAATATGAAATTACACGAGAAAGCGCAATATTTAATTTTCTTAAAAAATTTAGATTACATAGGCTGTTAGAACTTATCAATTCTGGTTTGCTTTTATTTTTTTTATATTTTGCCGCTCACAGAAAATCTCAAGGTTATTAATCAAATCGAACACATATTGAGTAACTCCATCTTAAAGGATAACTCTATGGTCATATAGAACTTTATTTAAACCGAAAGCCTAACCTATTAATAACATCATGGCATATTTAAAAAATTTGAATTCGAACTCTAAATGTATGAAAAAACGAAAATAATGCGCATGATTTGAAATAGGGAGACATCCATCTTGGGTGAAACTGTTAAGTCATTGGAGTCATGCATAGCTGACGAGAAAAACAGGCCCTAGTGTGGAATAGCACCTGACAACAATCCAACTTTTATTGCTTTCCATTTTGGATTGTTACAATCAGTATTTTTTCATTAATGATGTCCATACTGTCTAGTAAGCGTTATATTGTGAGCAGTCATAGTTCAGTTACCCGTAAATATTCTACTATAATGCAAGACATTTTGACCTGGAAAAGTACTTAAATTTGTGTGATCACATTATACACGAAGGAAAAATTAGCGTTACAAGGACTGGGGGTGGAGGGCAATCGCTGTAATGTTAATTTTTCCCTCTTGTATAATGTGATCACACAAATTAAGGTACTTTTCCAGGTCAAAATGCTTCACATTATAGAAGAAATACTTATGGTAATTATAAATTCTGTTAAAGGGAGTAACTGTCATTGTTGCCAAAGAACAGTTCTGAGTGCCTGGAGTTAACAGGATTGGTTTAGCAGACATGCAATCTGTTGTCCTAAAGCATCCCAACAAGCTTAATGGAGTGCTTTTTTTTTTTTTACTTTTCAAGGCAGTTTTTTTATATTGAAATTATAAACCAAAATTGAAAATTTCTACGGAAATATATCTATATCAAACAATGTAAAAAAAAAAACAAACTTATAATCGATAGTTGTCCTTTTCTTTTATCTTAGTTTGAGAAGAAAAAATTCTGAATCACCAATAGAAATTAAAATAAACATCATAATCCAGGATGCAATACCAGCTTATGCTTGCTTTTTGCACTGCTTCACAGCATTCACTGCTCGTTCAATCTAGTAGCACAGCTCAAAAACATGGCTTTGCCAGTTTGTGTGCCAATTTTCCCAACTTTTGGGTAGCACCTTATATATGAAAAGTGTTACAAGATCATGAGACTCTTAGAAGCTGGATATCACTTACTATGTCATTATTTTCTTGTAGCTGAAGTTTGCCTTGCTGTTTCTTAAAATATTCATCTTCTAATTTTGCATTTAAATCTCCTCGACGAAAATATTTCTTGCTTTCTACCTGATTCAAAATAGAAAGAAAAATTAAAATGAGCCCAATAAATATTCTAGAAAGAAAAAAAATTATAATCCATGTAAGGGAAAAGGTTTTAAATACAGAAATTAGATCTTCAATAATACAATTTAATAAAAGAAAAAACATAATAATAAAAGACCCAACAAACATTTCGGCTTTCACCATTATCAAGGATATAAGACTCTTAAAGGTGTTTAACCAAAGCCACCTTTAAAACAAAGCCTGCTCATTAGCATCATCAAATCTGGGCCGACAATCCCACTTTCATTGTTTACAACAAAACAAAATAAAAACTAAACTCTTGTTGAAATCAATGTCTTTTTTTTTCATTTGTTGTAAACAATGAAAGTTGGATTGTCAGCCCAAATTTCAGGACACAGTCAGTAGGCTTTGTTTTTTAGGTGGCATTGGCTTAAATTATATAATAATAAAATAATAAATAGATTTCAACCGTGTAAATTTGGCCACGTATGATATCGATCTGGAACTTTATAAAATAAGTTACATGTAGTTTTATTGCCCGTGATGATGGTTATTATACCAAAACGCGCATCATGATAAATAAATACTATCATAAAGTTAATTTTAAGATTGTCTCTCTTACCAAAAAATTGTCATATTACTTAAAAATATACTTTATCATTATTAAATTTAATAACACCCAAAGGGTCTACAATTGAGGTTGAATATAAAAGAAATAACTGCAAAAATAATAAAAAGAAAACATTCAGATTATTTTCTAAAAATAAAGTTTAATCAGCCCAATAAATTTTGATAAACACTGCTGACCATTAAAATTGCAACACCAGAAAGGAGATTTTGCATCATCACTGATTTTGCATAATGCATTGATCATGCAATTGATTAGCAAATCATGTACACCAGTAGAACCCCTGGAAACAGTGAAAGAGAGATCAGAAAACTGCCTGTAGCCCCTTCACTCACGAATTTTTTAAAGGTGGCAATTTTTTTTTTTTTTTTTTGCACTGGTTATAATTTAGATTATATTAATAACAAATATTTTTTCCATAAGTGTTCAATATTTGGACATTTTCAATTTTTTTGTCCTACAAATGGATTAATAGGGTTTATTCTGCGAAAGGTTTCTCAGAGATCAAAGTATAAAGATAACGTAAGATAGGTGTTGTTACATGTCTCGTTTGTCTCTGATTTGTTTTTAAAAATAGGACATTGTGAGCGAAGGGGTTAGTATTTGAATTGTGTTGCTTACTATTTTTGCATCCAGTAAGCCACACGGAAGAAGACTGCACCCACATCGGAAGGTTTGCAACTTTGATCATGGGAAAACTTGGCATATCGAGACTACAGGTTATCCTTCTGAGAACTGGTGCTTCTCTTAGATAGAATGTGTTGACTGACAAGGGAACCTCACGTAGCCTTTTTTTTTGCGCGTAAGCACAATGTGGAAACGATAGTGTTGCGCGGTAGCGGAGTGCTCCGGAAGTGCAGAGTTCAATAATCATGGTGGTAAGAGAGTAAGCAAAATCGTTAGCGGCAGTCGCCAAAAAATTGCAGTTAGAGCACTGTTATTAAGCATAAAACCTCAATTTTGCTGTGCAATTATTTGTCTCGAAATAATTTATAAAATGAGGTAAGCATCCATGAATACTATTTTTATTTAAAATTATAAAGCACCGCGATACATACCCCCCCTTACCAACGCAACGTATTACTCGACGTTGCACATGAAGCCAGCCCCGTGTTTGATTACTGAATTACTTAATAAAATTAAATAATATATTAAGGAAATGGTTATTAATAACTATACACAGTTTTTACCGGAAGGCAATTAGCTAATTGTAATAATTTATTTTTAAAAACTAAATTGGTTTAGAAACTTCAGAAGCCATTCAATTTTCGTCTGATGCTGTCTACTTCCATTGATTTCATGTGGATTCGTGCTTACTGCTGAGTAGTGGAAGAAGTTCTGTTAAGAGCATTAATACACACAGCCCACTTTAACAATGGAGTTCTTCTGTGGCTGTGTGTGCTCAAATCTTTTTGTTTTCGCAGTCTATTTTGAAAGAAACAAAATTTCACACTTTCTTATTTTGCAAGCATCTATAGTAGCTTCAGATCAGTAACATATTTCAACTTGATGGAAATCTGTGACATACATGTTCAAGGGATTCCCTTGTGAGATGCAAATTTGGAAATGATGAATTGAGGGCAGACAAACTAACTGATATTAAGGATCTCAATGGCCCTGTCACATCGCTATTAATAATCTTGTGAATGAAAAGATAGGATATTATCTTGTGCATACAGCTATTACATCACAAACCCTCGTCAAGAATTAAGGTCCATTAGCCCATCTCCTCACATACTGTTCAAAGTTATCTGCTACATCAGGAAAGTTCTGCAAGGCATCTATTGATCATGCATTCATTGCAACTACCATTGACTGTACTTAACAGATGCCTGTGGCTGCAATGATGCATTGAATATCACACAAAGAGAAATATACACAATTTTGTGATGTCACTTTTTTTCTGGCAACTCTCCCATATCATTTTCACAGTTCATTCAACACCCCTCTCCCAACTAAACCTGTGACATCATTTATGTAAGACCCCTAATCATTCTGCCATACTTTGCAAATAATCTCTGTCAAGGGTATCCATTCATGCTGACCATTCATCCACAAGTAGATGGGCACTTCCAGGCAGGATAGTGCACCAGCGCACAAAGCCTGCATCACCCTTAGGATGGTTCCAGCATCAGTTGGTTTCTTTCCTTATGGAATTGGTGGTAGTCATGACTCTAACCATTAATACCAATGAATAATATGACTCTTTGCCACTGGTGCCAAATAATCAATATGGATGTGCTTCCGTGGACTCTTGGGTTATTCCCAATGATATTTGCTAAATTTAAAAGATGTGTGGTGTGCACTTTTTGCAAGACTTCACAATGGATTCAATTGTCTATCTCAATGGTCAATGGATAACTAAATGATGCTGATATGAATGGAATGCAAGTCATTGAGGACTACTTGCTGCAGTTTGGCAGGTATGGCAACTTGATGCTCAAAGATGAGATAGACTGATTCAGGAGATTTCTATCCAAAGCATTCTAAATTGAAAGCCATTCCCAGCATGCACAGAATTTTTCTCAGTTGAAGTTCATCTTTACAGTTCATTTTTACAGATTTCTTGTGCAATATACTTGGCTTGAATTAGTAATTGCCATATTCAGTAAAGCATGCTCGAATTGATCTAATTCATCTCCCATATCTCTTCCTTCATGCAGGGATACTTTGCCAATTTTAAAGGGCTGGAATTCGAGAACAGTAATCTTCATTTTTATTTTGTTTTATGGGCTTAATATGACACCAAAATTGAAATATGACACCAAAATTCAATGTCTGGCTGATACAAAGTGTCAGAAATAATTTTTCAGGGTGGAAGATTTGTGCAAGAGGTTTATGATCCACAACTATTGTCCGCTTCCCACGAAAATGCCCCTGAGTTGTTGAAAGTGCTCATTGCGCGCGCTGCAGTCGTGGATGCATCCACAGCACTGATAGGGAACACAAATATGAAAATGCATGGAGGGAAAGCAGCATCTGGAGCCTGCTGTTAACTTGCACGTGGTTAGGGTTCCCCCCTATCAGTGCTGTGGACGCATCCACGACTGCAGCACGTGCAGTGAGCACTTTCAACAACGCAGGGGCGTTCTCGTGGGAAGTAGACAGTAAGATAAACTTCCTTGCATTTAGGTACTGGAAAAGTTTTTTTACAGCCTAGCTGGCCGCTCAAGCCCATTATTCATTCGATGGCAGAAGACAGCTCCCAACCCTGTTTTGCTTGCATCAGTGACAATATTATGTGTTATTGGTTCCAAAGTTGTGTGAGATTAATGTATATTTTATATCTTGGTAAGCTTCTTCTGTCTCATGTGTCCACTTAAATAGGTTTGTAAGTAGTACGTATTGTAAAGAGTCAGGTTCATGTGGAAAGAGTAGGAATGACTGTAATTCTCCCGGAGTAGTTGGTTGCAGAGCAGGGTTCTCCCCAGGCACTTTTGAACAGGTGCCCCGCCCGGCTGACTTTGATGACCGCCCGGCTGAATACACGAAAAACTGCACACCACTGCATAATATTTTATTTGTTTTTAATATTTGCCCGCCCGGCCATTTTATCTTCCCACCCATCTGATAACATTTTCTGGGGAGAACACTGCAGAGCATCATGGATTAATTCTATATGTTGGTTTGATTAACTTAATCCATGGCGGTCTAATTCGTTTCCTAAGCATTCCAGGGTTGGAGTAACAAAAATCAATCGATGTAGTCCATAGTTTCTTAATCAATCCATCTTCACAGAGAGGGCTGATGACAGATTATCAAACTCATTAGTGAATACAATGATGTCGTAAAAAATTTACAACATCAGCTAAGTCTTTGAAGGCAGTTTCCATCATCATTGCCAAATCGGAGATATTCAGCTTCATATACTGCTCTTGTTGGATGGACAAACACGTACGTGTGGCCATATTATTACAATAAAAATCAAACTGCGGATAATAACATATAATACAAAGATCAGCTCTTTAACCACAACAATACAGTATTACAAAATAACATAAATTAAAAAAAATAATAATAAATACCCGAATACATATTTCGGTAGCAAAGGGTACCATCATTCAGGAGGTGGATGAGTGAAATAAGAAAAATATCTCGTTATATATAGGAAAAGAGACAATCAAGAAAGTTTGTCTATTAGTTTGTGATTGGTTCTCGGTCGAGTTTACCAAATTATTCTTATTGGTGCTTTGAATTGCTATGTTTTCAAAGGAGTCAAAATGACTAATTTTTTCAAATGGATGAAGTAATTTTAGGCCGTTTTTATTGAAAGAATGACTGGTATCCAGTGAATGTTTAGCCATGACAGACTTTTCTGATCTGCCATATTTTCTGTGGGAAATATGTTCTTTAAATCTGGTACAAATGTTTCTTTTTGTCTGACCACGATAGACTATAGGACATTGGTTACAGCTGATTTCATATATAGCTTATTTTTTAAGATCGGGAATATGGTTTTTTGGATTACCTAAATATTTTTGGACAGTATTGGAATTTTTGAATGCTAACAAT
This sequence comes from Rhysida immarginata, assembly GCA_023313115.1. Lineage (NCBI taxonomy): Eukaryota > Metazoa > Arthropoda > Chilopoda > Scolopendromorpha > Scolopendridae > Rhysida > Rhysida immarginata. Next base: position 540,825 of record JAHWFO010042260.1, on the reverse strand, counting down.
AGATCATGGCTTTTAAAGGTAAAATACAAATTTTTAGTAAGATAACTGTTTTTTGAACATCATGCTGTTCAGAATTTAATAATGGGGAAGTTGCATGAAAATTTTAAATTATTGTTTTCTATAGTATTTCGTTATCAATATCAAGGAATAGTAATTCGTTTGTGAAAAAAATTTATAGTTATTTTTTTAAAAAATGTTAAAGTTGACACCACAAGAAAACGGTACGTCATAGCCTGAGAGTAATATGATGTCACTTGCCTGCTCCCCACTATCAACGACAATGGTTAAAGCCTTGAGATGGAGCTCACGTACATATAAAATCATTGCGTTTGATGGAAAGTGACGTCAGATATCGTTTTCGTTGGGAGGTGTGGTTTCACGTTTTTAGCGCTAATTTTAATAGGTTTCTTTAATATTCCAATAAATTTAACAACGATTTCGTATTCAGCATAACACAAACTGTATGAAACAAAGCTTTATTTTTTAAAAAAAAAAAAAAAAAAAAAAATTCCATGCAACTTCCCCATTCCATACGAATGGTTAGCCTGTCATATTTTGAATTTTAGAAAGCAATAGCTATTACAAACGTTAAATTTGCACTCCTGTCAGGTTAAAATTATTTTAGAAATGCATTTTAATTAAAAATAACAACTTGTGAAAAATGATATACAATACAATATTATCAATGAAGAAAGTGAAAAATTTGATTTTTTTAACATCACCATTTTTTTTTTTTTTAATTCAGAACAAAAAATTGTGACAACTTAAAAATTTATTCTTCACGACGTTCATGAATACTTACAGATATAAAAGTATCACATACTTTGAGCATCCACTTTGGGGGTTGTCAGTAGACCCAAGACCTTTGTTACTGACACCAACAAAGTGCGCCTGCAAAATGAGTTGGCCAGTTCTCAAGAAAAGGACAAGTCGCAAAGGCGGCTATCTGCTCGGTTAGACATTTCTCGTACGAGTATTCAAAGAATCCTGTAGGATATGAAACTGAGGCCATATCATCCTTGCTTAACAAATCACTTGCTCGAAGTTGATCCCGACAGGCAATTGGAGTTTGCCGAAACTTGGCTTGCACGATACTGAGTTAGCATGCCATGTGGAATGGAGCGATGAGGCAAAATTTCACGTCTCAAGATATGTGAACCGCCACAACTGCGTGTATTGGCGTCAACCAATCCACACATTGAATTGGAGGTAGACAACCAGAGCCCTGGTGTCTTGGTGTGGGCCGGCATATCTCGTATCTAGTACAGAGGGTAGATTATCGCTAGCGATAATCTGCGGCACCTACTCCTACGAGGGAGTTTTGCGCCATCCCATTAAATAACGACTGCTACGAGATGACAATAGCAGTCGGGACCGACGGCTTAACGTGCCCTCCGAAGCACGGGGGGTTTCATGATGGAAGAGCTGCTGGGGATAAACGAACCAGAGGCTGTCACCAACTGCTGAAAAACCAGCTATGGTCAATCGGCAAATGGGTCAGACCAAAGTCCCCCAACAGCCGCGCCCCAAATAGCTGTCCCGCCAGCGGTGGCCCTCAAGCCCTGGCCGTCACCCAACCAGCAGCTGGCCGCGCCTGAAGTTGCTGAACTCCATCGATTGGCAAGCCAACCGACGAGACAACCAGGCCACGGCCACCCCCGTGGGCCGGCGTTAGTTACGATGGACTGCTTGGCCCGTTTTTCTTTGAGGACACAGTCACAGGAGACAGCAATGTGATGATTTTGACACCACGCGGTGGCAGCAGGATGGGGCACCACCGCATTATGCTCTCACTGTGCGGAGTTGGTTGGATCAAACATTTCCAGGTCGGTGGA
>JAHWFO010042260.1:462018-538890 GCA_023313115.1 Rhysida immarginata | reverse complement strand
TGCCCCCCCCCCCACCCCCAGATCACCCGATTTGACCCCACTCGATTTTTGGTTATGGGGATATCTCAAGGACAAGGTCTACCACCATAGGATCCATAACATTCCAGAGCTTCGGAAAGCAATAACGGAGGAATTTCGCAAAATTCCCCTAGACATGTGCAAGAAGGCCTGTGACAACGTGAAGTTGCGAATGGAAGCTTGCATCGCCATGGAGGGCCACATGGTGGACCACTCCATGGAAAACAGAGTGTGACTCTCTTCTTCGATCCTTTGACAATGTATTCCACCATAGTTACATGCAGGTATTAAAATACTTAAGGCATACGGCCTTGTTAAAAATTGTATATGTTAATCTGGGCCACCCTGTATATACAGGGTGTCTCACTAAACCAATAGATAGCTTCTAAAATACAAATCTGACAAAGTACTTTCAATGGAAGAATCATTGTACTTTTATGTGAGGGATATTTAATGCGTAAAAAAAAAAAAAAAAAGCAGACACCATTTTCAAATATGGAAGCCAACTTTGAAATATGAATAGAACCCCCTATTTTAAATGGTAATTTCAGACTGTACACAACATTCGAGAAATGTTTTATTTTTGGTGTTTTTTCAATTGATCCAACCGTTTAGGAGATAGATGAAGTGAAAGCGTGGAACTTTTAATGTTATGAACCAAATTTTATCGATGAAGACAAACAGATAGAGGGTGGGTCTTACAGACATTTCTATTCTACTTTTGATGGTCTTTAAGAATCCGAAGTCAGAATTTCAAAAATCCAAAATTGTTTACTATTTTACTACATACATGCACAGACTCTATGCTCATGTCACACTCATTTAAACACATCTGTGTTACCAAATTATTGCCTCTTAGCCAAAAAACAAATAATTATGCCACGATATCTATCATAAACAAAGCCTGTTATCTTTTATACGTGGCTTTGCAAATGCAAGCTCAAACTTCAAAATCCTGGATGCAATGCAATGTCTAATTTCCCTCTCATGTACATCATACCTTATCATAGACCACAGGGTGTTTTGTATTTTTACAGGTTTAGGATTTTTGGCATGGAGATTACTGACCACCTTCTCCATATTCTGCTATGCACTACTAATACAGTGGGCGCTGCTTAATGTGATCACTTTGGGACCAAGCCAAAGTGATAACAATAACCGACTGATAACAATAGCCAAAATTGAATAAAGATGCAGCAGAAGGAAAAAAAATTCAAAATTATAGTGTCTATTATTGTTATTACATGTGTTTCTTATGATTATGTAGTACAATAGATATAAAGTTCTAAGTATATTGTACTTTAATTGTAATGTAAGTACATGTACTTTAATTAACAATCTTTTAATTTTGGTTTAGAAAATATATCTTCATTTGTTTAATACAATTTTTGCGGAGAAGGTCATTAATGAATTTTTCATATTCATATTGCTTTATAAAATCATTTGATCTATGTCTTACACCCACCTGTAAAATTCGTACAGCTTCTCTCATTTGAGCATTTGTTGGCGGTGTTTCAGTCTTCATCACTTTCATATGCTCGAATTGTTTGTTGCTGTCACGTGGACAGCACATGCAAACAGTAGAATCAGAACCAAACCCTTTTTTAACCAGGAAGTGAACAAGGGTGAAGTACATGGGAAAAACTCAGACTTGCTTTCAAAATGATAACAATAAACGGAGTAGTGATCACATTAAACGATGATTTTAACATGTTCACGTATTAAGCCGGTTGGGAATTCTTGATTCGATAACATGAAACGAATGATAACATTAACCGTGATCACATTAAACGGCGCCCACTGTAAATGATTATGAAATATACGAGTTTTAATACTTTGCTATATGCAGTCAAAATTGTTTATAACTATGTTGGTTATAGTGACCAACTGGATAAAACAATTAGAATTCTCTCTTAAGTTTGGTTTCTTATCTAAATGACGACAAAAAAATATCAGTTATAGCGACACAGATAAAACGACTGAACCATGTATAGAAGCAGGCTTTTCAACTAAAATGAGGCTCCTATCATCAAAAACTGCTGATTTCCAGTAAAAGTGCTGAGCGACAACAGAAGTGCAGGTAACCATGGGAAAGACCTTAGATGCTTGCTTTTGAGGGTTTATTCTCAAGTCCATGTGGTCCACCATTCCCTTTCATCAGTCAGTTTCAGTATCACCAAGATAGCAGAATTTACACCAAAATTATGCAAAACTCCACTACAATCTGCTAGTGGATTGCCATTGAATTCAATTACATTAGGTCAATTTTAGTGGAATTTTTCTCACTGTTTTAGAGGGGGGGGGGGGGGAAAAACACGGAAAAACAAAAAGTAATGTCACGTATTTTTTTTTTTCGAAAATGATGGCAGATATGAGAAACTTGCGATATATAAAAGTTAGTTTGGTTCATTGTTAAAGTTTCCTGTTAGTGTCGTGTGCATCTGCCAAGCACTAGCGACGTGACAGTCTAAACAAGGTGACGTCTCTCATTTCATCGTCCAGTGCTTTTGAGCGGCGGAGTGTTATGCGTTTTCTTTGTGCAAAAGGACTGAAGCCAGTAGATATACATAAGGAAATTGTGTCAGAGGCGATATCGTGCAGCTCCGAACAGTACAACGTTGGTGCAAGGCTTTTAAAGAAGGATGAGAGGACCTGCTAGATGAACATCGCTGTGGCCGACCACGGGAAACCATGACTGACAGCAACATTGCCACTGTGGAAGCGTAGGTATGAGGAGAACCAGCAGATTACCGTGAGAGAAATTACTGCAACATTGGACCTTTCATATGGGACGGCGTACGACATTGTTCACGAGCAGCTCAGCTTTCGCAAAGTATCATGCAGATGGGTGCTCGTTTCGATGCTTGTTTTCGGCATCTCACCCGATACCAGGAGGAGGGTCAAGATTTTTTGGATTGAATCATCACAGACAATGAATCATGGGTCCACCATTTCACGCCCAAAACCAAGATGCAATCAGCGGTTTGGAAGCACACCTCATCTCCCACAACTAAAAAGTTCAAAACTGTGTCATCAGCAGGCAAGGTCATGTTGACATGTTTTTGGGATTGCCGTGGTCCGATACTGCTTGAGTTTCTTCCACCGCATACAGAGGCACATTGAGGAATCTTCGAGCGGCCATACGCAGGAAAAGACCTGACTTTTCAATGGAGGACATTGTGCTGCACCATGACATCGCATGTCCCCCACACAGGAAAACGGGTCACTGACCTGTTACAGCGATGGAACTGGGAAACACTGCTTCATCCTCTATACAGTTCGGACCTCGCTCCCAGTGACTATATCTTCGGACCGTTGAAGAAGTCACTGGCCGGTCAACATTTCCATGACGGTGAGGAGTTGAAATCAGCAGTTCGCAACTGGTTCCACACTCAACCGGACGACTTTTATCGACAGGCGTGGAAAAACTTGTCCACCTCAATCGGGTGGAGATTATGTGAAAAAATAAGAATTCAATTGTTCTATCGAATATACATGTGTTTATTTTTTTCCCGGTCACGATTTTAGAGAAAAAAAATATGCGACATTACTTTTTGATCGCCCCTCATATTTAGAGTTGGAAGACTGCCTCTGTTTTTTCAGCCCAAGCTGGTAAAGTTTGTTTGGGTGCTGCACAAGAATGGATCCTAAAATTAACTCCTTAACTGTGGAAGAAAAAGATAACAATATTTGGCAGTTGGAGTCTGGTACCTACAATCGCAATGTGGGAGAAAACTGAAAATATCTCTCTACCATGTCAATGATTTGGAAGGATCAAGAGGAATTTAAGAAGGGGGTTCAATGGGTTGCTGCATCAGCACAGTGAGCTGAAGATTCCTGGTTCGAATCCAAGCTGTGGAATTATCAATTTTCATCAATAATTTAAACATCTGAGGTTTGTTGTGTAAAAATCCTCACAGACCATTCTTTATTTACAATTTAAGAATGCCTTCGAATCTGACAATTTCAAATCAAATAATTACATATTAACATTGACATAAAGCATTAAGAGCAATATCGGTTATAACGACAACTGGATATAATGACCGATTTTTCATGGTCCCTCGGAGCTTGTTATAAATGATACCTACTGGTTATAATGAGAACTCTGTCAGTTAAAAGTAAAGTTATAACCCTCTGTAGTTAAAATATGCCAAAAGCAGCCTTTCTCCTACACTGATATTGTTAATTTATGCTAAAGTAATCAGCAATTTATGAAAGTTATACACATTTCTTAACTTTGGTGTGTTTTGCTAACAAGCGTTTACACATGATCAAGCACTTGAAGCTATCAATTTTCTTATGACATTGTTGGCCTGAAATATTAACAACATTGGCAAATTATAATCGTGAATTGGCTTGTGAGCTGCCACTTCCCTGCATTGAGAGGTCTCAGTTGCATTGGTATAGCCACATGACACAAATGCTGCAAACTAGTCTTCCCAGGCAGTTGCTATTTTCCAAGGCATGGGTAAGAGACCAAGGGATCAGCCTAGAACCAGGTGGCCAGATTGCATGGAGAATCTGGCTTCAAGCTGCTTGGGTATTATCATTCTGATGACAGAATATCATTTCATCAGCATGACAGCTGTTTATTCTTGCAGATTTTCATACTATAAGGAGCGTTCAAAAAGAAACAAGCCAGAGGGCTAGGAACAGAAACCAGTACCTGTGTCTCAGAAGTATTGGCCCTGGCTGTTGAGGCACTTGTCCCACTGTGACACAAGGCGGTGAATGGCTATCTCGTAAAATTCCCGGGGCTGCGTCATGAACCAGTTCTGCACATACTGCTTGACGACATCGTCCGATATGAATCGTTTGCCCCTCAGAGCCCATCAACCAGCTGGATGATGTCATCGTTAATGCAGTTTGGTATTCCAGACCGTGCATCATCGGCTAACAACACCCGTCCTTCCCTGAACCGCTTGTGCCATGCCTTGACCCTTGTAAGGGACATGCAGTGTTCACCATACACTTGTGACATTCTTCGATGAATGTCCGTTCATCCAACTCCTCCCGCTGTCAGAAAACTAACACCTCTTTGCTCTTCTTCTGACGCCTCCATTTCACTCATTCACTGCTTATACAACGTGAATGACCGTTGGAAGATTGACGCTTGCTTCTGCTTCCTTTGTATAGTCACCTGACTTCCACCGTCACCCTTTAGCGGCGGGCTGTGAACTTCCGTGCTCTTGTCAGAACCACTCTTTGTTACATACACAACGATATCACCATTCTGTCACCGGTTTGCACATTCCAGACTCCGGCTCGTTTCTTTTTGAACGCTCCTTATATAATAGCCTCATAATTGATTACAAAGCCAGACTGTGTGTCTCAATGTTAATGGTTCAGAGCCTTCACCATTATGTAAGCTACAGGGTGGATGTAAGAATCTGGGTACACAGGCTATTCTTAACTTTTACAACAATAAAAACAGCTGTGTTGAATGTTTCTTTATGATTGCAGTTAAATCCATTGTGATTTGAAACATGTTATTCTTCACATGAAAAGCTATAAAAAATTGTTACACATACTCAACAAAGCTTCATTTGACAAAATGTCTGTTAGGAATATCAGTGCTGCAAAATATCTGTCAGTAATACAAGGTGGGGCACAGGAAACAGGCATTTTTGAAACTAGTATCGGCCACTAGGAAAGGAAGGGGCTTGCAGGAAGTGGCATTCGACTCCTCAGTATATAGTACTGCACTTTTTCCCGTTTCAGTTGGCATCACAGAGCAGTGGATATTAAAACACCGTTTGCATGCAACAATTTTGTGAAGAGTGCAAGCGGTGATCAAAATTTGGCATCAATTTTGTGACAGATTCAATATTCACCGAAATGACTCTGTTCCCATCCTTAACACAAATGGGTCAGTGCTCTTCATTCAAGAGGCTCAATAATGAAGACAAAACCCCAACGAACAGTAAATATTCCAGGAAACACTGAAAGGGTCAGCGAAGCAACGTTAAGAACTCCACGCCATTCTGCAAATAATTAGGGTAATCATGCAGCAAGATCTATTTTGCATGGAGAATTACACATTTTCATCCATACAAGTTAGTGTTGTGCAGAAACTGAATCGAAGGGATTACCAGAGGATTACCAAAGGATTACTACGTTTGCACAGAGCCATTCTTTACAAGTTATGAGAAGAATGATCTCGTTGATGAGGTTTCACCTCCATCTCAATAGTTGTGAAAACATTCTGAGTTAAAGATGCAATCCATCAGAAAACTGCTGAAATCAAATGAAGTGGAGGCAATTTCCATGAATGCTTTCAAACTTACATCAATGAAAGTGAACACCATTTCTTGGATGCAATCTTCCAAATATGAATATCATAAAAAGCTATGTCATAATACCATGTAGGATTTATTGTAAATTTCGAAAACATCAGTTTCCCATGCCCCTGTATATTAATCACTTAACACTTATATAAATGCCAATCAGAATATATCAATGAAGAGCTAATGAACATTTCATATGTCCAGCTTTTGCAATTTACTCCCAACCTGCATCTGTAATTTCAGAGTGATAAAAATGTAAGGACTAAAATAATCGCTACCTTTCAATAAAAAGTTTATTATTCTAAACTCATTTCATCAATTACTGTCTTAGCCCAACAAAAAAAACCTCTTGTCCACAAAAATTTACTTCTTGAACATGTAAAGAAAATCTTTTGCCAACATCAATTATATGACCAAGAGGTTTCATTTGTTGTTTTCTTAATTGGTATCCACACTTCGATACTATACAGGGTTGTGCATAACCTTTTGCTAGGGGTCTGGAAAATAAACAAAACTTAGTGGAATGTTCTGCGGTTGATAATCAAAAAGTACGTTTATTTCTGCTTTTATCACATCAATATTTAGTGTGGCCACCACCTGCTTCTCGAACAGCACGCATCCGTTTCGGGTAGGAGCAGAGGAGTGTCTCAAACAGAGCAGTATCGTACTCCATGTCCTTCAGCACAGATGTCAGGTGTCCCATTAGAAGGTCTCGAGAATATCGATGTTTAATGCGGTCTTCATCGGTTTCGGAATAACATGGAATGGCTTGATGTTTGCACGCTGACGATGTCTTTGAACCGTTGAACGAGAAATTGTTTTTCCACGCTTGGCTTTAATTTCTTCTGCAACGTTGACACAGCTGCGACGTCTTTTGCCACTGTTATTAGCAATGATGTTTTTGCTTTCCTGTGATAATTTCTCGGGCCTACCCTCAGCAAATTCGGCATGGCAGTTATCATAACCTTTCTTCCAATTGTCCGTCACCCATCTATCCGATCGGTTTAACTTGTTCGCAACCCATTTGCGATTAATAAAAGACGCACCTGCTTCCATTGCCTCTCGATATGCATTTACACGAACTCTATCCATGAAACACTGCTCTTCACTGTCATTTATTAAACCAGCCATATTTGTTTGATACCAATAGACGCACAATGAACTACTCTCTGCCGAAGCGTCATAAGAGTGTGCCACAACGCTGCGGTTTAAGTCGCAGCCCCCTAGCAAAATCTAATTACAGTCGCAGCCCCCCTATAATTACAGTCTTGTTTATCTAACAGTGTAAAAACAATTTTACAAAATCCTTATACTGTATGACTTATATCATCGTCGTCATCATCATCATCTTAAAAAGAGTAAATACTTTTGACTGTGGATGTGAAGAGTATCAATAGGAGACATAAACCAACTGCTTTTCCACAACGAATTTTAATAAACATGTATGTACATTTCGGGTACTATGTGGCCTTCTTTCAGCAAGATGCAGTTGGTTGTACACTCTTGTGCAAATTAACTGAAACAAACAATTTCAATTATTGCGGAGATCTCTTTTGCTATGTTGAAGCAAGTAAGCATCATCTCTAGGAGTGGTTTTCTTCTTACAACCACACTTTCCTTTACGTTTAGGAGAAACCGATCTGGTTTCCTGCTTTAACTCGATGACACGGCCAACAGTTGCTAAACTCACACCAACCACCGAAGTAATCTTTTGATATGTCTTAGCTGTGTGTTCATGAAGAGTTACGATCTTCTTATGTTTCCTAAGTCTAACATCCATCTCGAATGGTGGTCAAATTGCTTTTGGCCAGGATTCTATAATCTGATGGAAATACAGTAATGATTGCATCAATCAACATAAAAAAAGATCAAACTTACTTTTAGTCTTTGTTTTGAGTACAGGATTACAAGTAATATAGAAAAGATGCTTTGCTTCAATTAATTTGCACAAGGGTATACAACCACTGCATCTTGAGGTCTCCTCCAGATTTTTTTGACGCACAAACTATGGTTAATTTGAAGGGAAAATTGACCAATAAGCCTTCACACTGGCCAAATGCGGACCGGAGGTTGTTAGTAGGGGTGAGATAGAACAAGCAAAGAACATCCATGCTACTGCAGGACGCAAACCTGTGATCTGATGATCACAAGAATCACCAAGGTCAACCGAGATGGCTTACAGAATGCCTTGTTGGAATTTGTTATAAAAGCTAAAGCCTATTAATAGATGGTGGTTATTTAACACTAAAAAACACAAGGTATAAGAAAAACAAAGTAATCTGTACTTACAAATATATCTTTCTGTTCAATTTGTTTTCGTTTGCGTTCAAGCTCTTTTTTCAAAAAATCCATGATAGATTTTTCAATTAGTCAGCAATAGCAACTGAAACGGAAAACAAGTTAACGTTAATTTTAACAAGCAAAATATGTGTGGCTAACCTGGTTTTTGTAGAAATTAATCTTGGGAACGAACTTCAAGAGGAGATTCCTGGCATAACAAAAAATAAAAATGGTCCTATGAGTTCATGTCTAAAAATGCAGCCCACTTCTGCTATAACATTCATCAGTACCTGAACAACTTCTTCCCTTATACACGACCCCAGAAAATTTTCCTCTTCTCAGAACAGGATGGCATCAACCAAACGCTAACATTGGTCCATGACTGCAAATTTATTTTCTATTAGAAGTTAAAGCTTACTCAATTTTTAAATATTGCTAATACAGGGTGTCCCAAGTGAAATGCCCTGATTTTGATGGCCTCGTAAAAATCGGTAATTGAATTCAACTCAAGTCTTATGCAATACTTTTGTTTCTTACATTCAAAAGTTATTGCCTGAATTTTTCCATTGTCATCCACAGCGTCTCCAGAGCGTTGTTGTCGTGAAAGAAAAAACTGGTCTCACCAAAGAAACTAAGCCACAAACTGTAGTTTGAAATGCACAAAACTATAATCTTTCTAGGCAGAACTGATCAGGATTCTAATTTTTGAACACCATCTTGGTTTTCAAAAAATTCACTTTTCACATGTCAAGAACAGTGAAAAAGCATAATGTTTGCTATGATTGTATGTATTGATTTGTCAATGCATTTTCATTGTTTCTCACTGCAATTAACCTGACTGAAAATAAATGATTGCTAATTAAGTAAACACAGTGAACGTGAAAAACAAAAGTGCAGAATCTCCTAATAATTGGCAGGGCATATTGTGTCTGAAAGCCCATTTTCGGGTCCATCAAACAGTCAAAATTTCAAGAAAGTGGAGGATGGTTGCCCCTACAGTTGCTACACAAGGGTATAACTTCACAGTTTTCTCATTCATGGACCTCTTTACTGCAGTTTCTGCAAATTAGTGGGAGAGGACAAGTTTCAAGATGGATCGGATGAGATGGGCTAATACCGTAGACTCTATGTTTGCTCTTAGACCTTCTTTTTGAGGGATAAATAAAGGTTAGATTTTATGGTACTAGAGTGAAAGGCTTGCAAGACCTACGGACACAAATTGTGAATGCCACGATAATGTCCTTCCTGAAATACTGCAGCCCACCTGGACCGAATTCAAACATAGATTGGACATCCTCCATATCACAAAAGAAGCATATCTAAAAGACTGGTAATTTTTATCTACAAACTTCGATCTAAATAGAACATATAATTACAATGAATTGCAATAAATACTTCCATGTAACAAAATGAATTCAGGGCATTTCAAATAGGGCACCCTGTATTTGTTCTCACTTGGTTGCCAGACCTCAATCCTGTTAATCTACTTAAGGCAAGTCCCATATTTATACAGGGTTTCCAACAGATCTCTATGCCCAAACTTAACAGGGAGGTAGAGGGGATGTATATGAACATTTTTTGCCAATAAACTCATGGTCGGAAATGACTCACTCTCTAACAATGGCACATTGAAAGATTACCTTGAAGGTCACAAACTAAGAGACATGGTATCTAATTAATTTTATTTACAGCAAAGATTATCACAGTTATGTGTTCAAAATAACAACCACCTCTCTCAAAACAGGATTCACATCATCGTAACATTGAACTGTGTAAAGATTTGAAGATTCCAGGCATCTCTTGAAGTTCTGCTGCAGCAGCAGCAGCACCTGCCACATGCCCCATGAGATTTTCCACCAATTCCACAGGAGTTTCTTCATGAAGTCCATGATCATGGCGAGTCCTTGAAAACCTTTTAATAAAATCCCAGGGTTTCCAGGAATTCAAGGCCTGTACGAACTCTGTATACAATTTTAGACATGTTCTCGGGACCATTTATATTGCTTGTTCTACCAGGAATCGCTTTCCGAAGCTTGTTCCAATCATCTGAAACCATCATCTGCATTAAAATGTTACAATTTTCTCATACGTAAGCAAAAAATTAAGTCTATAGGAAGGATTGACTGAGAAAACTGTGTCCGACAGGTTGATCATACTTACTGTCCACTGTCACACAACATTTTGCTGCAAGTAATAATGAAAATGAGACTTCCATGCACTGGTATTGCAAATTAGGGCAATTCAGGCAGATTAACTCATCCCATTCCTCATTTTAACAAATTTGTCTTCTTTTTAGATGGCCAAAAATTGATTCAAGTCCTGACAGCTTTTCAGATTACTTACTAATCCTAATCAGTGGTCTTTTTAGAGATTATACCAATAGCGGCAAATTAAAAATTACTACATGAGTAACAGTAAAAATTTAATAAGTAATACAACATACTTTGTCCTCATTCAGAGCTTGTCTCATTTCAGTTTTGAATATACCACATTTCCCCCAAATCTTTGGCTATATAAGCTTGTATTTCCACATATTGTTTTTGAAAACATGTAAGACCTCACTGTACATTATCCCAAATTGTGGCTTTTAAAATACCACTTTGCACTCCAAATTTATTTGTATTCCTAGGACAAAATATACAGAGATTGAACAAAATAATGGAAACATCTGATATTGGCCTATCTGATGTTAATGCTTCGTTCTTACCCCATTAAAAGAAATTGTGTTGCAAAGTGCTATTATTTTTGCTCTGTTGTGTGTATTCTATGCACCTCTTAGCAGGCATCACATCATCTGTAGACTTCATGCTATTGAGGTATTAAATGTCATGTCTGATTTTACCAAATCTAAAGACCGTTGAATCCCATCTGGCCAGTGCAGCTGGGATAGAAGCGTCCTGTTTATTAGATGTATTGAGTGCTATGATATCGAAAACCGCAAGAGCATATACGATTAAAGGGAAGACATCTTATGCTTAAAATTACAGTGGGCAGAAGTACAGGGTGCGTAAGGTATTTGAGGACACACCTTCGTTTGGCTACTCATATCTTCTTTGCAGTAAATTGTATGTCCTTTCCGTTTCCGGAAAGCAAAATGGCGGACCATCAGGTAACACAAATCATGAAGAAACATGCAGTAATCGTGGCAATAAAGGCAGAGCATAGCAATTTAGAGATATCACGATTTCTAAAGGTCGCAAGATCATTCGTCCACAAAATGCGGAAGGAGTTGGAGACCGAAAATGGCAATGTTGCACTAGTAGCAAAGCATAAAAAAGCATGCCTCACCCACTGAGATCATCAGAACACCTGAATTTATTCATCAAGTACAGCAGGCCATCGATGACAATCCCAGAACATCCATGAGGTCACTTGCCAAAGATCTCCATGTGTTGTCAGAAATCAGAAATGTTGTCCATAAAAACATCAGATAGCACTCACGGTACACAATGGAAGGCCTTACGTGTTTCAGCAAAACTCTGTCCCAGCACACAAGTCTTGCATGATACAGGAATGGATGGCCGACAACTTCCATGATCACGTAACCCCTAACCTTTGGCCTCCTAACTCCCCTGACCTGAATACATTGGACTACTACGTATGGAGCGTTGTGGAGAGAGAGGTCAATGAACACCCCCATAACATCAAAGATGAATTGAAAGCTGCCACTATTCGAGTAATGACCAATATGAACCATGACCATTTGATTCGCGCATGTCGACGGTTTCGATCTCACATTGAAGCAGTTATAGAAGCTGAAGGCAGATTCATTGAATAGCTATATAACAAGAAGTTTTCTTGTGTATGCTTATGATATGTTTCGATAATGAAGTTATTATCTTGACTTATATCTCTGTTTTCTTTCTTGATGTGAATCTGTTCTCAAGTACCTTATGCACCCTGTATAATCTGAATAAAAATGACAGATGGGTAATCAAAAAATTCTTGTAATGTGGAGCGAAATTCTGCATTTTTGTAATTTAATTTGAACCAAAACGATGCAAAGGGGCCCCTGAGTTATTAGGAACCTGTAGTAGCCAAGCCACTGATAACTTAGGTGAATGCAACATACAGAAAGCAGTGGGGGCAATGAACACAATCCTGGATGTGACATGTTAAATTCTGTTTCCCATCACCATTCTCATTGTACTTAGAGAATGATCAAAGAAATATCTAAGCTAGACTAATTTCAACATGAAGCCTAGTGGAAGTTCAGTCATGGTTTGACAGCCTTGTAATAGTTTTCTATAGGCCCAATTATCACCTTAAAAAGCAGAATGATTGGTGAGGAGTGTGATCAAATTCTGAGCAACCAATTACATCCATTAGCAGAGATGCTGGTTTCCATAGGTGGCATTTTTCAAGAGGATTTTGACTTGGCCATCAATATACGAGAGTGATTTGAGGAATAACTTGTTTCGCGAGCCCTAAGATTGTGCCACCAGTTCATTCATAAATGAGCATTTAGTGCCATCTTTATGATTAATGTCCCACTGCAACATCCTCTCCTGCCCAGAAGAATCTATTCTGCCTCAAAGAGAAAAGTGGAAACAAAAAACAATTTGCAACAGGTCTTGCCAATTGTTGTTTACAAGAGAAGAAAGATAAAATTGCAACATCTATCTGTACATCCATAGAGTATGAATGAACTGGTGGCACCTACGGCGAGTATAAGGCCGTTTCTCCCGGTGCTCACCAGATGGCGGAGCATCGATGACGTCGGCCTGAAATTGTAAAATGTAAACACTCCATAGACACACAATCTTTAAAATAAAAAATAAAACAGATCAAAAATTTGCAGACGATTTTTAATAATGCCTGGAACACATTACACATGTGCAACAAAAGTTTCCAGAAAACCAAAAATAATCCATGTATAGATAAAATATTATAAAAAGGATTACAAACTTTTGCTTTATGCATTAACATCATAGACTGAGCATCCATCATATGGAGGACTGGTGAAGCCATCGTCGAAATGGTGCAATGCATCACTGAAATAAATCAACAATCCTTTCAAGTTCATGGGAAAAAAAAAAGAGGTGTGGTCACCACACGATTTTCTTATACGTAAATGTCATGGTCCAAATACAGAAAAAAATTAAATAACCGTCTAAAATGGCTACTTCTGATAGAAATTTTGAAAAGGTGTGTGAATAAAAGTTACTTCAAATCGGATTCTAAACACTTTGGTAAAGATTCTAAATTTTCCTATTCAGTCTTATTTCGCCTATATTAGCAAAAGCTGGGTTTTGAAAAGAGTAGAACTGGTACTTCCGGTTGGAATTTTGAAAAATTTTGTTAACGTAACACTTTTCAATCCCTTCAAAATTTTCATAAACGAAATGGTTAACGAGATATTTCAAAATTTATATTTTGGCGCTGGAGTCTGATACTTCCAGTTCACCGATTTCACTGGAAAACTAATCAGACCTCCCGAGGAAGATTATAATCTTAAGTCTAAAGTTTGGTCTCGATAGACTTAGCTGTTTGGACACACACACACTGACATTTTCCAAAAACCACTTTTTCTTAATTGAGGTACACTAAAACGTGAAGATCAGTGAAAATCTCGAGGTCAAAATTTTTCGTGATTACATTACTTCCATTGTAATACATTACAATATTCTTCCATTACAATACTACGTATAACAAAGTAAAACAATCTCTCCACAGACATGTTAAGCACAATTTAATACTTCTTTTATTTCCTCCTTATTCTGCACATTTTCCTTATTATCATTATTATTGTTGTTATTTCTTGTGTTGGAGAAGTGCTTCAATGTCATTGCTGAGAGATGTCACTATATTATTTCCTTTAAAGCACAGTGCTTTAATTTCCTTTGTTTCTGTGCGTACATTTTTATAATCATTGTTATTGTTTTATGTTCGATCGTTTTCTTGCAAGGAAGAGCCTTCCAATCAGCATGTTGCTTGTTTGTTTTTTATGTTGTTAATAAAAAAAAGTATTCGATTCTCATGATGAATTTGAAGCTACTATATCAGCTCATGCATCCTGGTTATTGGTTATAGGCATATTCGGCAACTCAAATCTGACTGAGTCAGATCTGACTAGATCATGTGACCTATGACGATTTTCTGACTTGCATCTGAGCTGATCTGAGTCGAAGTGCCGAACGCACAATCTGACTGACTTAAAGACTGAAGCAACATCGACCTGTAGAATAGATCATTAGATAGTTCATGGAGCAACATGACGTGGCTAATTTGAAAATAAACATGACAATTACTAATAAAATCCTCACTGTCCCTAGCCCATTGAAACAGCGTTAACGACAATAAGGCTACTATCAGCAGCTGTTGCCATATTCGAGAGCGAAGAAAACGAAATATTTTAATCCTCTCGGAATAAAAATATAATCATTGTCCTGTAGTAGGAGGGAAAAGTTTTCGTATTCTAACGTTCGCATGACTTTTATTTGTGCAGGGGTTCTCAAACTTTTATTTGTTCTTAGCACACCTTAATGTTTATATTTTCTGAATTTTTTTTCGCGGCAAGGTATGCAATTTCGCAATGCATAGCCAGGGAAGAGGGAGAACCTCTTCCCTGGCATAGCTGTACCGCGGTACACCCTTTTGAAAACTCAGATTAAGAGGAAAAAATCCGTTTTTTCCTTAATCTTTTATTATCCTTGACCCCTGCTACCGTGGACAGAAGAGAGGCTACGCCATGGATTAATTTTCTGACTTCCTCAGTCAAGAATTTTTTACTGACCAAACGTCACGATTCTGACTAGATTTAATCTGTCGCAAGTCCTCTGCCGAACACGTTTTCTGAGCAGTCAGTCAGTCAGAATCAGTTGCCGAACGCTTTGTGCCTTAGATCCAGTCAGATCTGACTCGGATCTGAGTTGCCGAATATGCCTATTCAATCATATAATGACTTACATAGTTTTAAACGTAATTTCAAGAATAATATATTTTTAAAACGTGTAATGTAAATCATTCCCATTGCTTGAACTATGCCCGGAACTGATTATGAAACCAATCAATCTTGGAAATATAAGTGAATGTTCGTGAAAGGTCTCGTAACGGAAATTTAGACTGCTTTTTCAAAGCTTTCAAGCGAAACATCACATTCGGGATCTGGCTGACATCACAGAGCTTAGTCAATCACAACTGAAATCACGATCGAGCATACCTTGGGTGGCACCATCTTTTGGCTCATGAAACAAGTTACTCCTCAAACCACCCTTGCATAGCATTGAGAAATAAAGTGAAACTGGAATAATATGCTAAACACTCATTATCTTCACCATCCTGTAACATAGCATTTATTTTAAATCCAGTTATTTACTAGATTTTCTTGAATTTTTATGTTTATTTAGAATTTAATCTGAATGCCAAGCCTCTCAGACGGCCGGCGCTAGGAGGGTGCGGGGCCTTGGGCAAATTGAATTTTGCGGGGCCATTGACATCATATACCTCACCGATAAAATATTAAGACACATCATACTGAATCTCACTGGACATAATGGGACACATCATTGCGGATATTTGTTCACTCTCTTAGTTTCCGAAATTTCTATTTTTCCCCTATAACAGTTAATTGCCCTGATCCATATTACTCATCGCGGCTCCACTGTTGCCAATCTCAAGGTTGTCAAAACTAATAACGAGAGAACAAAGCTGAATGAGCTATACACTCCAGAGAGATTGCATAATGTAAAAAAGATTAATTTACAGACTAATCAAGCAACTAATTAAGTAGAAAAACTTTGAAAGTTCTTATCGTAACATCTTTAAAAGTAAAACTGAGATAGATAGAAAGATTGCAACTGATAAACAACAAAATTCGGATCCATGAGAATAAGATCCACAATCTCAATGATGGAATGGCATAATACTTTATTTTAAGAGAGACTGAGAGAAACAATTTATTGTGATGCTACAGCATTGTAATCCGGACACAGGCAAAGCACAAGCAAAAAATGCAGACAAGTAAAATCTGAAAATTCAAACTCGGTTGGAAATTCTACAAATAGGTGAAAAAGTCGGAATTGCATTCCCAAGAAACGAGTCTTACTCTCCCCGCGTCTTCACCTCCGATGGAGGCACCGTTGATTCATCAGCTTGCGTGGCTCCACCAACCGTTATGCAGTAGGGAGTGCTACAAATATAGTGGCTAGAATAGATTTTCCCTCAGAAATGGAGTTTTCGTTTAGTCCCTTGAAGGCTGAACAAAAGGTTAAAGTCTCTATGTTCTGTATATAATCCCCTGATAATCCATTTTCGTCTCCTTTACATGCTTCCAGAGGCCTTCCCAAGAATGAAGTACCAGACAGACAGACAGACCATTTGATTATCTTATAACTCCGAACAATGTGTTGATTGGATTAAAAACTATGAGTAGGCACGGCTTAGCTTAGCTATATTATTAATAACAATATTATAAGGTTAATGCAGGGCCTTGGGCAGTCGCCCTCTTCGCCACCCCCTAGCGCCGGCCCTGTCTCAGAGCAGTGTTCCATATGCTAAACATCTCAACCAGCCCTTAATCTTAAAAGTCAAACTTAAAATTTTCTTATACATTAAAAAGTGAAAACACTACTTGTCAAGTAGAGAAAAAGAGCACTTTGAGGTAGTTTTTCATGAAAACTTGATTTTGAATTGAAAATTGAATTTTTAAGGATCAACACACAACAATAGGTATCAACACGCAATGCACCAACACTATGCAAGGATCAACAATATATATCTCATGACCAACAATGCAAAACAAAGTTTGTGCAATACAGATAAGTTTCAATTTGTAAAAATGCATAGAATTCGTGTTATTCAGGCTTTTCTTAGAAATGAGAGTTTTTAGTACTTAACAATTTCTTGAAAATCTTTAAAAATTATCAGTAGCTGGAGAAAGAGTGGAAAGACGACAGAGGAAGCAGTCCTTTAGCTCCTTGCTGTATGGAGCAAATAGTAAGCATGTAAACAGAAGAATCGGCGACCACTAGACTACACAAATTGATGATTGGCAAAGTTTTGCTTCAAGACATTGAGAGCAGAGTGGGAATTGCAACAACATCAAGTGTACATCTTAAATAAGATTACGTGACTAAAAAATTATTTAGACTAGCAGTGGCATACTTGGAGAGGTCCATCCATTGTGAGCCTTTAAAAATTGTTTTTTTTAAATTTTCATTAAGAATTTTTACTGTATTAATTCTAAGCGTTTTCATGTGTTTGTTTTTAAGATACTGCAAAATTTAATCACAAAAACAAAGAGTCCGAGCCACGCAGGAGTTATCACCTAGCTTATTTGGTAGCACAGCAGAGCCAAACATTTCATAAAAATACATTTTGATTATTATTCTGTGTGAATGTGAATATTTTGGAAACTGAGATACTGATATTGCGATGATTGAAAGTTCGTTTCCAATAATTATTAATAATGAGCATTAAATGACGATGCAGTGACAGGACATAAATAAGGCAGCATCTATTGAGAAGGAAAAGGAGTCACATGTGTCTCCCTTGAGTTCCCTATCAAACGTCCAGACAACTAGCAAGAATTTGTGTGTCTAGAAAGGAAAGAGAAAGAATGAGTATTGGTCAAAGAAACTCTGCAGCTAAAACAGAAAAATCTATACGGGTATTGGAAACATCTGAGCAATGGGAGTTTCGAATAGAGCAAGAGGGTATAAGAGCTTCTAAGACAAAGGCAAGGAAAACTTGGCTCTAAAGTATCCAGTGATGAGGCAAGTCAACAAGAGGTAAATAAAGTCCAGGTATATCCCCTAGAATTAGTGTCTTTCGGATTTTTCTTAGAATGGATAGCCCCTTCGCTCTGTGTTGTATTGATTGGGTTATTATTTAACCAATTTGGAGTTATAATTTAACTTCTTGAGATTGTTCTGTTTACCTACATGGGTAATTATCTGGGGCAACGCCTGGTCCTCTGCTAGTTGTCAATAATTAGCGAAATTTTGTTGCTTCAAATCATCGTTGAATTACAGCTTTTTCACATTACATTATTCATTGTTTATTGATAAATACCTCATAAAATAATAATAATGGTTTTTCAAGTTTTCCTTCGTGTCATTTTTGAGGCTAACTTCCTACTCATTATACATAACACGATAATATTTATGTGTATAAGCAAAACAAAGTTTAATTAGATAAAAAAGGAAAAGTGAAAAGCAATTATGTTAGTGGAAAGGAGAAAAACATTAATATGAAAGTGTTTTTTAGGTAAATGTAAAGGAGTCAAATGTTATCAAAATTTTGCTGACATGTCTAGACTGTTATTCAAGAGTGGCTTATATTTTGTTTTGCGTTTTTAACGATACTCAAATAAAGCATCCTGGCTTGAAAAGTAATATAATTTTTCAATTTAATGCTCAATCTTACCACAGATGTTTAAAGTCCTACGCCATATTTGTTGTAGCGTGAGACTAGCATCGCCCTCTTTAGGCGAAAAGACGAGTCAAAGCTCAACAATTGAACATCTATCGATCGCCTTTCCTTTATGGCACATTTGCCTTGATTTACTCCGTTGTGGTTGACAGTGGTGAGCGAAGGAAAGGACTGTGCACACGCCAATCAACTCGCTTCATGGTTTCAAAATTATTTTCTCTGGTATCTTCCCACAAAGCTAAGGCAATCTTCCTTGATTAAATAAAACCGACAAAAAATAAAGGAGAATGCAAAGGCAAAAAAAGGAGGATGTTTTTTCATTGTAAGCAATTCATAGCTCTTTCCTTTTTACCATTCCCATTTTTAAACTGAAAAAATTATTAGTGCATTGACATTTGAAATTGAATTTTAGGCGAAGGCGATTTTAAAGATCTTGCTATTTTCATATTCCGTTACTAATTTTCCTCTTTTATTTTTTCAAAGTTAAGTGTTGAAGGAATCGCCTTTGGATGAAAAAATTCTTTTTTTTTCTTCTTGTTCCTCTCTCTCTCTCTTTACTATTTATTTTGTTAAACGAATTTTTGGCCATTGATGTTGTTCGTGACCATCAGATGGCGTTGACATTTAAAGGCGCCATTTTAATTCCGCCATATTAAAACTCTAGGAGGTGATAATTTTTAAGCTTTATATCGTTTTGGGGTAAGCCTCCGGAGAATAACATTTTTCTTTCGATCATTTAGCATGGATCAAAAGAAAAGTCCAAACAGGTTAGGCTAATTTCTCTACTCTTTATTTCTGTCTAAATGTTTTTTCATTTTTTTCTTCCACTGGATTACTACATTGAAACAAATTCATGTTGATCCTTTTTCGCATTTGGCAAACATTCACAACATTGAGTCGAAGAGAGCCTGCTCGTTTTAATGCTGCTAAGCCTAATGTTTGTTTTTGTGATTGCTCTAATAATCGCATTAACGCTCATCAGTTTAATGGTTATTCGATTAGAAACTGAAGAGCGATCGTTTTTATTCAAAAATTCATGCTGCTCCAAGGTCGTTGCCTCACTTGCCATTGTAAAGGGGAATTATCATGCCTCTTTAAATTGGCTATTTCGACATTCACATTTCGATATCTCACCCGTATCACCCGTAGCATATAAACAAAACGAAGCATTTACGCTAATTACTCAACATGGCTTGGCGTTAGGCCTTATAGAAAACCTCTGCCATGAAATTAATGAGAAAACGGACTTAATGTTTTAAACATGAGCAGCCTATTCGGACAGAAGAGTAAACTTAATTTTTTTCTGCTCAGCTTAAAGTCGTAAAATATAAAATCTTGAAAAAGAAATCCCTACATGACATTTTTATTAACTCTTAAAAATAAAATTTCCATAAATATTATGCAAGAAAAATAACGCGTAAAAATAGGTAAAGTATTCTTATATTTTATCGGTATGGATTTTTTTTATTTTTTATTTTTTATTTTTTTTTATTTAATACAGTACAAATGTTTACTTTGAACTTTTTAGACGAGTCCTATCCAGATGTTTACTTTTTTTTTTATGTATTTTATATATGAATTGTACTACCCAAAAAAAAACCACCCATTAACAACATATTACTCATAAATGTGCATCCTTATTTTTTTAAAATGAATTTTACTTAATGAAGACGATCCAAGCGGCAGTCGAAACTTGCAGAAGATAATTACTGGGATTGCAGCGTATGCACCTACAGAAATTCTGCAGAAGCATTTAAATGTCTGATGTGCGACGTACGTAAAGGAACATCGACTAGGTAAGTAACTCGTTGCTTTTTGTTTTTTAACTATGGTTTGTAAGAATTTGGAGAAAGGTTTTAACAGAAGGGTTCAGACAAACAGGAAAAAAGTTTAAATGTTTAGACCGTTTTTTCACAATCTTAACGCCTGAATGATTCGTTGTAAGTTTGTTTGTTTTTTTAGGTCTGTGAAACTCCGCATAAAAATGATCGTACAGGTAGTACTGAGTCGGTTTCGGTTTTAAACCGTGGTTTTTGGTTATTTAAAAACCGAAATAAACCGAATCATGAAAGTCACATGGATTACTTTCTTATTCTATATTGCATGTACAGTAAACTCCGTGTAAATTCAAATTCAAATGGACCAACAAAAAAATTCGAATTAGGCGATAATTCGAATTCTGCGATATTGGTCACACTAACCTAAAAACTGTGTTTTGGATTATGGGTAATCAGTACTTACAAATTATACAAATTCCTGTATATCTATGTTAAATTAAATCTATGGTAAATTGTACCTGTATTTTGTGTTTCAATAAAATAAAAAATAATTACGTACTGGCTAGATTTTAAGTTATCGAAATGAAAAACAAAGTTAATAGAGAGAGAAGATAAACCTAAAAACTGTGAAAGCTACATGTACTTACAATTCTGAAGTCTTCAAAAATATTTATGCCTGATCACTTATGTGTGTTGTGCTGCGTCCTTATGATACTGAGCACAACCCCTAATTTACCTGCTTATACGTGTACGTACTTAAAGCACCAATTGAAAGCTAGCACCAAGTCTCGAAAGCGGATTGGCTAATGTATCCAGTCAGGCTTCTGAATAATCTAGTAGAACAGGAATCAACCAATTATATTTTTACAGTAAATTCCGCTTGTAGTGTCACAGTGCTTGTTCAGATCAATCTGGGAATTAGTCACAAATTATTTTTGGAGTAACTATGGCGTTCGAATTAGGCGATGAAAAATACATTAGATTGCATTAAATGTACTTGATGAATGATTCGAATTGGGCGATAATTCGAATTAGAAAATTTGAATTATGCAGTAATATTTTACATTAAATGTAAAGGATTTCAAACGTTCCTTGCAATTTATACGAATTAAGTGATAATTCGAATTTGGCGGATTCGAATTACACGGAATTTACTGTATTTTTTAATGGCAAACAACAAAAGAGTTTTAGATTTAATTTTTATTTTGACCTAATTTTTTTTTAAATAAGCTATTATGAAATTGAAACAAATCGTCCACACAAAATAACATGTAGTAACTAGTAAATATAATAAATTTCCCGATTCATTTCTGTATTTATTTAAAATGCACAACAATTCTTTCCAACACTTTCATGAAAGAACCTAAAAATCAAATCGATTCCTAATTTAAAAATAAGCGTTCCCATGAATGCATCCCCTCTATAATCTTGAGAATCATTTTTCCCCTATTTTCAAGTGTCATAAACATGGAAATAAGTTTTATATATAGAAACAATTTTTTTTCCTTAAAAGTTTTTACGGTATTTAAAATAAGTGTAGCTTTGAGTGTAAAATAAAACAAAAAAACAGATTAAAGAAAAATATTAAGAGCTTAACCGAGTACGGTTGACTTTTTTCTTCATTTTTGTCCCACGCCACCTATGGGGAAGAAACGACACAAAAAAATATACGCTCGATTTCTCGACAAGGCCGACGAAAAAATAGACAATCAACCAATCAGCATCGAGGATCAGAAAACCCCCATCTTATAAGTAAAAGCTTAGTAAAGCTTAGCTTATAATTATAAAAAGAACCCCTGTTTGACTGTCACATGGTTTGTGTAGCATCAGAGGGCAACAGATTGCGAACTCTGAGAACTCTTGTTTGCTGTTTTTTCTGGACCATAAATGCAGTGATGTCAAAGCCCGAAAATGTGAGTTTAGATCCATAGTAGTACATAACTGGAAAAAAAAACTAAAAAAATAAATGAACACCGCGGTTATTATATTGTAAAATATCGAAACCGATGAAATGAAAAACTTCCCATGACTACTAGTAAAAACTCCTTATAACGAACTTGAAGGGACCAAGAAATCTGTTAGTTCTAAAGAGAAATTGTAAGTAAGTAGGTAGGGGGGGGGGGGAAATATTTAAGAAAATACAAAAAAAAAGCAAAAAAAAAAAGGTATTAAAGAATAGCTCATGAATGTTCTCTGAGGCTTTTATCCTATGCCATATCTCAGCTGTTCATATTATTGATGAAAAATAGGAAAGAAAATTTATTAATTTAAAATGTCGGTGCGGTTGATGGAATGCTTTTGTACTTAAGAAATTGCCACTTTTTAAAAAACTTGAAAACACATCAGAAATGTTTTTGTGACATTAAATATTTTCACCTTACAAAATCCACCCCTTGCTTCTTGAATTGTTGTTATAGATGGTTCATCGTTAAAGTCTACCATTAATAAAACTGAATTGTTTATTTAGTAAATCAACATTATTAATAGTCTATGATAATTATGGTTAATTTAATAAAAACTAAGAATTACTTTACATGGTTACAGTTTTCGAAATCATTTTTGGAAAGTGAGACTTCTGGGGTAAAAATGGAAAATACAGTCAACCCTCGATATAAGGATCCCTGATGTAAGGATAATCCGCTTATATGGATAAATTACTATGCTAAAATTTCTGTTGAACTCCGCTTAAAGGGATAAAATAACTCTAAACTCACTGTGATGTCATTGGCATTCTGTCTACTGTTTCTGGTGATTGGCAGACACATTCTGTGTAATGTGCACACTCTGCATATAATAGCCACTTTATCATCTCCCTCTAAGCTAATGGGCACTGCTACCTAACTTTGCTGATTGGTCATTAATAGCTCTGGATTTACTATATAAACTCCGTAAGGGGTCCTTCGGAATTCAGTACACTTCTCTGTTCGATTGTAATTTGGAAATTATCCTTCTGTGAAGATTCCAGCTTTCTTGCGAAAGTAAGGGACCGTTTATTTTTTCTTTTGATTTGTTTTTATTTTTTAATACAGCACAAATCGTATTTAGGTAGCTTTATTGTAACATGTCCTGTGGAAAACGTAAAACCTTAGCTTTGTCGTGTGGAAATTCTTAAATTGTTGGATTCTAATGAAACTCAAGCATTGCTGAAAAATTTGGCGTAGGACAAGCTGTGGACGAAAACCCCAATTCCGGATAAAAGGATACTCCGCTTATAAGAATATTTTTTTCCGTTCCCGAGGATATCCTTATAGCGAGATTCGACTGCATGTGTAAATCTGTAAAATACCGTATCTTATTTTAAAATTATCAATTTCAATTTGCTAAGGTGTCAGAAAATAGGAACTAGAATTTTTTGTTATAAAGAGATTTTTGTAATATGGAATTTCATTGTAAAGGGTGTCATTTAACCTCTGATCTATGCATGGCCAACTAAACTTTAAAAAAATTTGTTCTACAGAAGATTTCATTATAAAGGAGTTGTTACCTGTATTAGAACTACTGGATTCAAAACATGTTTTTTAGATGCTTCCCTCTTATGGAATGCTGTTAAGTTCAAGTTATTCCTGCTTAGAAGTCATAAGAATGCAAAAAAGGAGACATGGGCAAGTCCCCAAATGTCAGCAGGTGTAGCCCAATTTTAAAATTATACTGAATTACACTTACATATTATCGTTGTATTGACTTTTGTATCTCTGTTAAAACCTTTCCAAAGTTATTATTAATGGTCAAACTACACACTAAATTTTTACTATATTAATTTTGTTTAGAAAACCAAGGATCAATCCACAGCTTGTAGCACAGCAAGTTGCGCAACAGTACACACAAGCCCAACCGAAAACTAAAAAAGATGGTAGCATCAAGCTTGAAAAGAAACTTCTTGGTCTCGACAGCAAAACTCCTAGGAAAATAAGGTAAATGGGTTTCCTGTTGATGCATCTGAAATTTTGAATCTTAGTAATTCCACAAACAGATACTGATGCTACATGTCCACTTCCACAAATATCCCCGTTATTTAAGTTCTAAAACTTATATATTTGGGTTTTGCAGTAAACCCAAACCTTTTGTGGCTTTCACTGCAGAGGAAAATTAGTTTTTGTGACTTCATTTCCTGAACTATTTCATGTTGTCCATTGTGTAACCAATGCCAGGACAAAAAAATCTGAGAGTCAATTTGACGCCCAAGCCTGCACATCAACTGCGAGTAAAATTTAAGAAGACGCGAGTCAAATTTTAAATTCTTTTTAACTTCTATATTTTTACATGCACAATATCTATAGTTACTGCTATTGTTAATTAGAAATTTAAACAAGACCGCATGTTACAAAATGAAGTGAGGTTAAAAAGTGGTTAGAAGGATATGGGCTGCTGATATTCAAAATTTTACAAGCCAATTTTGACTTGTTGGTCAAAAAACCACTAGTCAATTTTAGCAAATATCTCCATTTGACACGTAATTGCGAGTAAGCGCGAACCCTGGTGTAACTTTATAGTGCCTTTGATTGAGGCCAACAGGGGAACATTCTCTCATCGGCCTCAGCTTTTGATGTATTCAGTGACGAATTATAGGAAAGAATAAAAAATACAATCGTCTTACGCCCGAAATATCATAGAGGACCAGGCGATGAATTTATCTACGATTTTTCCTCTATATTTATTTCTAAACGTAATAAAATAGGGTCCCAGCAAATTTTGTCTAGGGCCTGACCAGATGTTAATCAGTTATCCGTTGTTGAATGTATTGCAACTACTTATAACTTTTAGTTGAGATGGTTGATAAAATGAAGTTATTGTCTGGAACCATATTAATCGTGGAAGCAGCTGAGATTGAACCAAATTTTTCATTCATGGTTTCAGAAACTGTGAATGAAGTGAGGGGATCTGCCACCATTTTAAACAAGGGTGAAAATAAATGAAAATACCTAGGTACCTTTGTCCTTGTTGTGACATCAATAACTAAAATGTTTTTCCCAAACCTTTTTTGTCTAGGTTATAAAACCAGATTTTCTCTATAACTGGAACCTTCTGTAATGGACAGGAACGAATAACTGGGTTATTTCTGCCAGTGGATGCAGTGCATTAGAAGTTAAATTTATAATGATTGAATGCTAAAAATTTTTCTTCCTTTATTGAAAATTTAGACATTTCGCTTTTTCCACATTTTATTCAGAGTTTTAGCTTCTTACAAAAAAGCAAGTTTGGTCTGTATGTTTATCCATCCATCCTCTGTTTGTATAATAACTTGAAGATGGATTAACTTTATCAAATTCTGTTTTCAACAATATGATCGTCAAGGTCTTAGCTCAGCTGCATCAGTTCTTGGGCTTTTAGTAGATCTGTTCAAGTCGATTGCACATGCTCTAAGAGTAACCTTTAAGAATACGAAAATCTGGCAAGTGATTTAACAATCAATTCATAGCAATGAGTCAAGAATGAATAAAATGTTACTTTCTATTTATCTTTTATGCAGTGTTAACATGGGCACATGCACGTTATGTTTGCTTTATCAAGGCTCGATTACTCGAATTATTACCGTATTTTCCAGTAGTTAGGCTCCAAGACGTTGTACGCCCAACTATTAAAGTAAAAATTTGGCTGTGGCCAATCTATTAAATTATTTTTCTGAATAAACTTGCATATGTATAATTAAATCTTAATTATAAAATCTCTTTTGCGACGAAAAGTTGTGTTCGAGTGAATTTCGTTTGGTTGTATTTTGCTCTACAAAAGAGGCCAGTTGGCTTATATTATTACCATCGTAATCAATGATCATCTGGACTAGTTTCCCACCTTCGACAACAGAGTGCACCATTGTCGCTATTAATCTCAACCAATGAGGATACTTGACCACAGAATAAGGAAACACAGAAGCGACACTCCCGTAAATTCCTATCGTGTGAGGCATGAAAACTGTGCAGTGCTCGCAGCGCCAATAGCGGCAGGGCTGTACTAACAGTGAAGAGTGAAGCCACGCAGGATCGCATCAGTGTTGCGGAAAGGTTAGAAACTATTCAGTTAAGGACTAAAAAAAAAGTAACGAAGAGGGTTTTATATGTCGTGGAATATACAAAGCACATACTTCTAGTAATAAAACATATTTTTTTACAATTTTTTTTAATGTTTAATATAACATCTTTAAAGCTACACTATAGCATGACATAAACTCTGTCATTTTTGACATGAATTAATCTGCTCTCAACCTTATGAAATCTGAAAAATTATGTTTTTTTCACTATTCCTATGATTATTCATTTACTGCATCCCATTGCAGAGCACTAATTTTCTTTCGTGATTGCATATTGGCGATGTGAACGTTTTCAGGATTTCTCTAATTTGCGCCTAAAAATTTATAATATAACGGGTGGTTATCCCATCACACAATACAGAGTGATTCAAAACTCGGATGTCCAAACTTTTAGGGGAGGTAATACAGACAAAAATTTTATATAAACATGGGTCCAAATTTGAAGGCTAACTGAGATATGAACAGAAATGAAAATGCTGCCACCAAGGTTAACAACTCAGGTTTTATAACATCTAGGATGATGAAATTTGGGAGAAAAATAGGTACATAAAACTGTGCATACCGTTAGAATTTGATCGAATTCCAATGAGTAGTTTCAGAGTTACTCACTCAACATCGTAACCTGTGCTGGTTAGTACTCGCATGGGAGAACAAAAAGTGTTCATAACCGGTCGCGTTATGAATCGAGGGTCGTCCGAATCAGGAGAAAATTTAAAATGAATAAAGCCAGTTACATACGCCTGCATCGTTCCCGCGTCGATCGGACATAGTCAAAGTTTTGAGTCAGTCACTCTGGTGGCTCCAAAACGAGCTTTGTGACTGGCTTTGACCGGTCGGACTTTTTAGACATTCCCTAACTTGTTGATCTTGGTGGTGGCATTTTTATTTCTGTTCATATCTGTTATCGTTGAAATTCTGGCCCATGTTCATGTAAAATTTTTTGTTTAGAACCGCCCTTACTGCCAGCCCCTAATAGTTTGTATGTTGAGTTTTACATCACCCTGTAGAGAAACACTGTGATCCTATCGTCTGTTTAGTGTTACAGCCCTGTCGCTAGGGTGCACTCGAGCATGTGTGCCTCAGTAAATGAAGGGAGTGTCGCTTTTTTTTTTTTTTCCTGATTCTGTGAGTTTAACTGCCCATTAGTGCAGCATTACAGTAGTGGGGAATATATAAGAGGCCACCATTTATATTATTTATTTCTAGAATAAAATGTTACTTCCCACTGTAAAATTCACCATATTTCTTTAAAGGTGGAGCTTGGAGGATCTATCACTGTAAAATTAGGATAGATATTTGGAGCTTGGAGGAGGGGATGAGGCCTATCCAATGCTGCATGCTGCAGCCAAATTAGCATGGTTTTTGTTATTGTTGTTTTTTTTCTTTTTCCTTTTTTTTTTTTTTTTTTTTTTTTCCAGGGATTCTAGGACCGTTTCCATTGGACTTAGAAATTTTCAGTGACGAGTTTGTTTTTTTTGTACTAATGCTGTCTCAGGGTGTCTAAAATATATATAAATACAGGGTGTCTCAAAAAAAATGTAAACGCTTTGAATGACTATAAAAACATTATTTATGAACATAGAGACAAGTTTAAAGGCTTGGATTACAGAAGACAAATGTAATTAAAGAATCATGTTCACAAATGTTCAAATTGATTACAGTCATTGTCCAGACAAAGCTGATAACGCACACCAATGGATTCATAAAAGTCATGAAACAGTTTGCTGCACCTGCTCTTCTTTTCCAGGGTTGGTGGATGTCCGTGGTTGTCCAGAACGTTTCTTGTTGACGTTGTGAACGGTTCCATCTGCTTCTATTTTATATCTGATGCGAGCAATGGTCCGGTGCGTTGGTGGCGGTTTATCGAACTCTTCTGAACCGTCTTTGCACTTCCATGGCGTTTTCGGTCTTCCAATAACATTTAAGGACAAACTTGCTCTCTTCAAAGCTAAGTTGATCTCCTGCCATTCTGTTCATTAGTTACACCTAAAAAAACAAAGTGTTAGTACGTTTTTTTGAGACACCTTGAAATGATGAATTTCAACACGGTGGCCTATCCTTTGCTGCGGCCTAATTACTGTAAAATGCGTTAATTGTACTGTGACTGTACGGTTGTATGACATACAATGGTTGGTTTAAAACAATTTGTAGTACTTGGTAAATTGAATTGCTTTGTATTATTCTCATTGGTTGAGATCAATAACGACGAGGGCGCACTGTGTATACGAAGGCGGAAACTAGTCCAGTTGATCATCAAACTGTAATAACAGCTAAAGCTCCTTCTTGGAATGTTTAAAGATTTTATTTTAATTTGCAATTTTGTGTGCGTTTATTTGGCTAAGGTAAAAAAAAAAAATATGCAACTGTTTTCAATTGGGTCTTAAATAATAGATTCTCAATTTTCTCTGTTCTTTTACCTTTTTGGTGTCGAAGGCTACGTGTTTTTCATAATAAACCTGATCCTAAAGAAGCTCCATAACCAGAAGCCACATGGGAAAAGATCATGTGAGTAAGGAGACAAAGAGTTGTTGGAAAAAGGAACCCATGCATCAGTCAGGTTTGCCATAACATCTGTTGAATAATACAAACAATGTGGGGAGGTCCTGGATGCATTGATGTTGCTGAAGTTCTGAGATCATGAAATGTGTGAACATGTAATATACCATTGTCCAGTGACAGAACTTGTATGCATCCCTGCTCAAGTAATCTCTTCAAAAATAGTAAAGTCAAATGATGAATGTTGCAGTGAAGCAAGGTCACCAATGTGCAACATGGCAGAATACCAGTCACTAATGTTTTTTTTAAGAGCATGTGTTTTACATTTTATCTGACTCCCTTTTTTGTCGGACATAACATCCATATTCACCACTAACAAGAGAAGTTGAAATATGTTACTCATCTAAAGCTACAATTGATGCTTGCAAAATAAGAAATCACTAAATTTTGTTTCTTTCAAAATAAATCGCAAAAAAGAAAAAAACCATTTCCTTAATTTATTATTTCATTTTATTAATTAACAATTGGTTTCCAAATTAACAAAATGTCACATCCTACAGAAGGGGATGCAGTGACAAAATAGTATTGATTTCAAGATATTGCTTTTAAATATTTGATTTCAGCCATTTGAATTGAACAATCTAGAATTTGCAAAAAGTAATGTTGTCTCTGTGATGTAATTTTTGACTGTTTGTTTAATATTTATGTCTATAAAACTGGTTTTAAACTTAATTTTTAACTTTCTTTTACAGACCAAAGTTGAAAAATGTCGATCGCAGCAGTGCCCAGCACAAAGCTGTTACAGTCAATAATGTAACAGTGATTATCACAGAATTCCAGCCAAAGCGCAGGCCTTCCACAGAAAATACAAATAGCACAGGCAGCAGTAGCCTGGACAATGGAAACCAATCAGATTCCACAAGTACTAGCGATCCAAGAAATGGAGATTCGCAGTCGGATAGTAGAAGTTCATGAAGATTGGAGGAGAATTAGGAAAAAAAAAATTGTGTATAATTTCATGGTTTTAAAATGACAGAAAATAATGTGTTGATAAATAAAATAACCAAACTCATTAACAGTATCGTAAAGCTTTACGTGTTTGGCAAATATATGATGGAGGAAAAAAAACAAAGGTAGTTTTTGTGAAAAAAATGTTTTGACTCTAATACATAAGAATTAAAATATAATGGAAACCTTACTCCTGAAAAAAAATTGTTGATAAAGGAAAATTCATCAACGTTGATAAAATGGATTAAAACTAGATGGAGCAGAATTGAATAAATTACCAGAGAAATGTTATTTAAAAGAGATAAAAACCAGAAACTGAAATTCAACAAGGATGCTCTAGTTTATTTGATTTTCAGTTTAAGAATTGAAAATTAACCGAGGTTTTAAAAATAAGGCAAAAAGGATCCTGAAATTCATCAGTGATTTCATGTAAAGTTTGTGTTAGTGTTTATATGTGTAAATTTTTATCTTTTTTGTTTGCTTGTTTTTAATTTACTTCACTCTATTATAATTTCACGTAATGTTCCCTGCCCCAAACTTTTCTGTACATGTAAGATATTAAGTTTTGTCCTTTTAATTATATAACAGTTGAATTTTTTTTAAAACAAAATTTTTTTGAATATACACTTAAGGAATTTTCCTTGTATTATAGTCAGTTAATATTCTGAAAAGAAAATTAATTTGAATGGTAAAGGTAAATAGTTGATTACATATGGCTGCATGTGCGTGAAAGTATATGAATTGCATGACTTAGAAATGGTAAGCGTGTATGTGAGTATTTTATTTTATTTTTTTATGTGCACTGATCTAGAGTTAAACCACATGAATAATTTTTGTTTTATGTATTTTTAGCCTCAACCTTTTTTCATAACCACCGAACGATAGATCTTATAAATTTTGTTGATCTAATCTTGTATTGTTTTTAATGTTGAAGTTTAAACTTATTATTTATTTAATTTTTGAAGGGTTGAGTGAAGAAATATTGGTCTTTTCACCAATGATGCCAAGCTAAATAGCTTTCAGTTATCTAATTTGCTGTCAATTTGTTATCCCCACATCTTTGTTTACAGCTTTCTTTCTTGCTTTCTTTTTCTGCCCCTTTGAACAATATTATTGCTGAAAAGTGCACATCTGAGGTATTGCGTGAACCTAATCCGCTGGTATTAGGTTTCTTGCCTACTAAAAATCTAGTTGGCCCTCTTCTTTATATCTATACCTTCGTCCAAGTAAGAATGAACTAAAATCAAAATGCACATGCGTTAGTTTCACAGTCTCGCTCCAATTCACCATAAGAAATAAACTTTCTCTTGGGGGAAAAAACTCATGAAAATAATGCTTCTCAAAAGTAACTTGTTACATTTGTAACACATTCCGATTCATTTTGAAAATATAATTAATACTGCTATTTCGATCATTTCGCAATTGAATCTTAAATCATAAGTCTTATTAATTTGATGATAGCAGCGCCATATATAACAAACAATATATCGTAGACATAATAAAAGAAAAAAATTCTATATGGGGCGGTGTTTTTTTATTTGTTTTTTTGTTTTTTTTTTAACTAAAAATTATTGTACATTTTTCTATTAGTGGAAAGTTTCAAATCAAGCAACCAAGCAGATGCTTTATAATAGTTTCCTTTATCAACGTAGATTGATACCAGCTTGTGCATGTGCACTTTGATTTTAGTTCATAGATAGCGGGGCTGGACTAGGGAATTATTTAATATATATTTAATTTGAGTTAGGGAATTATTTAATGTATATCCCCCCCCCCTTTCCGTTTTTAATAATAAGCTATCAAAAGATGTCAGTATTAATGTTTGTAAACAAGGGAAGAAACCCAATTATTTCTATCAAACCTGCTGGCAGGCTTAAACATTTACGTTGAATTTAAATTTTATTGCTACAATATTTCTCTTGCCTTCTCTCAATCACCATTTTCTTTTCCTTTTATTTTGTGAATTTATTATCCGATTTCTCCCTTGCTTGGTTTTGTTCATTTTAAAGATCTGCTTTAAGCATTGTGACAAGAATTCAAAAGTGCTTTTTTTTTTTTTTAAATTGTAAAAATGAGATTTTGAATGTTTCTAAAATGTGAGAATGGGTTAGGTAATCTGCAAAAGAATTCTTAATATTTGTTTTTTCATCTAAATAAATTGCTGTAAAATAATTGTGTTATTTTTATCATTATTTCTCATTCTAGTTAATTTTTAGTAATTTAATGTTTTATTTTAATACGTGTATTGTTAAGCTTTAATTTGAAATCACCAGCCTGTATTTTATGCAGTGGCATGTCTGGAATCATCCGTTTTCGCATGTTGCTTTTGAAGAGAAAAAAGGCTGTTACATTGAGATTTTTCATAACCTTGAAACGTTTTCCAAATTAAGTTGAGCTTTTTTAATAATAAGAAAGCAAATGAAACCTAAACTTGTATCAGAAGAGGCTCTCAAATGGGGACTCGAAACTGATTTTGAAATTTTAATTCAAACAAATACTACTATGTTTGTTGATAAGTGTGTGCCGTAAACAATTTCAATACTTTTTTTTTTTTTTGGTAGCTGGTGCCTTTTGTGTCTGAAACATGTTAAACATTAATGTCTATAAAATAATTCTAATTTGATAAGATTTTAAATTTTTGTTACAGTTATGGACATTTATCAGAATGTTATTATAATAATTTTTCTATGAATAGAATAATTGACTATTCAAAGAAAATTAAATTTCAATCTGCATAACAAATGCGTACTGTTTGCCAAGTGAAAACTATCCTTAAGAATAGGCGTAATGTTGTTAAAGTTGTGACTGACTTATTGAAAAAAATTTTCATTTTCAAAAGTATTATAAAATCTTAAAACTATATCAACAATTTATGCATTTTTTAAAATTTCTGGATTGGTTAAAATGAGATGGATTTTTACCATAAACATCTCTGCCTCTTGCATCATCACCAACAAATTATACAATTTTAAACGTATTCTAGCACTCCCTACTTTTCACCTTAAAATGTCATTTTTTTGGGTGATAAATTATGTGAATATCCAAAATTTTGGATTTGTAAAAATTTATTCAGGAAATGTTCAGAAGTTAATATCTTCCGATACCTCATTATATACATAAGCAGAGCTTTGATTGACAATCTCGTAAAAACAAAAAAAAAGATAAAAAGCTTTAAATGTTGACTTAGTTTTAATATGTTTTAAACAAACCGAATGGAGTGGAAATGGCCTCAAAGTATCTCCTTCCCCTAAATTCTGTAGGAAAAGAAAAAAGCTTTTTTAAAAATTATTTGTATCTTACAAAATGAAGAAAATTGAATTAACTTCATCTTGTTTGAGATAATAGCAAGCAACTTTCTATGTTGAAGTTCTGCTACAAATGCAGCAGTACATTACTTCGATAGTCATGAATGCTACAAATTGAAAGCCATTCCTAAGAAGTGATCATTTGATTAGATAATCACTATAATTCACTTGGTCTTGGCACATCTATTTTATTCAGGTGACCCAAGATTGAAGAGGAAGCCTCTTAAGTAATTTTTTGTTTTGACTAATTTTAAGCCAATATTCCAACAAAGATTCTGGAAAACAGTAAAAGGAGTTTTATATAACAAATGTAATCACAATAATATAGTCATTGATGTACTTTAAATTTTTTTTTTTTTCTATTTGAATGGGAGGACAGTTAAGCTATAACAAATGTCAGAAAGTGAGACTTTTTATTATATGTGAATAAAAATATAAGAATACAGATTACATTTTAAATTTTAATAATGGCTTGTTGTTCATCCCTCCTTTTTTTATTATTATTATTATTATTATTATTATTATTATTCCCTCCCTGTTTCCTTCCTTACCAGTTTTGGTGCATCTCAAATGCATATCATGAGCTCTCCAGATTTAAAAATGCTTGCATGCTATAAAAAAAAATTTATAGGAATATCATAAGATTTTAAAGTGAAAGAAGAGAGTGAAACTGAATAAGTGTAAAATTATTGTTATTGTTGCTTTTAAATTATTTATATTTATTATTTTGCTAATGGCGTACACAAAGAAATTGACAAAACATTTAGTCAGTCGTTTTTTTCTGTATGTGTTCAGATTTCTCATAATCACGATTCTCTTGAACATTTGGGGTCTTTTTGTGATCTTTAATGATATTTCTGGACAGTAATGGTTTTGTATATCGATAAAATTTTGTGATGGTTGAAGTGCATTTTTCTTTTATTTTTTTAAAGTACCCCCCCCCCTCCTCCCCCATTATGAGATCTTCCTCTTTGGCATACTTTAAGGATCGAGTGATTAGTTTTCAAAAGTCATTTGATCAAAAATGTTTGCGTCTACTGCATTTAATATTTGAAGTTGTTCCCTGCTTCAATCTCTAATGTATTTATCATATGAATAATTAATTTCAAATTGTTGATGGTGGTTCAGTGTACGTTATTCACATTCACCAGGAAAATTAATTTAGCTTAAGATTTAGTTTTTGTTACTTTGAAAGCAAACCATAATAGGGGATGGAGGAGTTGTAAATTCTTTTAAAAATAGAGGATCACTAATTTTATGGTGTTTGAATGCCCTCAAAGAAAAGATAATTATTAAATCCTTTTTCCCTTTAGAAGTAACTATGATTTTTTTTTTCTTACTGCAAAGGAAAATTGTTAATTTATATGAAAGCTTTAAAGCTGAATTATGAGTGTAACTTTTATCATGTAAATTTTTCCCCAAAGTAGTTTGATTTTTATAAGAAAAAGGAAAATGCTAATGGACTGGACTTAATTTTATTTCCAATCAAGTTTAGGTATTCCATCTCTCTCCAAACTCTGAATCAAAGGAAAACATTTCGACATTTGTCGCGAGATCACTGCCATTTTGTTAATTGTAGCATCATTTTGAACAATGCATGTGTAGTACAGAAATCATCCAGAAAAGGATATTGGATGGTATTAGCATTCACCCTCCATAAATATTTATTGACTTGAAGAAGTATCTTCACCATAAAGTACAGTCTAGTTGGTGATTATTATTATGATTATTATTATACATGTAAATCAGTGCTATCTGTAGATTGTATATTTCAAACCTGAATAAATGGAAAAACATTTGTATAATGTATTTTTTTTTAATCTTGCTCACTTTTTTTTCTTCTTTTAAATAAAACTGTTTTTTGATTTAAATAGAAATGTTTCAATAAGAAATTTTGAAGTTAAATTTATTATTGATAAATTTTTATCTATATATTTAAAATGCAAAGAAAATATTTACTAGATTTTCCCAAAATACAGTATAACAAAGTGGGTTTAGTGAAAGGATGCTTTCCGAAAGAAAAAACAATACATGTGCAGATATGTAAAAATAAGGAGAAACTTAATTGATATCTCGAGTCTGTTTTTGTTTGAAAGTCCTTAATCTTTGTTCTTCAACAGCAGGCACCTTTCCTTTTCAAACTAAATGAAATATATACGGTCTATTATGACAAAACTGTGAAGCCATTTTGGACTCGACTGGACTAAAGTTGGCTCTGCCTCTTTGTCATCACCAAGTAGCCCCTTCACATGGAACTTTCACTTCTTTCCTCATTCCACACGCATCGCATGTTGTAAGCACCTAGTCCATAGATTAAAGCTTGAGGAAAAACTGCCCATTTCTCATGTCCATTAATTAATAAATGAGACTGACGCTACTTTGAGCATGTTAAAGCATGTGCAACCACGACTATGTGTGTTTTCGATCTATAAACTATCCTTGTTACCGTGTGTAGAAGTTGCAACAATAAAGTTGCCTATACGTGCTTCAATCGCATGCAATCATTAGTTGATGTTCCAATATTAAACTTGGAACACGGGGCAAACATTACATTAATTT
This sequence comes from Rhysida immarginata, assembly GCA_023313115.1. Lineage (NCBI taxonomy): Eukaryota > Metazoa > Arthropoda > Chilopoda > Scolopendromorpha > Scolopendridae > Rhysida > Rhysida immarginata. Next base: position 502,760 of record JAHWFO010042260.1, on the reverse strand, counting down.
TATACTTGGAAAAACCACTATAGAATCTTACGAATTGGTAAAGCAAGTGAATGGTGATGATGCACTATCTCTTGCATGTGTTTTTGAATGGTTCACTAGATTTCGTGATGGCCAGGAAGAGCTGAAAGACTACAAAACACACGAGATGTCCGAAAACTGTTCGAACACAGGAAACAATCGAGAAAGTGAGAGAACTTCTGTTAAGCCATTGGTGAATGAACCTGAAAATGATGGAAAAACTCTTAAACATTAACCGAGAAACAATTTGCCTAATATTAACAGAAGATTTGGGTAAAAAGAAACTGTGCTCGGTTGTGCCACATTTCTTAACAGATGAGCAAAAAGAAAACTTGAGTGGATGCTTGCACAGAATTCATCGCATCTGCAGATGCCAACCTGAATTTTCTGGATTTAATTGTGACGGGATGAAACCTGGTGCTATGAATATGACTCCGGAACAAAATGACAGAGCATGGAATGGCACTTCCCAACATTCCTGCTAAAACAAATTCCAGTTTCAAAAATAAAAAACAAAAGTAATGCTCATCACTATTTGACAACACTGGCATTATCCATAAGGTAAGGAGTTTGTTCCACTTGGACAAACAGTCAACAAGGAGCACTGCAGGGAGATTTTGCAGCGTCTGATTAAGAGAACCCATCGAGTACGGCCACAATTTCATGCAAAAGGGAGTTGGTTCTTACTGCACAATACTACCAGACTGCACACAGCAATGCTTGTCAAGGAGTTCTTAGCCAGTAACCAAATTCTGGAGCTTTTTCACCCTCCCTATTCCCTAACTTGTCTCACCAGACTTTTTCCTCTTCCCAAAGGAGAAAACAAGTCTGAAAGGATACAGATTTGAGAAGGCAGACGAAATCAAAAAGAATGTTACAGGTGAACTTGGAAGGATTAAGACAGGAGGACTTTAAAGAAAGTTTCTAAAACTTGTATGAATGCTGCAATAAGTGTGTAGGCTCAGAAGGTATTTTTTTTAACTTTGAAAAATATTAAACAGTTTTGCCAAAAATATGTATTGTATTTGTCAAATTGCTCCAGTCTCATTAATTGTCTCACCTTATATTATCAACGTTATGTTAATTGTATGCAGTTTTCTTCCATATTAGATTATCTGCAAGTTCAGATTATCTGTAATAAATGGGGAAATATATTTGAAGGATACAGCCATTGAGTAATGAAATAATTGAAAATCATTGGCATGCATTAATTAATCGGTGCATGTCCATGGATTTGTTTCATTGATTTCATGTACAGTATTTGTATCCTAACTGCTAGGTGTAATTCGTGAGTTTTTAATGATAAAATCAACCTGTTATCCTAAAGTGAATTCACATGCCAAAATACTAATGAATATTTTAAATGTTTTCATATTGTCGAGCTAATTGGGCATTCTAGCATATTGGATGCAAGCTGCAAGTGCCAAGTCAAATGGAAAGTAGCAGTCTTCAGGCATGCGTGATTGAATCTTTGAACTTTTGATGCATCAACAATTAGCTTAATAAGTTATAGTTACTAGTAATGTGTCAGATGTGGAGGACTGGCCATATTGAACACCTTCTCCGAGTGTCTTCGCAACATGTACAGTCCACATCCTCCATATCACCAATGACTGTAATGAATAACGATTTGCTAAATTGTTGTTAGCAGTGGCACATTTCGCCCTGGTGGTCAGTCGGGAACAACATATTATTATCATTATCTTCCCCATTGCCCTGAATAGCATGCCATCTAACTTTGAAGCCATTTGGCCCACAGGTCATCCTGCTACAGGGCTCTGAATAAGGATACTTTAATGTAAATCTCATAATTAAAAATATGATTGCAGTAATCGGTTGATCTTTGTAGAACATAGATATCAAACCCATTTCATGGTTGTATATATGACTGATGTAGAAGAAAACAAGGATGAGACACAAGAACCCTGGAATAAAAACGACTCTTTCACTTGCTCACTTTCACTCTTCGCTTTGACAAAGGATAGTCACTGTCTGAAACATCAGCTTTTTTCAAATAACTTATTTCAATTTATGGTTGTATATAGTAATCTTTGAATTCACTCTCACATGTCACTTTTTGGCTGCATAACGTTTTCTTAGTATGACTTTCTTAGTCTTTCATTAGAAACTAATCATTCAGCAACCTCTAAGCTTCTACAGTAAACATTTCCTTCGCTAATGTGAATTGGGGTGCCTGGACACTGACCAAAAGATTTATATCCAGCCAAACTTAGATAAGTTCTTAGCATTTAGAGTAAGTAATACATTAGAAATCTCATTTAATGTTTTTTATGGGATTGGCAGAAGAAAACGTAATAAACAGAAAAAACGTTAAATGGGGTTGTTTAAAAAAAAAAAAATCAAAATAAAAATGGTAAAAATAATTGCTGAATTTTAATAATGTATTAAAACACTGTATTTGTTGTATGCATACATTATGTGGAATATGCAAATTTTGTTTATGATTAAAATTAGACGTATGCACATAACATGGTATGCTCCCTTATACAGGGCTCTCCCCAGGCCCTTTTGAACGGGTGAGCCGCCTGGCTGATTTTGGTGACCGCCTGGCTGAATACACGAAAAACTGCACATCACTGCATACGTTTGTATTACTGCATACAATTTAATGTTTTTAATTTTTGCCCCCCCCCCCCCCTGGCTATTGTATCTTTCCACCTACCTGATAAAAATTTCTGGGGAGAACACTGCTTATATAAGGTGCATCTCCATATTACAAAACCAGTCAGTTGGAAAAATACAATGCCACGAGGAAGTGAGCTAACAGATTTTCAATGAGATAAGGTACGGGTGCCATATTCGAGGAACTGCAAGCAGTCTAGAGATTCCAAAGATGGAAGACTACATAGAAGTACAGATTATTAATTTCTAGATTATTGAGAGACTTATCCCCAATTTTGGATTATTTTCATCACTATGGTAGTATTTACACAGCTGTGTGTTAAATTTCAGCTTTAAAACTGCAAAATTTCATCCTGGCAAGGCCTCGTGAACTGACGGATCTGGCTTGGAGAACCTTGAGATGGATGGTCGGAAAATCACGCCAGTCCTCTGCAGCTGATCTAACACTATAGACTTCGTGGTTACACTAAAATTATATGAAACGAGCTGCATTCAATAGGCTTTCATGGTAGAGCAACTGCACACAGTCCTTGCATCAGTCCTGTAAACAATGTTTGAACTGATGATTAGCTCGCCGTTCCTAATATTGTATAGGTGTGGCAATTACCTGGAGAACGATTCTATCTAGACTGAAGTTTGGAAGAGTGTCTGCAAAAATTTGGAGTTGTTTTTCGTTTTTGAACTTGGACCTTGGTTGTATTGAGTGAAAACATGAAGTCTAAGATCTACCTCGTCATTCTGGACAATTCCATGCTCTCTATTAAGCGGCAATTCTTTGGTAGAGACCTCTTCATTTCCAGCAGGACAACGCTGTGTGTCCCACTGCAAGGGTTATAACAGGATGGTTTGGCCAGAATGATGTTGAACGTTTGGACTTTCCAGCCCAAAGCCCAGACCTCAATCCAATAGAAAGCCTTTGGGACGAATTGGAGCGTAGAATAAGTTTGGAAAATAGGCCTTTTTCACTGCCTGCTTTGGGGTTTGTTTCACAGAAAGAGATGGAAAAGAATTCCGCATGCAGTTTTCCAAGATTTAGTAGAAAGCATATCATGAAGGATTGCTGCAGTCATTAAAGTAAACTGTAGCTTTACTTACAAATTAGATACACGGTAAAGGTTGGAATCCAAGGGACTTGGCCAATGCAATTTTATGCCCATGGAACTTCCAAATCATGGATGCTTTAGCAGCTAAAGAGTATGACTTACACTTAGAAGCCATCTATGATAAAGTTGGAAATTTAAAAGTGAATTTTATAGACTCAAACATGAAGACAAGTGAACAAGAAACACTAAAGACATCCATCTAAAAAAAATTGCTTCTTTATTTGTCCGTCGTCATGTGACCCACTTCACCCCTAACACTTCCTGTGCATGATTTTCCCGTGTGAAAGTAAAATGTGCAATACATTTTGATTTGGCACTATATTAAGAAAATACGTTAAAAGCAGGAAATACTGAATAGAGAAAATGTAATAAATGGGGAGAAATGTCATTCATAATAATGGAGAAAAATCGGGACCAACTGGAAAAAACGTAATATGCAGGGAAAACGTTAAACCAAGTCTCTACTGTATCTACATGTAAATGCAAATTATAAATGATAATGTTGGCAAAATTAATTTTGTTAATTTTTGTTAATTAATCATTAATTAAATGTTATATGAAATGAAGGTAAACAGGTCATCAGATTGTTGTTATCTATAAATAGCAGTTTCTGAATATAAGATGAAAGAAATATTAGATAAAATCCAAATTTTATTCATTCCTTATCTATTTTTTTCAGTGGTATAGAACAATTTGTCATTCTTTTCTTAACAAAAAAAACCCAAAAAAAAACAGTTCTTCAGTTTTTTTAAATATGAATTATTTTTGCATTAAAATTATTTTTACTGCAATAGTCAAATGTAGTCTTTGTGATATAATGATTGGCCAACTTCCAGGATCTTTGCACTGCCTAAACAAACTTCGTCATCATATAAAACAGCAAACTATAAATTAATAAAAAAAAAAATATATTTGTTAACAAAAAATGTTATTCATCATTATTTTGAATTACTCTTAAAAAAATTCTCTTAGCTTGTCCTGGTGTAAGAGCTCGCAATGGTGTCTCTAAAGTTATCATTAATTTCCCATTGCAGTCTTCTGAGATGTTACAATGACATAAAGGATTTTTGTGCTGAAAACGAAACCCACAATGGTAACTTTCCAATTTTGACAGTGGTTTGCTATGGATCCAATGTGGTCTATCGGTAAAGATTCTCTGAGAATACAGAGACGGGTGATGCGTTCCAGGTGCCTAGCCATGAATAAACAAAAATAAAACTGCATCAAATTATAAGATTTTTGGAATATTTATAATCAAACTTGATCATGTTTATAATGTTAATTACCATTTGAAAAACTTATGTAATTTATAATTTCAGTGATGTTTATCTTAATGTGTTTTAAAAGATGTTTTTAAGTTCACTATCGTTTCATATACAGTCGAACCTCGATATAAGGATACCTGATAAAAGGATAATCTGCTTATAAGGATACAGAGTATACAGTCCCGTTTTTCTTTAGTTGATTTCAATGCATTTTAACTCCGCTTAAGAGGATACCGGATAAGGATAATCCACTTACATGGATAAATTTTTATCCTAAACTATGTGTATACTCCTATTAAAGAGATAAAGTAACTTCTAACTAAACGCACTGTGATGTTATTGGCAGACACATTCTCTCTACTGTTTCTGGTGATTGGCAGACACATCTATATATAAATAAGGCAACACATTTTTTGTTATGCAGCTTTACCTGTGTTAACGTGGACGAATACGCATGAAACTTATGGTATATGGTTGGAAAGTTCCTGTGCTCTAGATGTGCACAATATATTTTGTTTGCATATTTGTTCATGTGAACACAGGTAAAAAGAGTTTCAAAAAAGGTAGCATTAAGGAACAGGTTGTGCACCATATTTGTCAAGTCATGTAGCATTGCCTTTTTTATTGTTTTATTATTTTTTAAATAATAAATATCAAATTATCTCAAATCATTGTTGATGTTCATTTGAAAGAATTTTAATTGTTGTGTTGCTGATGTTCATTTGAAAGTATTAGAAGACCGTATAAAAATACTCTGCAGCTTTTGAAAGTCAACGAACTGATTTCAGAACCTGAAGGTCCCCAAGTATAATATAGTACCTTTAATGTACCTATACATTATTCCATAGAAACAGCTGCTTAAAATTGTTATTAACCAACTATTCAACATATTTCTATAATTAGTAGGTAAGCATTTTATGTATTTTTTGTCGTTTTCTAAGCTATTTTAAGGTTTTTTTTTCATACACTTTGAAAGTAATATTTTTAGTTAAAAATAAAATAAATACCAATTTTGAAGATTTTTATTTTTATTTATTTTTTTAAAAATTTTGTTAACACTCTTTCTTTAGTAACAAAAAAAGTTATCGATTTTTGGTCCAAAACAGAGCTTAATATTCCACACTGGGACAGGGGGAGAGACGCAGAGATAGGGAGGGACAATTTAGCTTAAATATAAATATTATATTTAGATAATAATTCGATAGATATATTAAAAGATACCTTTACACTGCTTGAAATATTATTCCGAGAAATTTTCAAAGTTATCATTGCAGTGAAATGAATCGGGAGTGTCAGAAATGTGATGCAAAGCATTTTGGATATTTATTGTGTTATCTATTTTCATTCTTCAACGTTTATTAATAAGCAAGATTAAGGCTAGAAAAATTACACATATATCTTTTTTTTCTCAGAAATGTGATTGAATTTCGATCATTAGGGGATCCTAGTTCTGTGAAATATGTATACTCCGGGCATAATAACCACTTTATCATCTCCCTCTAAGCCAATGGGTACTCTACCTAAAATTGCTGATTGATCAGTAAAAGCACTGCATCCACTATATAAACTTTGTAAGGAGTCATTCGTAATTCAGTACATTTCCGGAATTCTGATGAAAAATGTTCTTCGATAATTGGAAAGTCGTGGATGTTCATCTTATGACTCATTAAAACTTAAAGGCAGCTATTTTTGATCTTTCTAGAAAAAATTCTATCCAGTCAGCTATTTCAGATTATTTTCCGAATTTCTTGCTCTTCATTTTAATTCTTATATAACCCTATTCTATACTGTAAAAGTAAACATTAAACACTGTTCAAATCAGTTTGTTGAGCACTGTATTTTTTAACCTAAATCACTACTCCGGTTAAAGGGATATTCCACTTAAATGGATATTTTCTTCCAGTCCCAAGGATATCCTTATAGTGAGGTTCGACTGTATAATATTAATTATGAAAATTCTATTGCTGGTGTTGATTTTTAACAAAATTTTAATAAACATGTCATTCACACTGCCTTAATGTTTTTGAGGCTTACTGAAGAGTAACATTCATTTCCGTAATTTTCATCCATTTTCAATAAATCACACAAATAGCTCTTCAGTTTTTTGGATAGTAAATTTCTTTAGAGCAAAGTATTGTTTAATTAATAACGAAATTCGTATATTACCGTATAAGACCCTTTATCCAGAATGCTTGGGACTTTGGATATTCTGGATAAGGGGTTTTTCTGTAGTTTGGAGCACTAAATCTTAAAATTAATTGAACTACATTTTTACATGGTGTAGTTCAATTGATATAAGACTTAATGCTCCAAACTACGGAAAAACCCCTTATCCAGAATATCCAATATCGAAATAGAGGAGCAATCGAAGTAGAGAAGCAATAGTTGTAGAGGAGCGTCGAAGTAGAACAGGAAATGAAGTAGAGAAGGAATCGACGTAGAGGAGAAATTGATGTAGAGCAGCATTCTGAATAAAAGTTCCTATAGTAAATGTAGCTAAATATTCTGATTAATATCATATCTGTTAACGTAACCTGATATTGTTTATATAAATGGTTGAAAATGAGAATTTTTGGATGGGGCATATGATATGGTACATTGTTTCATATTTGTTGGGCTATTCCAGCAGGGGTATACTAGGCATGCCACATTGTAGTAGGAACTCTAAATACCCGTGCAAAGTGAATGACTTCATTCCATGTGTTCAATAAGTTCTTTCAGTCAGATCAAAGCAATTTGAGATGCAATGCGAGATTAATGATTTTGCAATAAATCAAACTTGGATCCGAATTCATAAATAAAATAAAATAAAATAAAAATGTTTTCGAAAGAGTTTCAAAAGCATGAGATGTCAGCATGACAAGTGAAAAAAACTGTCTTCAAAAGTTTTGGGCAATATAGTAAGTTGGAGAAGAACTAACATTCACAATAGTTGAACTCGGTGCCAACGTTCTTCTATCATTAGCATCAATTTGCATACATCTGGCAACAATGGGCTAGGTTAAAAAAGTGGATACTGGATTCCATACAAACTCACTTAACAACAGCAGACAGGGCAGCTGGAAACAAGCATCATACTCAAAACATGTGAAGATTTTTGGCCAAACCTGACTTGCACCCACAGAATACCTGATCTCTGTATGATGGACTGCTAAGATTGTAGTGCATTTTGAGTTTTGGCCAAAGCAATCACAACAGATGTGTACTGCCTCAATTAAGCAACAAACAGTTATCACTCCTCAATCATTTGGTTCTCATACTATTTCATGACCGAACACAGCCACATGGGTAAGGAGGAAAATCTATGGATTGAGGTACGAAATCCTCCCTTACCCTGCTTATTCACCAGACTTATCCCAATCAGACTTTCACAAGTTTCACTATTTCGGGCAATTCTTGAGGAAAAAATGGTTCACTAACCAGGATGCTATGATTCATGCCACCAGACCATTGTAATGCCAGTTTCTGCCCTCAAAGAATTTTTGACCTGAAATCACATTCTGAAGAAAATTTCTATATCTGTTACTGCTGTTTATAATGTCTGCCGAAATTGCCAATAATTATGAAACGATCATAAATAATATTACAGTCATCATAATGACTATTTTTGCTTTTCATTACCAGATTGAATCTCTTATAGCAGCTTGTATGCAATTATGTATGGATTCCAGCAGGTATTCCAGTGTTCAGAGATATACAGGAATAAGGATAGTGTCCTGCAAGTGGTTGATTGGTGTCAAATCTAAACAGCCAATTCAATTTCATCCCATATAATTTCAATGGAAGTGAGATCTGGAGACTGGTCATGGAAATAGGCAAAATCTTGTTTATGCTCATGGAATCCTGTGGCATGTTGCATTGTTATGCTGAAAGAAGCTGTATCCTGAGGTCTAAAGCTGTGAATAAGTGAACTGATTGGTAACAAGGTCCCAACACAATGTGTTCAGGATGATGTCTACATGCATATGGGGAATTAATCTCTCCCATGAAAGTATTTCCTGAACCTCCACCAGCCTGTAAGGTTGATATCGCATGCTCTAGGCTCTTTACATCATATCTGCAGTCATTATGATTTACTGGATAATGCTGCTTTTTCAAATCAACAGTGTAAGATGTTGCAGAAATACTGATCCAACATCTTTTTGTGGCATTACATTTTCTTCTGTTTTTCTATCCAGGCTGTTGAGGACTGAAGCAATTTTTTTTTTTCATTTTCTTCTTCGGAGTAGGTCATAAACCAACCTCGCTTTGTATCCTTCATTTGGGCTATGCATATGATTTAATTAATTTCTTTCTTGAAATTCACTTATATTAATGGTAGATTCACAGATCTGTCAATCATGTAGAATGAGATGATTGGAATTGCCCAAGATGTAATTCGGCTTGTTTGATATCTTTCTATATAATCAAAAGACAATGAATTTTCTGTTTCTTTCAATTATTCAAGGAATGGGAGTTTTTATGTCAGTTTCTTTTTTCAAAAGTAAGGTTCTTGAGGGAACAGAAGTGGTTCACTTTAGGTGAGACACCCTGTATAATTTATCAAAAAGAAAGAAATATTTTACCACAATTATGGTATTCGTTTCCACTATTTTTTTTACTATATACCAAGCATGATGTGAATTTTTAAGTCTGCAGCGTTGACCATGTGTCCACAAATGGATGCCTTAAAATCAAAAATAGATTTAAAATTAACCATATACCTAATAAAATGTGTTTTAATTATTTATAAAGAAAACAGTGCTCAACAAAATTTAATACCTTCATGTTTTCCAATAACCTTGTTAGTCTCAATGTCTACAAAATCACCAGATTTGGACTCAATATACTATAATGGGAAAATAAATAGATTTAATTACCATTAATTCCATATTTAGGTGAAATTCCATTAGAGTAAATATTATTATAACAAATTTTCCATTGTCTGGATTTTTTTATTTTTATTTTATTTTTATTACTTACCAGTACGTTATCAAAACTGTGGAATGGAACTAACTATACACTGAAAGCCTCTAATCCACAAGGATAGGGTCACCAGATGACACACTTTAAAAAAAGAGGTCAGAAATACTTTTGGACCTTGTTTATAATCATTCACAATCAACTTCATCTACATAATAGTTCAGGTCACGACAAAAAAATAGGACATTTCTCCATTTTCCTAATAATCGGACCAGACAACTTTTAAGACAAAAAAGAGGACATGTCCAGGTAAAAGGGGATGTCTGGTAACCCTACACAAGGAGAAATTAGAAACCTGGATTCTATGGACACAATGTTCCCATCATCAAGCAGCCTAAGAAATATATATTCTACTTTCTCCTTGCAGATTAGAGGTTTTCGCTTTTTAGTTATGATAATCTGTTCAGCAAATTTTTCATTATAACAAATTTCTTTTTAGGTCCCACAAAGTTTATAATAATGGTTATTCACCTGTATCTTAATTGTTTATCTGAGCTCTTCTGGTGAAGTTCCTTGGAATAACAGTTTAAAAACTTAACAAAAAATAAATGAAAGGAGACGAACATTAAAAAGAAATATGTTTTTTCTCTATTAAGATGTTTTAATTTTATAATTTCATATCAATCATCTTACAATAAGTGATTCTATTAATTAAAAGCTTCATTGCAGATTGTTACACAATTGATATTAATAAACACCTCTGCCAAGTCTTTCCTAAACAACAATAAACTTGTCAGTCAAAGCTTTCCAGTCATATTGTCTCTATCTGTCGTATTTTATTAGGAGCTTTAGCAAAAAGCTACTTATAAGAATGTACACTTGATCTGCACATTTATCTGGCCATCCATCGTTTGCATAATAACTTGAAAATGGATTAACTTTTTGAAATTTTGTTTCCAACAATATCATTGTCAAGGGCTTAGCTCAACTGTATCAATTTTTCAGATGTTTTCATGGGCCCCTTCAAGTCAATTGCATGTGCTGAAACAGTGGCAAGAATACCAAGATAATGTCATGTCATATAATAATCAATTCATCAATAAGGAATACACTGTTACTTTCTGTTTATCTTTTCAGCATTGTTGATATGGTTTCGTGTAATGATCTCTTTATCACAGCTAAATAAAAACCTAATAAACACTCATGTTGCTAATTTATGTACAGTCAAACATTTCAAGGGACCGAGCAAAAACCACCTATTATCTGGGATTGAAAATTTGTTGTCCATTTACTGAAAACCTCAAAAGTGTCATGTTAATTTTTTTAAGATTACACTCTCTGCCTAATTCTCTCTTTGCCACCTTTGTCCTCTTCACAGGTGATTTCCTTGGAATATCCAAAATGTCTAGCGTAAGATCATTGCATTTCCTCTTCTGAGATGCAGACATGTCAATAATAAAATGAAACTTAACAAAATAAAAATGCTAAATGCTAACAAGAGTGATAAAAAAATGTAATGAATAGGATTGTGAAGAATGCATATTCTGAATATCATTTATCAAGGAAGATGTGTATAATACATACGGAGAATAAATCAAAATTCATGGCTATGGAAGAACATGTGAGTTGTTGTTGTTGATGTCTGATGAAACCAATCAGAATTTGAGATTATGTAAGAATGTGTGCTTCATTGTTTATGTCCAATAGAACATCATCAAATATCGCATGGCTAAAAAAAAATTTCTATAATGAATTTCTTAACTTTATGAGCCAAAAAATTACGTATTATCCGATTTCAGAGGGAAAAAAAACAACTTTTAAATAGGTTGTATTTACATGGAAATAGCTTTCAAGGGGATGTGAACAAAGGAAAATCACATATTAAGCGTGATCACATATTAAGTGGTCACGTATTAACGAGGTTCAACTATATTTAATAACTGTCTCCTTTACTATTATTTTAGACTGTACCTTTCTACTTTATTGTGTACCTATGCTGTAAATTGAAGGCAGCACCATCTCGTTTACCATGTGCTTTGATTTTAATATTTTTCTCTGCGCTAGATTTTATCTCATGTTTTGTTTTTGAAATGTAAATAAATGATTAAGAACAATGTATTTTTACTATGAATAGTAAAATCCAGATAGTATGAATATACTATATGATATTCACCTGAAGCTGAAATTGCTCTATATTTCCATCATTAAGCAATACATGACTATGGCATAGATAATGAAGGTCGACGAGGCCAGTCTCCCTTCCCTATTTTGCCTATTTAATGAAGTTAAACTATATACCTTGTTATTAGGCTTTTAGCATCATATGTGATATGATGAAAACCTCTTTTAACGACGGTACAGATGTATGTATGTGTGTATGTCAGATGCAATAACTTTTGAAAGGATTAACCTAGAGGCTTGAAATTTTGTACACACGTAGGCCCTATACAGAGGACAGTACGAAAAATATAGTGAATCCTCTAGGACGTGCCAAACATGTGTTTTTGTGGTTTCCCCAACTGACTTTTTTCATGTCTTTGGAGTATTGATTGTGTGGAGCAATTTGTGATGTCAGAGTTTGACAGTTTAACGTCAGAATTTAAAGAACTCTACTTGAAGTAACAATCTGATGCTAAAACCTTTATATCGTTGGATAACGATGCCTTAACTAATTTTTATGATAACATTTAATATAGATAATCCCGTTTTATACATATTTTTCCTTGGTCCTGTTCCCTTGAAAACTATTTCTATGCAAATACAACCGTTAATATGATGTTTTCCTCTCAAATCCCATATAATACAATACAAAAATTACGAAATTCATTCGAAAAAAGTGAATTATTTGAGATGTTTATTGTTAAAAAAAAAAAAAAAAGTGGAAACATTTTTTTCATTAATCATGCAATGATTCCATTAATTCTGATTGGTTCCATTAGACACAAACAATGAAGCACGTATTATTGGATAATCGCGAATTCTGTTTGGTTCTAAGTATTTATATAAATTTGTACATTTTGATACATTGATCAAAATTTACAATATTTGCAATACTCTTAACATTCACAACCCTATTCACTCATTAGCATTTAGCATACTCAAAACAAACAAAACAAACAAATAAATAAATGTGTGAAGTAAATGCTGTTATATGTAATGCAACACCACAGAAATTCTCAGCAAATCTTCTTTCTTTCCCAAATACACATAATACGTATTTTTTGCTTAGTCCCACGAAAAAAGTATTAACGGGGTTCGACGGTATACATCAAAATGCAAATAGAGTGTTCCCTCATTATACTGAAATTCTGGGGACATGAAAAAAATTTTATCTAGTGAATTTTTTTCCCCAGCAAATCATGCATTGTAATTTATAGCAGTATGAAATGAAATTCTACCAAAAGTACAACAATCTTACAAATTGTTATAAGAACAAACTTATACAAATTTATTATAATTATAAGAACAAATTCACTATAGTAAAATACGATAAATTAAATAAAGAACAGTAACTATAAAAGAAGGAATATCTTTGATCATTTGCAATGAAACAAGAGTTACTGAAAACTATATGAAATCTAGATATCAAGACAAGTAGAAGATGTGAGGTAAAGGGGCCAAGGCAACCCAATTTTTCAATTCCTTTATGTGTATTGCATTCTTTTTTCTTTAATTTTGAATAAATAAAACCAGGGATGGATGTCTTTCATCCATCCCTGATAAAACTGGTAGCATAGCCTTTCTTTCCACTCTCCAGAATATGCCACTGATCGAAACATTATTGCTATATCGTTTTGTGTGCATCTATGAGTCTGTTGTGAAGAGGAAAAATGAATTGTATTGTTCTATTGAGACTACTTATTCTACAGGAAAGTAGGATTTATTGGGAGGATAAACTCCCTTAATTGGAAAATAAAGTTCCAGAATCCTGTTGTTTTTGTTTTGTTAGGTTTTCTTTTTAATTGCGAAAACTTTGTTCCAATGACTAACAATTTCATAAGAATATAATCATTCAGCGTAAATTTTATTGCAACAGAAATAAAATAGCATTATAATAGTTATCCAAGACCAGAGAATTATTTCCAGAGAAACAGAAATCTGTTATAATAGCATTCATTATAATGGGAAAGCACAATACATCTATTTTGATTTTGAACCCTCCCTAAAGTACTTTCTGGCTATAATTAAGCTTGAAAAAAGAATCATCTTATGATACAATGTAATCCATATAAGTCAAAGTTGGTTAAGTCAAAATTCCACTTAAAGTTGAAATAAATTTGAAAACCCCTACCGTATATGAATTTATGATACAAATTTCATTTGTTAAGTTGAAGTACGGTAATTTTTGATTAATTCCGAATAAGTTGAATGCATTTTAGCCAAGAAATGTTAGGGGAAAAAATAGAAGAAAAAACCCAAATAAATTAATGTGAGACGGCCAATCAGAGATGTACTTGATAATTCTTTGATTGATGAATAACAATCAGATTACAGTATGATAACATATGAACCGAGGCCAATCAGATTACAGTATGTGAATCGAATTAACGTGAAGCCAATGGTAATAATTTAGACAGTGACAGTGATTTGACAGAATTGTTTTAGGTTGAATTGTTGTAGAAGTGAGACTGTATTTAAGAATATGTGTTTATTCATAATCTTCAAAATCTTATCCACTGAAATCATGGCCCGAAAGTCGAGGAAACGCAAGTTGAATACAATTACAGTAGAAGTGAAATTGAAAATTTTAGACCATCTATGTGATTCTTTGATTAAAAATGCTAATGTAAACGATAATATTTTTAAAAAAGATATTTACATTAGATAACAGAGTTGATTTGAATGTATTTAAAAATTTAAAACAGTCATAAATTTCTTCTTATTTCAACAAATAAATGTCCATATAATGAATAAACATACCCAATGGATTGTCATACATGTTATCAATAATCACATGAGCCATAACAGGGCTTTGCTTTGGGAATGTCACTTGTGTCGAATTCCTGATAAGTTCAACTTAAGTGGATTACATTGTAAGACCACAATTAAAGAGAACCTTAATTTTACTCATAGTGATTATTGATACTTACATAGTGTATTATCAGCAAACTAAAGTTATTATTACCTCTTTGATAAAATTTTTAAAATTTGATGCTCCAACAAAACATATCCCCATACTCTCAGGTTTTTTAGCAATTTTAGGTAATCCTATTCGAATTGCAATTTTTTTCACATCAGATTTATACAAATTGCCTAAAGGAAACATGGTCCTCTGCAGAGGTTCTTGGTTTACTTGGCTCAAGAAAAAGCTCTGATCTTTCCATGTGTCTTTTCCTGCCTTTAAGAAAACTCCTGTAATAAATTGCTTTTCTGTATTTGAAATCTTAAGATATAAAAAATGCATTAATTCAATAATGCTAAGAGCAGATGAAAACGCCAATAGTCCCATTATTAAATGAATAATTTCAATGAAAAATTTAATAAGGGTAATGAAAACATAATTTAATGAACTCACAAAACTCATTTCTTTATGATAAAAATTTAATAATGTAATGTGAAAACAAAAACCACATGAAAACTTTCATACCCACACCAAGTAGTCTACAAGGGCTTTACAAGGGCCGATTTTAAATGGGACATTACATTCATATGCTCTTTAAAATATTTACACTTACCAGTCGTTTTATCATACTTTTCCAAATAATCTCCGAATGTTGTTCGAGCATAATGGCCAGTAGCTAATGCATCTAGACCAAGTTTGTTTTTCACATAATCAAATAATTTATTGAATTTAATATTTTTGTTGCACATTATGTCAGGATTTGGAGTCCTTCCCAATTCATAGGCCTCAAGGAAATCACTGGATAATACATCAATTAATTATATTACACACATATAATAGATGCGGTAAGTACAAATAAAACAAATTGTTAATGCATGTATGTATGTATATCTGCAGAATAGTGTTTAATGAGCATTTATAAAACTTGCAGCAGTAATTCATTTAAAATAAATGAATGCTAGATTGATTCTTGCGTAGGGATATAAAAAAATTTAGCCAACTTGGTATTAAATTCTCATTAATATTTAAGGCAGATATTAATTCCTAAAAATATTTCAGTATCAAGAAAACTGTCATTTTAAGAAATACATATAGAGAATGACCCAAAAGCTGCTACTCTCATTTATAAATAATTTATGAATGTATAAATAACTTTGTTATCAATGTGTTGCCGCATTCTTCTGTGCAAACAGGAGAACTGAAAGTATTTGAGAAGAAAATGAGGTACATTTATGTCTAATTATGTGGTTTCGTGACTTCATGAGCTACAATACCATTTATAAATTCAAAAGTGGCTTTTGGATCACCCTGTACAATTACATGTGAAAGCAACTAAATCTATTAGAAATCTCAAGAAAAAGTTATATGTTCCCACGTAAAACGTAATTATTTCAAAGAGAACAAATGAATGTACAAATAGTACATGTCTTTATTCATCACTGAAAATAAAAACAACACTTTCTTTTAAAAAACTTGGTAAAAGAAAGGTAGTGTCTAAAAACACATTCATAAAAAATATGTTTAAATGATAAATCTTTGTAATCATCTTCATTTGATTTTTATTTCGATTTCCTATCAAAAACGATGAAGCATTCCTTAAAATTTAAAAGAGAATGTATTTCAGCTATGTAAAAATTTTGACATTTGCCTTTTGAATTTAAAATTTCTTTAATATTAAGTGGGAAATTTTTACACATACTCCAATGCATTTCAAAATTTCAGAAATAGCAACATTTGAAACAGAAATCATTTGAAGAATGAAATTATAATCATTATTATTACATTCATAGCATTTATGAATGACTGGGGCTAACAGCAATATCAGGAATAGATGAGAAGGGACTATGATTCTCAATAGGAATTCGTAGCTACAACTGTGTGATCGTTCGTTTTTCTGAAGAAACAACACTCATGGTGGTTTGTTGGACTCGTCCTATTACGACCCAATGAAAAATTGGCTGGAAAAGCAGCAAATTTCTCTCCTAAAATGCCACAAAAGCATCCAGATATGAACCAAAAAAATGAAAAAATAAATTTCAGTGCTTACACCAAACAGCATAACAGATTTGCGAGGTAAAGTGCAAAATGCTGGAGTCTAGTTCAAATTCAGGTATCTTCTTTTTGGTATTCCTCTTTCTTTAATTCCTTCAATTCTTCTGGGCAAGATTGTTTTTATCAACGTGTTGTCTTTCAGTTTGAAAACATCTCCAAAATATCAACTTCAGTATATCAAATTTTTCACAGCCAAAGATTCGTGTGCATGCAATACAAGATATAGCATCACACATATATTAAATATTTTTAGATGTATTAGACTTTCTTACTTTATAATATCTCGTTAAAAATATCATTTGTATAAAAAAAAAAATAATAATAAAGAAAAGTGTTCAATTTCATTAGGAATGCTATAATTAATTAATTTATTAATTTAATTATTTTTTGTTTGTTACAAACTGACAAAGTACACTAATTTATAACAAATCACCTAATATATCACATCTTTTAACTTCTTAAGCATCCTGACTATAACCCCCTTCTAAATACACTGCTCAAAACAATTAAAGGAACACTTGTAGAATCCCCTACAGAGGGCATAAATAATACTTTTTAGCAATTTCATCTTCTGCAACATGAAACCTACTATCTCCCTCATAGGAAATGGTTGAAGCCAACACATTTTGCTGCCAGATATTCTGAGAAATTTGCATAGCAATATAACCTCCCGGAAAACAAAGTGGTTACATGGCAGTACATTCTTTGCTTGGAGATAACGGTCGAACATTAGAAGGTGCAGGCATTCCTGGAACGTTGTTGTTAGTGCTCTGACATGCCACGAAGGCATCTTGAAGCAGTAGAAACTGCGAGAGCCGTAACATTGCTCCAAACGGGTCAATCATTTCGGACTGTGGCAAATGCCCTCAATGTGTTCTCTTCCGTCATTTTCCGACTGTGGACACGATTCCAGGCGACTGACCAGTACACACAAAGAGCTGGGCAAGGTCGCCGAGGCTCAACAACCGCCAATCAAGATCGTTATGTGCAGACTTGTGCCCTGCGCCGAAGAACCTCAACGGCCAAAGACCTGAGAAATGACCTGCAGATGTCAACTGGGGTAGCTGTTTCAGATCAAACAATCCGGAACAAATTACGTGAAGTTGGCTTGAGAGCCAGACGAACAAATCGAGTGCCTAGGCTAACCCTCCAGCACATACAGGCGCGACTAGAGTTTGCACATCAACATGTCACCTGGTAGCTTCGCCACTGGCATTCTGTTCTCTTCACAGACGAGTCAAGATTCCGCCTGACCGCTGTGATGGCCGTCTACATGTCTGAAGACGACGTCGTGAGCGAAACACCAACGCAACAGTTTGTGAGACTGACCGAATGGGATGTTGTTCCATTGTGGTTTGGGCTGGCATCTCAATAGACCATCGAACGGATCTTGTGGCCATCCAAGGGCGAATGACCGCTGACGTTTACATTCGTGACATTCTGGAAGAACATGTGATTGTTGCTGCACATGGCATGGGGCCTGGATTCCTTCTGATGCAGGATAATGCTCGTCCACACACTGCAGCTATCACTCAAGACTTCCTACGGATGCATGGCATTCAGACCATGAGGTGGCATGCAATGAGTGCAGACCTAAATCCCCTTAAACATCTTTAGGACATGCTTGACAGGCAAATTCGACACCGCCCTTCAGCTCCAGAAACACTGCAACAGCTCATCCAGGCACTTACTGAGGAATGGGACTGGCTTCCCCAAGATCACATCCGTCGACTGATACGGAGCATGCCTCGAAGGTGCATGGAGGTTACCGCAGCCCATGGTAGGCATACACATTACTGAGTGGTGTAAAAACTGATCCCAGGAAGAAACAGGGCATTCTCCTCACAACGTCCAAAGGACATTTCACTTTGTTTTAGGCAGGGGTCCTGCAGTTTCCTGTTTTTTCTTTATGTTTCTTCACCAGTTGTTTCAATAATGCATTCTATTGTTAAATAAACCGTCTTTTAATGATCACATACAGCGATTTTGTCCATATTATTCATAGTTGCTTCTGCACGCTGCTTAATAGAAGTGTTCCTTTAAATGTTTTGAGCAGTGTACAAGCACCCACACAAAACATCTACTCTCAAACATATAAATATGCACACAATATCTTTATTTGCAAACATGATTTACATGATGAAAACTCAACTTCTTCCTATAAAAAACATTTTTTGGGATCTTGGCCCAATGAGACAACAACATCGGTCTCAGCTCCAATAATGGGCTGGTGGAACCTCTTTCCGTGTTGGCTCGGCCACTTGCTGAGTGTTTGGGAGGTTTGGTTTGGTTTGTTTGGTATTAACGTCCTTTTCAACTGCCATGGTCATTTCAGGACGGCGTTATAGGGGCCGCAAATTTTGCCTCGCAAGGGTTCTTTAACGTGCAGCCGGCAAACGACTACACAGGACCAACGGCTTCCGAAGGAAGTGCGTGATCTCAGGATATTCCCCCTGAAAAAATCCTTGTCGTCTTCGGCCGGGGTCGAACCCGCATCCTCGGGCATCAGAGGCGATCACGCAACCACTGAGCCACCGTGGCTGATGTGTTTGGGAGGTAGTCCAGGTCTTTTTGTGCAGTAGAGAGTAATATCATTTCTTCAGTTTTTTAAATTTATTTTTAAATTAAATTTAGAAACATTTCTTAATACAATGTTGAACTGCGCAGAATTATGGTGGGTGTAACAAAAAAATAGTGGGCTATCTAAAGATAGTTGGTTTCTACATTTACAAATAAGGGAAAATATTTATATAAAGACACAGGGCCAGAGGAAGGGTTGTCAATATTCTTATGTAAAACAGTAAATGATACCCCCTCCCCCTTCAAAGAAAAGAAACAAATTCTACTGTGATTTTATTTTCGAAAACGTATAATGTTTTATTAACCACAATGAAAAAAAAATTACTATTTCATAATTATAAATTTACTTTCCAAGCCTTTACAGAAATAAACTTAGATATATTATCATCAGCATATGTCATTCTTCATAACTATCACCAAAAAATTTACCAGTTGATCCTATGACAATATTGAAATTAAATAATTATTGAACATTTATTAGTTAATATTCATAACATAACAAACATATATTCTTAATTTTGCACTTTTTGGCATTGTCTCATACCTTGCTTACTACCTTCCACACTCCTGTAAAGATATGTCCGAAAGTGACATCAACATGTTTACGTACTTAGTTCGCTAAATTAACTATCATTTATTTTCAATCAGGTTAAATGAATAACATGAAAATGCAGACTATGTTCAAAATGACCTCCACGAGCGGCAATGCATTGCTGAATTTATTTTGTGCATTGTTTAATTTTTATTAATACTGTAATATCCAACAAAGGACAAGCACATGAAAAAAATGATAAATTAGCAACACTGTTCAGGGCTGCCTTCCACACATGTAAATTCCCAGTATACTGGCATCTGTGTTCCACTCTGTCGAAGATCCTCATTATCATGAACAGGAGTGGAATCAACAATAGATTTTTAGATGTCCCTATACGTAAATATCCATAGGATTGAGATCAGGAGATCTAGCAGGAATAACAAATAAAAATGTTAAATGAATAAAGTCATGTGCCCATAAAGAATGTTCAGGGAATACTTTTATATAAATCTTTTCCCTCACTTTTGGTTGTAGAAACTGATTACATATAGCCAGCCCACTATGAAGATGCATGAAGAATGTGTCTAATAGCACATTAATTAATAATATGTAATAATATGAAGGAAAGGTGGAATAATATATATTCACTATCATTACCTGAAAACTTCATTCCAATAATCTTTAGAAAAATTGATTTCTTTAAAAGGAATTTTTAACTTTTCACAAACATATTGAGCATCTTCACATTCTTTATCTGCCGTACAAAATCCCATCTCATTTAAGTTATCCCAGTTATGCATGTACACACCTAATACATCAAAACCTAGCAAAACAGGGGGAGTAAAACAAGTAAATGATTGAAACTAATTTTTTAATTCATTGAGGACATTGTTTTATAAGAGAATGCATATGGGTTTACATGTTCATTTTTGTATACCATATAGCCACGCTTTTACCAGCATGTTGGAAAATCTGAGGTTCAGCAAATTTCCTATCTTCTTTTCTGGTCCCTAAGCCAGCATGCAAGAAAAAAGCAAAATGGGCCACAAAATGTGAAGATTTTTTTTGATAATTATTAATTACCTTGTATTTATAAATAAAGTAACATCAAATTACCTTTTGCCTTTTTTTTTTTCAATCAAGCCTCATCTAAAGATAAATCTTCAATCTAAAGTACTTTTTCCAGCTGCTCTCTTTGTTTCTTCCAGTCTTGAACGCAAGATCTAGGAATGCTGAATATATGTGCGGAAGCAGTTTTTGCTGGAACAAAAGCAAAAACGCACTGCAACTAAAGCAAAACATAGCCTTATCAGAAAAGGAAAACAGTCAAAAATCTAAGTCGATCAATGTAGGCAGAACAATTCATCAGACATCGAGACAGATGATAGTGAACGGGCAGCATCCATGCCTCTTATGTTTACATTTAGTTCATCCAATTTCTGAAGAACTTCTATCTTAAACTTCAGTGTGTACGATAACTTTCAACTACTGGTGTCACTTTTGTCTGTCTTATTGTCATTCTTTTTATAAGAAGGCAGCTTAATTGCTCAGAACTTAAACCATCCACCATCATCAAACCAGTGTCAAACTGAAGAAACAGAAAATATAAATGTGGGAAACAGTAAGGGCCTACTAGAGGGGAAAACCTAATTTTCTGTGTCGAATTCTCTGGCATACCATAAAAAGCGGGGTTTTACGGCCCCCTGGTCATCCTCGATTATATACAGCATGCCGGTAAAAGTGCGCCTATACGGTATGTGGCACATATGATATATATACAGTGTGTCCCATATATTTGGTGAGGGTATAGAATCAATTATTTTAATTCAAAAAGTTTAAATAAACATGTAGTCTTTTATTATTGGTTTCTGAGATACAACCATCTGACTACATTCCATGATTATTTTATACTGCATTAACATTCTAATAATTTTATCATAAGAAATTTTTGAATATTCTGCTACGTGCTTAGATGCACTTTTCAATTCTTGTGAGAACGGTTGGTTGGTTGGTTTATTAGAAATTTGTTTGGCGTCGACTACTAAGGTCATTTTGCACCTTTTACACAAGTTATATCTGTACGCAGCCCGGGACAAACACAAACATCCATGCCCACGGCGGGATTTGAACCCATGACCAGGTGGACTCCTGAACTAGAAAGCCTACCCTAGCCCTCTCGGCCACTGGCCGGCCTTGTGAGAACTTGGCAAGTATATGCCTGAAGTACATTTTCTTGTTCCTCAACATTTCGCTAAACTCTTTGTTCAGATGTGATGTGGGCATTAGGAAAAACATAATTTTCAAGTAAACTGTTAAACATGTTTGAAAATACTCTTCGGTCTGGAATCCGGTGCACAGGAAAACAGTGATGGTATTCCTCAATGGTATTCCCTCAAATGGGAGGGGGGGTCTGCCATCACAAAAACCATAAACATATATCATATCTGCTTACTCTACATTAGAGGAAAATGCGGCCTTTTTCAATTATGTCAAAAACAGCAGTACTGAAGACAAACTGAATTTAATGAACCTTTTACATTTACACAAATCATTCAGCACTCTATTATGGCGAATAATGAAATCAACATGAAGCACCACAGTTAAATTATTTACTTTAAGTTATTCAATCTGTACCAATAGCTAATACAAAAAACCATTAATAAAAGATTACGTGTTTATATAAACTTTTTGATTATAATAACTCATTCTAAACACACACAAAATACTGACCTTTCCTCCAGGGAAACCCTGTATATCATGGATTAATTTTATTATTATTATTTGTTACGCACCCCACATGGGGTAAAATTTAAGAATATTAAAATGATTAATAGATGAGCATGGGAGATCTCTTCTTGAGAGATCAGTCTTAATTATTATTGTTTGTCCATAAAATACTTTTTCAGACGATGTTTAAAGTGAACACAAGCACTCGTACATATGGTTTGTATGTAAACACTAAAAGTTCTAAATGGAAGAGTTAAGCAATTTCAATAATACATATCTAGAATCTGATTAACATGTTGTACAAGCTTAAAGCATTAATTTTTATATAGTGATCCCAAACATTATTTTTTTTTTGTTCAATTTGTTGCTGGTCCCCTATTTGCCTTTGGGACAAAACCTTCACTGAAATATATGAGGTGTGACATGCTCTTTACACCCCTGAAGTTTCAGGATAATTCGTCAAGTATTTTTCTAGATATTCGACAAAATGTCTAAAATCGAAAGTGCCACTTTCAATTGAGCAGTCAGTGTATGTATATTTAAATATAGAATTTATTATTTGAATGAAACATGCAATACTTATAACACTTCCACTTAAATGATATTAGAATTTATTATTATATAAGGTATATGTCAGGGGTCATGCTACCGATCACCATTGTTGCCAAATCCGATTACAAATTTTCGATGGCGATATTTTTTTTACAGTTGACGATTTTGTTATGTGATTAATATTTAATAACGTTTTTTATGCACTTTCACATGATTTTCTTTTTCTCCATGTAATATTTCTATAATGTAGAAATTGCGCTAGAAAAGTTATACTTCCGTTTAAAAAACTACATCAGCGACAGAGCAAACCATAATGAGCTTCACTGACGTAATTGGTCATTGAACACTGCCTACTAGATAATAAGGCAGTTCATTGAAATAATATCTAGAAGGCAGTGCATTGAATCTGCAATTATAGGGCTTACCTGGTCAAATCACGTTTTTTTAAGTTTTCCTAAAGTTTTTTTTTTTTTTTTTTTTTTTTTAATATATTAATTTCTACATTAAATAGTTAGTCGTGAGAGCATTGAATGTACATGAAATTAGGCCATTTTTTTGACCATTGCCATCACATTAGGTGCAGCAATGCTAGCACTGGATTTTTCCTATTCCAGTGACATATGATGAGAACCAGCCATGTTTTTCCTTAAGACAAAAAGCTGAAGATGCTTGTAGATGCTTTGGCAGAAAATTAGTGAGGCAACTGAAATTAAGATTTGAGGAAAATACAGATACTATTAAGCAAAAATTAATCAAACTATTTTCTGTTAATTCTCCAACAAGTATTGCAAAAGAAACAATTCTATTTTTGCATTCACATTTTAGAAATTGCATATACTGGAAATAAGACATAGCTAGTCTTATTACAGAACATGAAACTTTATTTAATTTGCTAAGTAACGGCCCTTTTCATATTGTTACAGATACTATGGATTATGTGCAAAATCAATGTGACTTTTTTCCTCTTTTGAATAACATTTTGAAAAGGCATGGATGACTTAAATAAATTTGATTTTGAAAAGTCAAATCCTCGATGACTTAAATAAATTTTTTTTCTTTCTAACTTTTTAACGTGGAATTTTATGCTTAAATAATATTAAAGAGTAAATCATAAGATGTTCAGTGAGGGTTTTATTGTACGCCAACCTCAGCTTTTCAAATTAATGATGAAAAATAGGAAAGAAAATTCTACAGCCTGGATTTGAACCAGGAACATTTGGATTCGAGCCAAAGGTTCTGGTTTGAATCCAGGCTGCGGAATTTTCTTTCCTATTTTTCATCATTAAGTAATATTGCATGCAGATATATTTAAGTATTCACTTACATTTCAATGAATCTGTAGAAATTTTATTTTTAAGATTTGGATACTCTTATTACTTATTAACTCAAACTAGTTAACATGTTAAAACTGACATGAAAACTGTAAATTTCAATTTAAATCTTGAGTTATGATGAATAAAAATTGTTTTTAATACCCAACAATGATTCTCCAAATTTGGCGATAAAAAAATTTTTTTGGCGATTAGATTGGCAAAAGATTGGAAAATTCTGAGCAACTCCTGATATAGTATATGATGGAAGTTTCATTTGTTGTTCCTGTTAACAGGGTCCACTTTGTATAGTTATTTGTTTACATTTTTCTTTTTGTACAAGGTTAATTCAAAAATGATTGGTACTCATCATCTCTTCCTAACTCTCAAGAAGCAGCAGCAGGAACAGATGAGCTGCTTCATCTATTCCTGGTAGTGGTTTGATATACAGGTATACTTAATATGCGAGTGTGTGTGCATGTGTAAAGATAGGCTCTTGTGCCCAGAAGATGATGTTACTGCACCATATCAGAAGGAAATTGCTCAGTTATCTGTTCTGCAGACAGAATGAGAAAACATGGAAGCATTTGAGCCCGCACCCCCAATGAGAGCATCAACAATGACCAGTACTGCAGGGTATTACAGCAACTCTGCCAATGCTTTCAGCATGCTGCCATGGAAAATGGAAGCAGGCATGCTTCCCAAACATTCAATGCCATAGTCAGTCACCACAAAATTGCCAACCTGGAGGCCTCGTGTACACTCTACTGCCTCATGGCTACAGATCTCACATGCAGTGAAAGATGCAGTGGGAGAGAGAAGTTCTCCTCCAGCAACAAGCTTCAGATGACCATCCAGAAGTGGTTCCAGGATAACCCCAAATAATAGTTAGTGTGAAGAAAAAATTATAGTGCCCATCATTTTTGAGCAACATATTATAAGCTAGTAATGAGAACTGACTGTTCTGATTCAAAGTTTTTACTATATAATGTAACATTTTACCTTTCTTTTTTAGTAAAAATGCAGCAACACTGCTGTCTACTCCTCCAGACATAGCACATGCTACAGTTCGAAAGAGCATCATCAAAATTTTTCTTAGTAAAATAATAACGCTACATTTCCTGTTACACTTCCTGTTAAAGAAAAGCAAGCATGTTTGAAAAAATTTCCAGTAATGAATATTATAAAAATAATAATAATAAATTACTTATAAGTTTTAAAAATAAAAATAATTATTTTTAATTGAACTAGTTCATTCCTGTTAAGAAAATAAATTACTTGTTTATTTTAAATATCCACAATCTACCCCTAAGAAATTATTACATAGAACTCTGTAATAATAGTATGAACTTGGATAATAAGGACTTTCAGTTTATAGGGACCAATTGTTTTGGCCTGGCCAAAAAGCCTACGTTTTATATACTACAGGTAATGGTTAATATGGGCTCTCTGAAAAGGACCTCTGGTTAAAAGACCAAATAATCAGTCCACTAAGCCTCGGAACACCCTGTTTAAAATGAACTATCACTTGCAGATGATTGGCTGGATCTGCTAGTTTATTTTTCATATAAGGGAAGAATATGAGGCTTTTACAGTTTGAGCAATGTGACTTAGGGATAATAAAAAATCTTGAAGTTAAATATCAAAAGCTTATAACAAATTCATCGAGACAAAAAGACAACATGTGCTATTATCATTAGGGATGCCATGCAGATATTGCGACCATAGTGGCAAAGTGTTTTAACAAAGCAGGATTTTCTACCAGGCTACATAAAGGCCACAGTGCAGGGCCGTAGCCAGGACGTTATCTTGGGGTGGTCGATTTTCAAAAATTTCTGACCTTTTTTCAAAAATTCCACTGAGTCGGACCTTTTTCCATAATGGGTTGGTCATCGACCCCCCCCCCCCCCCCCTGGCTACAGGCCTGCAGTGATGGCTCTCTGATCTATGGAAACGGGCAATGATGACGACGATGACATTCCACATTCATGACTGTTTCCAGAAGGTAGCATAACATTCAGTGATGTCAAAGACGAAACCATATCAGTTATATATATTACAAACACAGTTTCTTTTAACACTTTTCTACTATAATTAAAACAAAAAACTTTCATCTTTATTGTGCATTGATAGTACAGCGAGTCACAAAGTTTAGATAATTATGTTTTTTAATGATTATAAGAATTATTGAATGCAAAACAAATATTAATATTCTTAACAGAATTATATCTTTAATATAAATTACAAAGCAAAAATACTGGCCTACAGCTCATTATTTTAAAGATTTAAAACAAACAAACAAACAAAAAAAAAACCCTGCTGTCTCAAAGGTTTAGGTAATTTATTGAGTTTATACAAAAGTTAACACTAATAATACATAGTATGTTTTCCACCATGATGAATCACATGAAACAAAGTCATTCATTGTCATGACAAGTTTTTGGACCAATTCTGGCATGAGATGTGTACCAAACATATTCAATTGCTGATTTAAGTTCTGCTACTGAAATAAACTGATGACCACCAGCATATTTTTGATGTGACATGATGCCCTACACATTCTTAATGAGAGTGAGATCCGGACTTCTTACAAGGGAACCATCCAAACCTGTATCTCACAGTTTTACACCAAACTGAAATATGGTACTCACCTACAGCCACTATTGATGCTTGAAACATCACAATATTCAAAATAAACTGTGATTTCTTATTTTGCATCAATAGTAGCTGTATGTGAGCAACATATTTCAATTTGGTGTGAAACTCTGATATACAGGTTCGGATAGTTCCCTTGTTAGTGGTCACTTCATAAGAGGAATTTGACCAATCGTTTATGGGCGCATTATCCTGTAGGAACAATATGGATCCTAGCAGTCAGCCATTGGTAACAAATTCTGGGTCAGAAAGAGCTACTAAACTTGTCTTTGTCACTCCATTAAATCTGAATGCACCCCAGATCATGGTTAATCTATCGCCTTGTTGTCAACTATAAAACACTTTGGATTCTTTTTGTAAATCGTTCCAATAATGACAGTAATCATCTGTACCATCTAGATTCCATATTTATAGACATTCAAAATATCATGCTCATTTTTGGAAAACCCTTTAATTTGGAATAAAATAAACTTGAATAAAACTTATCACAATGCACTAAATGTGAGTGGTACTCACTTTAAGTGGTTTCATACCTAAAACCTAAAACTTGTATACATAGTAATATACACATTTTTATATTACTGCTTGCCTCATGGAATGCACTGGATGTGAAACTGTTCTGGCAACCAAAAGCCACATTAAACTAATACGAAACAAGCCTCAGTACTTCTGTCATTAGTAATATATTGTTTAATTCTACTTCCATCTTTTTCTCACCACTGAAAGCACAGCAGCCATTCATCCTTCCACGATTTGTGCTCACATCCCCAATGCAGACTTGCTTAAATGTGTTCATATTTCAACAAGGGATGATGTGCCATTTAAACGCATTTCAGTGCTGGGGTTGCTCTTAAATGCCTGTGGATTGAGCTTTGGGTATTTTTAAGATGGATGGATGTGAAATTTATCGACGAGAAAGTCCCTGTTGAGTTGCCATTTGTCCAAGCTGTCAACCATCTTTCTAAACTGTCGTCGATGAGATTTTCTCTTGTGCTGATTTTCTGACTCTGCCGTTTGTCACATTTCAAAAGAGAGATCTGGTTTTCCTTGAATCTCATCTTGAAGGTAAGGTTTTCTGGGAACATCAGATCTCTTTTTCAAAATGTGACAAAAAAATTGAACTTTGCGAATCAGTTGCTAGATGAAAACCACAAAATTGGAGACACTAAGGAAAGTAAGGAAGTGCTATACTCAACAAGCAACCTGGGAATAACTATCTCTGTTAGAATCCAGAGAGATCTTGAAGGCATCATCTAGCAAAGAAACAAAGAAATGGCTAATCAACTACAAACTCTACTTTGATATCTTCCAATTACTTTACCCACTATGAGATTTGTTATAAATTATTCTATTTCATTTATTATTATTTAAAATTCATTTTATCTAATTTTTTTTTCTCTCTCCAGTTTATTTGATTATTTGTTTCCATGTATGCTATTATTTCTGCATCATTATTGCGACTCTGAATTTGATAGGCACAAATTAACTGTCCAATTACAACCATCGAAGTTAAATGTAACAATGTTTTTATTTTGATTTTATTTCTATATGCAAAGTTGATCATGACTCCAATGGCACAAATTCGATTGGCACATGTAACCATCCAATCACAGTCATCAAAGCCAACGATAATGACCACTCACGACCTATTGTATCCTTTCTATTATGCATATAAGCAGCTGCTTGACTACTACTCTCCTTAAACCCTGATGAAGGTGGAACATAAAACCAAAACCAGTTGTTCCGTTATACCAAATTATGTTGTACTACAAGGCCTCAAGTCTTAGGTCTCTAAGATGTGTGTTTATGGAATCCAGATCCAAGGTTTTGGCTTCGTACATTGCTATTGCATTCATAATAACATTTAACCAGAAACGCACGGTCGTGCATGGTAACAGGCATCGTCGACTAGTAACAAATGAGGTGTACTGACAACGAGGCTCCCTTTCTTATTTCTGAAAACCAAATGACTTGTAAAGCGCATATGCATAAACCACATTGTTAACCTGTGTCTTCGTATCTAATTTCGTATACGAATATTGCATAGAGCACCATTCCATGCTGGTGGTGACCTTTTAAACTAATTTTTTTTTTGATGGGTATGAACTTCCCAGGCCCTCTTGTATAATATTACCAAGTATTATAGCTTTTGGTCCAGTAGTTTTTTTTTATGGCCATGTCAAAATGGAATAAAGACCTTGTATGTTTATACAAATAAAGTATATTTAATTTTGTTAGGATTTTTATTTGGTGTGCTGCAAAATAAGTTCTCATAAGGTAAAAAAGTTTGCCAATCAGAATTATTTGCAACAATAAAGATTGTTTTTTTACAATCGCTTTTTTGGTATGAATTTCTTTATTTTGTTCGTATTATACGGAATTAAGTTTAAAAATAAAATTCGCATTAAACGACTAATTTTGTACAGAAATTGAAATCATGAGGTCGGGACCAGATGAAAAAAAATGTATTATACTCAGTTCAGCGAAAGAGTACTGCCAATCAGCATCAGGGCTTATTGGTTGGAATGTCCTGGCAGTGAGAAGAGTGAGGAAAGCGAGAGGAGGGATAAGGACATGGTTAGTCATTATTGGCACTGGTAATTTTCACTACACAGATGCACTCTTTCCAGCTTAAAATTAATTAAGTGATAAAAATGAATTAATAAAATAAATGAATTAAAAATATAATGTTAACTTTAAAATATGTGATAAATTTGTATATTAATAGCCATATATATTGCATTAAACAAATGTTACTATATTTATTAAAGCTACTGCATTTTTATTAAATGTTAAACGAAAAGATATTAAAAAAGCTTATTCACTTGGTATTTATTTTTATCAGGAAAAAAAATAATGTTTGAACTCAGTGAAGCAAAAAAAGAAACTCATTGTTATAGTTTTTTCTTTGTCATTGAGCAAGGTTGCAATCCAGATGGGAGCTGGCGATCAGCAACAAGTTCATTCTGATTGGCCAACATGGAGACACACAACTCTTTCGCTGGATAGAGTATAAGCAAAAATTCGTATTAAACCGGATTCGTAATAACGGGGATTTGACTGCATTGACATTTCCATGGAAACTATGCATTTCTGAACATATGTTGCTATAAACTTTTTAGTTAGTTTTCTTCTGAGAAATCACCCCTTGAAGTTGGCCCCTCTTCTTTTGGTTCACTTTTTATAATAATTATAATTTATTTCCCACTCATTTCTTAGTTTTCTTTCTTGATCGTGATTGGATATGAACATCCTGTACACATTCACCTGTTCAACGTCTGTATTTCCTTGATAATAATGAAGTTGATGAAAGCCTTGCAGTACATATTAGGAAATAAAACACAGAATTCTGACCGATTTTGCCTTTTATTCCTGGCTTTATCAAGGATACAAATCCATGAACCATGGAGGTGATTAAAACGAACGAAAATGAGCAAGTAAAAAAGTCACGAAAAGTAGAAATGTATGTAGTGCTGTCGGATGCAACAATTCATATTTTCATACAAATGGAGTTCGCTTTTTCAACTTCCCATCAAAAAGAGACCCAGTCAGGAGACAGAAATGGATTGATTCAGTTAGAACAATCAATAAATAATAGTTATTAATTAAAAAGTAAAAAATAAATAAATAATAATTAATAAATAATAAGTAAAATCAAAATTAAAAGCTGACGTTTCGGATAGAGACTCTCCTTTATCAAAGCAAAACAGATAATTCTCTAAAAACAAAGAATATAAGAGAATTATCCTGAAGTTTTGAAAGGTAAGTTTTTTCCTTTAAATTTGAAACATCCATTAGTGAACTTTTCATGTTGCACTAACCAAAAAAGCTCTGTCAATCTGAGAATCCATCAGATTTGGGCATGCCGTGTGAAATATAAATTATTATGATATAGTTAATATAATAGAAATCATTTCAAGGACGAAAAATAATCAGTATATCTCTTGTTTAAACCGAATGGACATAAAATTATGTTCAGTAATATTTTTAAGATGAAAAGTTCCATAGAGGTTGATAATTCAATTCTTTTAGAAAACAAATGCTTCCTTGAAACTTTAAGTAATCTTTAAAAATTTCATTTGAGGAACTTTCATTTGAGGAAAGTAACTTTCATTTGAGGAAAGTAACTTTCATTCGAGGAAAGTAATTTTCATTTGAGGAACTGATTTTCCTTGGACGGTTTTCTTAGTTAAGTTTTGTACCACATCATGCACATGGCCAGACATTTTTAATTTCCCACCTTTTATAAGTGATTTGGTTCGAAAATAAATCTCAGCGTTACTTATTTGCTGGAAATTGTTTGAAATTAGTACATCCATTTTTCATGAACATGTGTTACCCCACTGCGTATTTGGACTCAATTTTTTTTCGATTTGGTCACCACTCGACGCTGCTTATCAAAATCACTAGCGCCCTCAATTACTGGTAGGAAGCCTATGTTATCATAGTTAGCTTTCTAATTGGATAAAAAATGGTACTAAATATCATGTAGAACATGCCATTGATAAAAAATAGAAGATTATTTGGTTATAAACCTCATCTGAAACAATAATACTTTTGAATTTTATTATATTTCCTGAAACAATTGTATCTATTAATATTTATAATATTATTTCACTTTCGAAGTATTTTAAAAATTATACATGAATGAACATTATTTATAATATTGCTTCACTTTGGTAGTAATTTATAAATTATACTTCATTTGCAATACCAATTTCATAAAAGTTGGGAAAATATGAAAAATGCAAATAAAATATGATTAACTAAATGTAAAGGGTGATTCAAATCATGTGTAAAACAATTTAAGGGGGTATTATAGAGGTCAAGGTAAATGCAAAAAGTCCTATTAACATGGGCCCAATTTTTATTTTTTTTCAAGTTACAAGAAACGTTCAAAGCGGCCTCCTTGAGCCTGAATGAAGACATTGCATTGTCGAATAAGCGACTCGTATATGTTTGTCATTACCTCATGATCACGTTTAATTTCGTCAGCCGATGCTATTATTCTGGCCACTAATTGTGCCCGTGTGTCTATCTGGACAATACACCATTTGTTTCAAATGTTCCCACAGATAGTAACCCAGTGGATTAAGGTCCAGTGAGCAAGGTGGCCATGCTATGGGCCCATTGCACCCAATCCATTTGTTAGGGAAGTGCATGTTAAGCCATTCAGTAGCAACTTTACCAAAATGAGGAGGGGCCCTATTGTGTTGGAACCACATCTGGTGACGAATTGGAACACATCTTTTAAGAGTTCATGCAGGCACTACTTGAAAAAAAATAAAAATTGGACCCATGTTAATAGGACTTTTTGTGTTTACCTTGACCTCTATAATACCCCCTTAAAATGTTTTACACACAATTTGAATCACCCTGTATATTAGCAAAATAAAAATAATAAATGCATTTGAAGTGACTGAATTAAAATATGTACAACTTCTAAATGCAGATCTCTTTTTTGGTCGTATACAATTTTTTAATGAAATTGCCTTTGGCAACATGCACCATAATAGTTGGGACGGAAGAAAAGACCGCACCGGAAGCCATAGAAGCAATATGAATATTCTTGAAACTTCTGGAGAACATTACGTGATAACTTTCCCTCTTTAAATGCCAACTGAAATGTGTGGCCAATCATTTACACGACAACATTGGCCGAGGAAGGTAGTGGGTCAAGATATGCACAATAGAATAATCCAACAATTTATAAGCACCATATCTCAGCGTGAAATAGCCAGGAATCTTGGACTGCCGTCATCTACAGTTCATAATATTAATAGGTACAGGGCAAGGGTAATACCACCATTCATAAAGGGTAAGGACGAAGACCAATTCTGAGTGCTCGTGATCTTTTTTGTGCAAAACTAAAGGTATTTGTAAACACGTTGCAGAAACGTAGGTGCCTGGCTTGGGCATGCATCCATCTAAAATGGACTGATGCCCAGTGGCGACATGTTTTGTGGTCCGATGAATCTACATTTACAGTTGTTGTTGGCAAAAATTGTCGGCGTGTACTTAAGACCAAAGAGGAAACTGACAATCCTGCCTTTTACCGACGTGCTGTACAGAAATCAGCTTCAAAATGGTCTGGGGCTGCACGAATGCCAATGGCATCGTTAATGTACAAGCATATATTGGAATTTTAGAAGAACGTATGTTGTCTTCTCAGCGATGTCTTCTTGGAACTCGTCCCTTTCTATTTTCAACAAGATACCGTAAATGCTGTATTTAGCGCCGGACCTGAAATACCGGCCTGCCTGCATTAAGCGCCTGGGCACCCGCTGAATTTTGCAAATAAGCGCCCGACCTTCAATTATTTTAGTTCACTTCATGGATTTTTCTTCTCTTGCTGTTTTCTCACGGGAATGTTTGCTCTCCCAAATGCCACTGCTAAACCGGAAATTAGATACCAGCATGATTGTCTTCTAATTTCTTGCTTTTAATTTTGGATTCAGTCAAGCAACATAGCTGATGAAAAATGAAAACTTCACAGTGTGAGCAACAATTTTAATCTCGCAATAGTAAAGTAGGCTGAAAACCATTCTACAGAGGGTACAGCCAAACAGTTTAGCATTGATCCTAATAGGAATGGAAAACACAGCAGGATACTTTAGAAAAGATGAAGGAGATGGGCGAAAATTTTGCATACTAGTATCCATCACAGTTGTGCAGAATTTTATAAGCGCC
Source organism: Rhysida immarginata (assembly GCA_023313115.1). Classification (NCBI taxonomy): domain Eukaryota; kingdom Metazoa; phylum Arthropoda; class Chilopoda; order Scolopendromorpha; family Scolopendridae; genus Rhysida; species Rhysida immarginata. The sequence goes on along the minus strand of JAHWFO010042260.1, from coordinate 468,666 downwards.
GGACCTGTAATACTGGGCCGCCTGCATTAAGCGCCTGGAGGTTTGCTGAATTTTTGCAAATAAGCGCCCGGGCGCTTAATACAGTATTTACGGTAATGCTAAACCCCACACTGCTCGCATTACAGAACAGTGGCTATACAATAGATGAGTTCGGGTGTTAAATTGGTCAGTCTGCAGTCTTGATTTGTCTCCAATAGAGAATATAAGGCGAATTATTAAAAGGAAGTTACATCAACAGCTGAAAACTTTCATACGGCAGGAAAAGCAACAAATTCCCATTGCAACAGGACAGAAATTGTTATTATCTGTTCCTCAATGGCTCAAAGCGTGATCAGAAAGAAGGGCGATACCACCCAATGGTAATTCGCCTACTGTCCCAACATCTTTGAAGTATGTTGCAATCGTCAGTTCGCAAAAAACCTACGTAATATTTATTACTATTAGTTAAATTACTAGCTACCAAATAATCTATTTTCTTTTGAAATAAAATGAATTAACACATCAATGTATCAATATTTTTGCTGTGTCGTATGTTTTCACCTGTCCCAACTTTTATGGAAATGAGGTTTGTAATTAAAAGTATCAAATATTGAAGGTAAGTTTTATTTTACTTTTTGAAAGGATTTTTTTATTGCATTATTTTATTATGCTGTGATAATCTGATAGTATACTTGATCTTACTTAATTCTGTATATTTTTTAGATGAATCCTATTTTAAGTCAAAGAGACAAGGACAAATATTCTTGGAATGGATAAATTTATATTAAAAAAATTATGTATTAGTTCATAGATATTAATATATAACAATATAATAAATAAAGTCTTGTAAACCATTCCAAGAAGGAGCTTTCACTGTGAAGCAGAAATACATTTATTAATTTGTTATGAGCAATTGAGCAATCATGTGTCGACAAAGGAATCGTCACGTACACACGTCAACAATGTTTAAAATATAAACAGAAAGTAAGAGTACATTCATTCTTGACGAATCAATTGTTATATGACATGCCATTATCTTGGTATTCTTTATGGTCACTGTTTTAGCATGTGAATTCGACTTGAAGGGGTCCACGAAAAATCCTGAAAAGTTGATAAAGCCAAGCTAAGACCTTGATGGTCATATTTTCGAAAACACAATTTGAAAAAGTTAATCCTTTTCAAGTTATCGTGGAAACGGTGGACGACTGGATAAACATACAGATCAAGCGTATAAAGAGTTTTTCCTATAGCTCCTAAAAAAGTTATAAGAAAATTAATTTTGTATAATTTGAAGTTTTAAAATATTTCTGTCATCCAAAAAAAAGGGGATATCAAAGTAAAATTGTCTGACATTTTCAAGTTCTTTTTTAACTTAATTTTGTCATCCACTTGGTTATCGTCCAATTATACATCACCGACTTGGTTATGGTCCACTTAACTATCGCCCACTTGACCAGCGCCTAGTTGCACTCGTCCAGTTGATGCGTTCCCTTTCTGGGGATAAAAGGTTTGATTGCATGTTGTCATAGAAAAAAAAAGGTGGGGGGAGGCATGCAGGTTTGATTGCAGGATGAGTGTTTTTTATACACTCACTCACCAAAAGTCATGGTACACATGCCTAATAACGTGTTGGGCCCCCTCTGGCCTGAATAACGGTAGCAACCCGTCGTGGAAGAGAGTCTACCAGTCCCTGGAACACATCCACAGGCACTACAAGCCATGCCGCCTCCACTGCACTCCATAACGATGCAGCATTTACCAGTTGTGTTGGTGACGACCTGACAGATCGTTTGATGACGTCCCCCAAATGTTCAATGGGATTGCAATCTGGGGAACGTGGAGGCAAATCATTGTCTTGAAGTCGGTAGCATGTTCCTCCAGCCACTGCCATGTCACAAGGGCCCTGTGTGGAGGCGCATTATCTTGCTGGAAGATGCAGTCACCTGTAGGGTAAAAACAGTTCACGAAGGGGTGCAGGTGGTCCCCAAGCAGATCGACGTAGAAAGTAGCACGCAGAGTGGATGTTAGATGCACCAATTGACCCATTGCATGCCACGAGAAAACACCCCAGACATTACGGAGCCTCCACCTGCCTGACTGGTCCCCACCTGACAAGATGGATCCATGGATTTGTGTGGCCTGTGCCAGACGCAGACACAGCCATCGGCCCGATACAACTGAAACCGTAACTCATTGGACCAGGCAACCCTTTGCCAGTCGTCAGCGGTCCAATGTCGATGTTTGGCAACCCTGTGGCATTGTGGCCTCCTGCTCCAGTGATAGCTACAGAAACAAAGGGCAGCATGGCACGCTCGAAGGCAATGGGGCACTGAATGTCTGAAAGGGGCACTGAATGCTTTAAAGTTAATAAAAGTACATGAGCATTTCAGTGACATTTATATTTTTAAGGCTTAATGCTAACTTCGGAATCTGTATGTGATTAGGGCATGTTAAGGCTTTCTAATTTCTTCTAGGCTAATTTCTTCCTTACTTTGTGATGCCATAAAATGACATCATCTTGTGGTACAGTCCTTAATAGTTTTTAATGTATATTTTTCAACAATTTATGCACTATTTTTGCAGGATAAAATTGCGAATAATGATTGTATTAAGATTTTTAAACTTTATACCTTATACAGTTGATCTGTATTATCCCTCAACATTTTATTAATGCTAATTTAAACATGAAAGCATACTGAGGAATACTTCTTCTCGCGGACGAAGCGGTTTGTTTTGACAGTAAAGCGACCACAGGAATCTACCACACACGAATACAAAAGGCTCGACTTGTCAGTGCGGAGGATAAAAAAAAACACAAGGAGTGACACGATAAACAGCTCGTCATGGCTACCACCTAAACTGATGCAGTTAATATTTTAAATGAATGTACATAGCAGTTTAATTAAAATGTTTAGGCTTTAAATCACTCACGCCACGTTGATAAGCTCCAATGGATACTTAAGTCGCAGATTGTTGGCTTTTATTGGTTTCAGTTTCTTGCATTTGTACAGCGCCGAGGGGCAGCGTGGCGGGGCAAGGGGCAGCATGGCGCTGCACCACGCTGATTTTGCCTAGCGGTATCACTGTGCTCCCAAAGCCTGCAGCTGCCAAGGTTTGCCGAATTGTCATCACTGACACAGTTGTGGGGCGTCCATGGTTGTACTGCATGGTGATTTGGCCCGCTGTAGCCCTTCAGTCAGCAATTGCAAGCCAGGTGACCTGGCGAACACCTCTGGCCCGTCCGCTGTCCGACATGGGTTGTAACCACTCGTCGGGTGTGCTCTCGACAGACCCTTGCAACGGTTGTGCGGGAAAATTGCAGGGTGTTGGCTACATCTGATATTGAGGCACCCATCCATCTGGCACCAACAATCATGCCGTTTCTGCAGCTAGTTTTGCTTACAATGTTTGTGTGATATCAAGGAGTCCTGTGTGCCTGCATTCCGAGAATGGAAGAAGCGAGATCTGTCTAATTACGGACAGGGAACCTGATTGGAGAGGTGTGCCATGACTTTTGGTGAGTGAGTGTATACAGATAATGATGGTATAAACAATCAGTGATTGGTTGAATACAGAATATGGTAATTTGCTAAAGCAATGCAGGGAATCAGAAAAATAAGAATAACAGCCGTAGAATGTTAGCGATATTTTTATTATTGTTTTGCATTAATAATTTCTCAGTTTTTATTTTTTCCTTTATTCCCTGTATCATTTATTTTTACCCCTGTAATTTTACCACGTATTCTTATTTCACTGGCAATTGTTTCTATTTGTTATTATTATTCCTATTTTTCTGATTCGCTCATCACGTTCTACCAATCATGATCGTGTGCCAACCAATCAATGACTGTATCATCATTATCTGTATCTAAGAAGGCATCCTGCGTGCCTCTTCATTTGTATCCTTGATAAAGCCAGGAATAAAACTAGAAACTGGTCGGAATTCTGTGCGTTTTCTTTCCCGATATGTACTGCAAGGTCTCCATCAACTTCATTAAGAAGGGCAGTACACAGAACTCTCTATTTCATAACGTCCTTGATAATGAATAGGATTGCGAAAGGAAAGCAATTATTTGCCTCTTTTAATTATAGCAACGCAGTGAAGTATCTTAAATGTAAACAAAGCCTTTTATTGCGAGATAATACAATAATCACTCGATTATAGCCACTACATAACTGAATGATAAATAAAACGTTAAAGTAATTATTAAAAGGAATCCATAAAAATAAGGCTTAACTATTTTTATAATAATATTCTTCCTGATTTTCTAAGTTGTAAAAAGGTTAGGATCAAAGATCAAGAACATATGGAGCAAATAATGACGCCTTTTAACACAAGCCAATAGCCACACCCTTCTATTTTTATGCTCCAAGTCCGCACCTCCTTCTTCTACCGAGGTTTGTTTTTCTTCTGGTGGCCCACGCCTTGTTTTTACGAAGTTTTCATCAGATTGCCATCCACGTGCGTAACCACGTGTTCAAAGCCCCTCCGGAAGTTCCTGTGCAATTTACATGCGCAATAGTATTGCGCACAACTTCAAAACAAAATGCATGGCCCACTGCACGATACAAGTTTTGGCACAACTCCGAACGAAACGTATAAGGAAATAGGCTTATGGTTACACGTGATTTGTGAGGCACCATGTGAAAAGGAACGAAATAATCATAGTCGAAGAAAAAACCGCTGAAAGAGGGGCATTTTTGTTTCTTCCCTTACGCATGCTTCGTTCTTGTACTTCATTAGTCCTTGAGCAAAACCTGGAAAAAACATTGTGAAGATGCACGACGGGCACTCACCTGAAACATCATGCTCGGCCGTGGACGAAATGGCCAATACGACTTGTATAGCGTCTTCAGATATATACGAATTACTTAAATATTTTTCGAAACATCGTTATAAAGTTCGAGACAATCCTATGGTAAGTTTTGTTAGTCAGCGTTTAAAATTGCGAAAACGCTCAATTCTTTTTTCTTTTTTTTTTTTTAATTTAATTTTTATTGATATATATATATAAAAAAAAATGAATGGAAAGGGCAAACTCATTCTTCTTCACTTTGCTGAATGTGGTCTACCAATTGCGTGTACTCCTACATTTTAAAGCTCGGTGAAATTATTGGAATAAGTTAAATGGAGATTATATAGGTTAGTGAAAGTAATTCTTTGTGAACTTGCATTTGGCTACAGAATACGGAGGGGAGGGCACTTGGTGTGAGATATATTCGAGGTCACTGACTGAAAGGGGCGTTCACCAAAATCAGAAGGGAAAAGAAACCAGGCAATTATGTTTATTATGTCCACGTGTAGTCTGTAAATTATAAGTTCGTTTTATCGACATATCGTTCATTGAATGAAAATGCTGTGTAATTTTTTTCTTCACTCCAAAAAAGATTAATGCTATACGCTATAAGGATTTTATATTTGAATTATTATATTTTGGTATAATAGTTAGTTTCAATATTTCTGTTCTATTTCAGATAGAAAAAATTGAGCAGTGGTGTGTGCAGCTTTTTGCTAAAGATTATTCTTATGTTGTAAGTATTTTTTGTTTAATATTTTAATTTCAGATATTCTAATTTATAATTCCACTTTTTATCATACTGTGCAGTGGGTTAATGTTAACTATCTGCACATCACACGATGAAATGAGTTTATTTTTTAAAGAGTGGGGAGGGGGGGGAGGCCCCCCCCCCCCCTAACGTATTGATATATACCCCCTTTTCTATTTAGTCACAGTAGATAGCTAAGCAGTAATGGTTAAATTAGTAAAAATTTCACTTGCCTCGGTCGCATGATCAGTCATCACAGAATGTGCAGATAGTTAACATTAACCACCGTGCAATGTTTGAATTGCAATACTGGACGAATTACAACAGAAAAATTATTAGGTTAATTTTCACCATCAGCACATTTGCGAAATGAATCTGCAAATTGAATTGTTGCGATTTCTTGAACCATTAAATAACTACTGACCATTAGCCTAATGTTACTGACCAGGGGGAAACCAACTGCTCTCATGACCAAACGGGTTGCGGTATGCATATTTAGGTAACCCTCGTAGATACAATGGAAAACTGTGATCAGTGAGGCAGGGCCGAGAGTTATGTGAGGTGCGAAGTGCCGAGAGTAGTAAAAGATTCCTAATTTTGCAAATAAAAATTTCCTTAGATAATCTTTCTCAATTTCAGACTGGACGCTTGACAAAATACACAAAATGAACAGTTTTGCAGATAGTGAAAATTGACCAATTGTTATATTTACAGTGGTAACCTGGTATCCGAACTTATGCCCAGATTCACAAAAAATGTTATTAAAGACTTTGTACAGTAACAACTCCTGTAGATTTAGCAAGTTTACAATTAGTCTGTAGCTTTCTTAAATGTAACAACGAGAAAATGATAGTGTGATTTTGGAAATACAGAAACGACGTCTTTGCTTGAAAACTGCCAATTAGAATCCAGACTACAGCAGAAGTAAGGAAAACTGAGGAAGATCGAAGCAAAAGCAACAATTTACTTCATTGGAATTACAGTTGATAACTACGAAAACAAAATAATTAAAACTCTTTAGAAAATATCAAGTACTGAAAAATAGAAATTATTTTTAAAAATAAACTACAAATGCTGATAAAGAAGCATATCTTAGAAAGAAATTTATTTGGAATTCACTCT
>JAHWFO010042260.1:401424-452018 GCA_023313115.1 Rhysida immarginata | reverse complement strand
CTAACCGGTTAGTCCAGTGAGAAATTACGTCCTCATCCTCTCACTGGTGATGGTTTTTGACCACAGTCATTGGAACAATAGAATGTAGTGGATTTTTAGTTCAGTTTTAGCAGAAAAAAGGTTTTTTGAGTTGCCAATGCCATAGCATCCGTTTATGCCAGCAGTTGAACGTGTATCGCATATCGTACCTCTGTTTATATTTTTGATACGAATCTTTTTTTTGCACAATTTTTTTTTTTTTTTTTTTTTTTTTTTTTTCTAGAGCAAAGTGTATTCTGCAAGTTTATTTCTAAAATAAATAGGAGTTGCATGTAGCCTCAATTATAATACACACAGATTTACCTCGAAACTGAGCAATGGAGAAACAAAAACAAAAGTAAAATAAATGTCTTAAAAGAAATTGAAGCAAATAGTAGTTGCAGCTTCTTCAAAAGCATTTGCTTAAATAAACTTAGTTTTATTTCAAAATATTATGTCCTATCACAATTTGAATGAAATAGGCTTCAGAAACGTTAAGAGCAACGAAACATGAAAATTCATGGCTGTTTCAAGAAAAGAATTGATGTTCATATTAACGAACTTTAAGATTAACGAACCAATTTCCATGGTCCCCTCAAGTTCGTTATAAAGAGATTAACCTACAATTTTGTTGGGCCAGTTTTACAAATTCATTTGGTTGGATGGAGGATGAATAAGAGTCTATATGTTTTGCCAGAATGAAAGAAGAGAACCTATGAAATGCATAAAATGAAATTTAAATACAGTGCTGCAAGAATTGAAGATCTTGGAACATGGATTATTTTGAAAATATACAGGACAAGCACAAAAACTATTTGATTTCAAATAGTTATAAAATGAAATGCCAAGTAACTGGAATATTTATAATGAATTTAAAGCCTATATATATATTTCAGTCACCTTTGTGGCCATTTATTCAGCTTAGTACAGTATGGGCCAATCCATAACCAAAGGACCAATGGTAAAAAAAAAAAAAAAAAAAGCCAAAACTCTGGAAAGAACATGGATGCACATAAGAAAATGGATGCTCGGACAAGTCTGCAGTAGCCAAGCACCTCCTGGAGACTGGACACACAACACAAAAAGACTTTAAACTACTACACGAAGTCCATAAAAACTATCTACTGGATGCATATCAAACCCTTGAAATAAAGAAGAAAGACTCTGGTTTGCTTTTCAATAGCAATTGTTTCAACTTTTTAAAAAAAAATCTGGTATTACTCGATTGTTTAATTTATTTTACTCTGTCAACTCCCTCATGATTGGCTTCTATAATTTTGTTACTAGAATTTTTTTATCATTGGTTTCTATTATTTTGTTACATTAGTTTTTATCCAGTAGCTCTTCGGTTCTGTCCAGGTTAGCCCATAATGTATATAAATTAAACGTTTTGTATCTGTATGATGGCCACAAGTGACAGAAACTTATACATGTACGTATATGGTATACCGTAAATCCTCTACTATAATGCAAATTATTTTTTTTTTTACTTTTTGATTTGAAGGGGACTTCTCGAGATATTCGCACTATACACAATCCATCGTAAGCTTGCACAGGATATAAACAAAAAAAAACACTTATCCCTGCGCAGGCTCTTGTAATTGGAGGAATCAAGTTAGCTTCCCCCTGATACACATGGCTTGGCAAGGCCAGATGAATCCCTGTCTTTCTATCCTTGACTCCACTAATCACTTATGCTCTCAAGAGATTCAATTGAACATCTTTAGGGCTTTTTACTATTTATTAAAAAGAAAAAGGATCTATTTTAATGAAAAGGTATAGCAAGAAAGACATTTATGAAAATCATCCGATATATGATTTAATCAAAAAACATTGAAACATTTTTTTCAAGCTTTATAAAAGATAGACCTTAATTTATGAAAATCATGACATATTATTTATTGTAAATTATACAATACTCATTTCCAAAAAAGTTGGGACAGTGCAACATATAAGAAGAACTCCAACACATTTGTTTGGATTATTGTATTGCCGTTTATTTCAACGCATTACAATACATAAACGATAAATTAGGCATGGGATCACATATCTTATATGCTTAAAGAAAGATACAGGTGGTTTTCCTGTTTGGCACGTGCAACACACTCCCAAGAAAGTTGGGACAGCACTGCGTTTACCACGGTGTGGCGTCACCTCTCCTCTTGATGACACACTGTAATCTTCTGGGCATCGATGACATCAATCTTTCTAACACCATAACCGGAATTCTGTCCCATTCCTGTTGGATATAGGTTTTCAGCTGTTCAACTGTCCGGGGTCGTCGCTGTCGTAGTTTTCGTTTAATAATACGCCAAACGTTTTCTATAGGCGACAGATCCGGGCTGCAAAGGGGCCAATCCAACATACGAATGCGCTGCCGACGTAGCCATGCAGAAGTTATGCGTGCTGCATGCGGTCTGGCGTTGTCTTGTTGAAATATACACTGACGTCGTACAAACAGGCGCCTCTTAGATGGCACCATAGCTTGTTCCAGGATCTGTATATACGCTTCAGCATTGACGGTGCCATTGCAGATGTGCAAGTCTCCCATTCCATGGCCACTAATACAGCCCCAGACCATGACAGACAGTGGTTTCTGTACCGAACGCCTGTAGCACGCGGGAATATCCTTTTCGTCTTTGGTCCGGAGTGTACGGCGTCCATTATTTCCGTAAACAATCGTAAAGGTTGATTCATCGGACCACAATATGTTCTTCCAGCGTGCTTAGGACCAATTGCGATGGTCTCGAGCCCATATCAGACGGCGACGTTGCTGTCGTTTGTTGATGTATGGCTTCCGTTGTGCACAGTATAAGTTAAGTTTGCATTTGTGGATGCACCAGCGTACAGTATTCAACGATAATGGCTTCCCGAAGAAATCGCGGGCCCACGTGGCTATGTCCGTAATCGCAGCATTCCTATGCGTGACGCAGTGACGTCGGAGGATCCGAAGAGCTCGAACATTCAGAATAGGTTTTCTACCTTGGCCTTTCCGAACTGTGATCTCACCACTATCTCGGTAGCGCTTGATAATATTATGTACTGTAGATGATGACAGGTTAAATCTTCTGGCTATTGCACGCTGAGAAACGTTGTTTGTGAATTCTTGAATGATTCGACACGAAGATCTTCGCTAACTGGCTTGCCTCGACCCATCGTTCCGAATAAGTTACCTGAACGACGGATGGCAACTGTTATTTATACGGAATGTAGTACGACGTCATCATTCTAGATTATTCCCGAACAATTCGGAAGGTTCCACTACTAACGGCGCTTTCTACAACGTATGTCCCTACTATTTTGGAACGTGTTGCAACACCCCCATTCAAAATGAACGTCCCGGTCACGATACAAAATGTTTTGGTGCACACAGTATATTTGTCATTTCATAAACGTATCTGCTATTTTGTATTCGCGAGAAAGTTTTGTTACATCATCCTTTTGTTTTTTCTATATATTTTGCACTGTCCCAACTTTTTTGGAAATGAGTATTGTATATTAAATAATTATCAAACAAAAAATATATATTGCTTAAATTGCTTTTCGAATAATCATCAATTTTATAAATATCGTTGATTTTTTGAGTGAATTACACGAAGAATAAATCTTAAATAAAAGTCTTGGCTGTAAGACACATAAATGCCATGTACTGTATTCAGTTTCTCAAAATGTATTAAATTGCTTTTCGAATAATCATTATCAATTTATCAAGAAAAAATATCGTAGATTTCTTGAATAAATTACATGAAGAATAAATCTTAAATGTGTTTGGGGCTCCCAGACACGTGTTTTCTTTCCTGCACAATAATCTTAATCTTTTCCATGGAGTAGTTTAATCACTTAATCCCATGATGATTTGTCCTGTTGTTGGGCATCAGAGTTGTAGATTTCTTCCCTGTCTATTTTTTTTTTTTATATATTTCTTTAAAAAATGATCAATTTATGTGTAATTTATTATCTTTTTTAGCCCAATTAATAACATTAAATGATTTTAGTTGTTTTCAGAACTGTTACAGTTTTAAGTCAGTTTTTACGTTTTCTTTTGTGAACTACATTTTCGTGTGCGCCCAGGAACACTGAAGTTGCAAGGCTCAATCAGCCAATAGAATTGCACTTCACCACGTGCTTTTGTTTACATCCCGTGCAAGCTGACAATGGATCGAGTGTAGTTTGATATTCTTGTAATTACAGCACCATCTACAATAGATTTTAAAAACATTTTTGGGTAAAATTAATGTAATATTTTCCATAGAATCCGAATCTGCAAAAAAAAAAAAATAATAAATAAATAAAAAAATAAAAAAAAAAAAATTTCAATTGGGAGTTCCCCAAGCCCTTTTTTTATATTGAAATTATTTATTTATTTAAACATACAATTTCAATTTCAATTGTTATTTACAATTGCAAATACAATTAATTGCAATCATAGAACAATAAATTGGTAATAATAATATTATTTAATTTAAAAAAATATTCATATAAGATAAAATCAGCAATTTTAGCACCAAAAGAACTTAAAGGTGCCCAAAGGCCTGGGGGCCTGACCAGGGGCATCCTTTAATGAAAAATTTATATCAATATAAAATTATGTAACTTTGTATGATATTAAACAACAATGTTAATTAATAGTTGAATAAACAGAGGACTGCGTAAATTAGTTAACATTTAATAGTAAACAGAAGTTAAATCAGATGTAATTTGGCCCGAGCAAATGCTTTTAAGGAGAAGACGTTTAAAAAATTGAAGAGAAGGTGCATCGTGAAGTTTTTTAGTTAATTTTGACCAACAGATAGCGCCAGAAATCGAGATTGATCTCTGAGTAATTCACTCTATAAAATGGGATTATTTTTTTCTCTCTCGTGTGATAGTGATGACGTGGATTAGTTATCATTGGGGGATTTCTAATATAATATAAGTTATGTTTGACTTTATATATAAATTGAGCTAATTGAATAAAATAAAGTTCATCAAATTTTAAAGGGTTCAAGTTTTTAAATTCTGAACTGACTGAAGAGAAAGCGGGCCTATTTAACAGTATACGTAAAAAACGTTTTTTAAGTTTGATTATAAGGTTTTTATTTTCCTGTGTGGTCGATCCCCATAAACTTATTCCAAAGCATAAATTTGTATGAATTAAGCTAAAGTATAAATTTAATAAAATATTACGTGGAAGATGATTGACTCTATAAATAATGCCTAAAGAATGGGATAGTTTAGTAGCTAAATGTTTTATATGAAGGCTCCATGATAAATCAGGGGTAAAATAAATTCCTAAATATTTATAGGAAGAGACGAGTTAAGACTTTATTATTAACACAAAGCTTAATTTTATTATAATTAATTTATTGCGTTGATGAAAGATCATGTAAGGTTGTTTAGGTTAAGTGGAAGTTGATTTAATAATGACCAGTTATAGATTTTACTTAGTAAAGCGTTTAATACATTTTCAAGTTCTTCTTCGGAATCAGCTGAGGCTATAAATGAAGTGTCATCAACAAATAATATGCATTGTGCATTGCTAGCAATATTGGAAATATCATTAATAAAGAGTGAGAACAATAGCGGCGATAGAAATGTTAAATGGAAGGCAATGGAAAATCACCACATTAATTATTCTTTGAACACCACCAATTCTACTGGTGAAAAATCTAAATGAAGAGCCAAAACCATTTAATTGTATATTAACAGTAATATAAATAATGACTGAATTAACTATTGAATTTAAAAAAATAATAAGCAAATATTGTGGAATGGAACTAACTATAAAGTGAAAATCTCTAATCCACAAGTAGGAAAAAAAAAAAAAAAAACTATTTTCCCCCCCCCCCCCCCCCCTCCCTCAGTGTGGATTCGTATTTCACTTAATAGTTAATAAATTGTTATTTAAGTTCACATCTCTAATTGTGTTGTATTTTTTAGTGCCTGAGGCTTCAAATAAACCCCAGGAAGAAAAAGAGAAAGCAAAAGATAAAGAGAAAGAATCTGTTACTAATAAAAGGTTAGAACATTACTCATTAATTTTTAATTAGTTTTTTAATGTTCAGCTATATTTACTGTCTGTTTATATCTTTGTTTATAGCGATTGGCAGTTGTTTGATAGATACCGTACAGAAGATATCATGCTTTTAAAAGCCTTCACCGTTAAGAATATTTTTGATCTCATGGTTGAGAATAAAAAAGTTAAATTTGGAATGAAGTAATGCACCATTTTAGATTTATAGGACTACTTTTTTTTTTTTTTTTTTTTTTTTCATAATACATTAAATATTTTTTTTTGTTTCAGTGTTACATCATCAGAGAAGGTAGACAAAATTGGCAGATATTCTGATTTCAACTTGATAAGTTTACCTTACCCTGGTTAGTTCTGTTAATTAATTATATCAGTAATAGTTATTTTTTAAATTGAAAACTATTGTACAATTCCGAAATTCTAGGGTGCGAGTTTTTCAGCATCTTCAAAGGATGTGATTACAATGCTGAAGGTTTGGTTTTTGATTGGAATCAAACTCACATTAATGCTGATATATTGGTTCCAAAAGATCATATATCATCCCAACTAGGTATTGACTGGTATCAGTATAAGGCAAGTTTGGTTTTTTTCTTTCTTTTAAATTATAGATTCAGAATGTGTAAATTTTTCGTAATGTTATCACGAGTGCTTTATATGAAGCACTTTGCATCCTTATTTTATATAAAAATGGAAATGTTTGGTTTTCTTTTCTTTTTTTAAAGACCTGGGATCTGGTTAATTTGACGCAAAACTACTTTAAGCTAATCCTGCATTATATAATGGAAGAAACTGCTGGTATTCTTATACATTGTATTTCTGGTTGGGATCGAACACCATTGTTTATTTCACTGTTGCGGATATCCTTATGGGCTGATGGGAAAATTCACAAGTCTTTATCTCCAAAAGAAATCCTTTATCTGACATTGGCCTATGATTGGTTTTTATGTGGGTAAGGCTTAAGCTATTAATAAGCATTGATTATGGTTTTAAAAATTCATTGAAAAATTCTATATGAATACTGTATTTTCACAAATGTTTTTATTTTAGATTATGTACAAGCTATACACATGTTTTCATCCAATAGGAAGGGTTCTCCCCAGGCTTTTTTTGACGCCCCCCCCCCCCCCTCCCCTCAAATTGCCTACCTGAATACATGAAAAACTTTACAATACTGCATACTGTTTTTGAATTTTTGTCCTCTATTTTTATCTTTCCACTCGCCTGAAAAAATTTGCTTGGATGAGTACTGTAATAGACGATTAAATTTTAGTCTGTTAATCTTAGAGCACTTATGGAAAACGTCAGATAACAGAACATGAACGTACTTTGATAGTTTAAATTGCAAAATTTATTATACCTATAGCGTACTTATCATGTATGCTTGGACACTGATTGCAAAATTTTGAACCCAATTTTTGCTGAAATCTGGGGTGCGACCTTTCATACGAGCCTAATGATGCTGGTCATTGGTCGTTACCAGCTATTGTCCTGTTCGATTGAATTACAAACAAGCAGTTATTATATTCCACTTAAATTATTAAATTGATATCTATTTTTATTTTACAAATTTATTTTTAGATATTTGTAAATATCACTGAATAATACAGAGGAAACTAACTGAAGATATAAATGGCTTTGCTTCACATGCAGTTGTTTTGAATAAATTAGTGAACACAGCCATTCTCCCTGCAATGGCTGTTCATGAAACAGTAACTTTTTCCTTTTTTAAATCCTGAAAATTCAGTGAAATTTGAAAGTACTGGAAAGCATAATAGCAAAAAAAACCTGTACAATTTATTCAATAATTTAGGTTTTAACGGAATGGAGAGATGAAACTATTATTAAATGTGAATTTATTATGGGAAATCTGAATTTGGCTCCCGTTTAATTGTGACGAAATTATCATCCAGTTTAAATTTCTTTCTGTGAGACTCTCACCTGGTGTTGTAATCTGGGTGGGGCCTCTTGTGCACACTTGCAATGACAAAGGGATGAGCAGGAGGACAGTGGTGCTTCCGTTGGGACAATAAGACAGTTTCAGAGGAGAGATGGAATGAACTCTATGGTTACAGTGAGGACGAGAGTTTTGAAGGGTGTTGATAGCTTTGTTTTCTATTTTATATGTAAAACTTGTTTCAAGATGGCATTTACTTTTTGATGAAAATAGGAAAGAAAATTCCACAGCCTGGGTTCGAACCAGGAACCTTCTGCTATGGAATTTCTGGCTCGAACCCAGGCTGTGAAATTTTCTTTCCTATTTTCATCAATTATTTAAACATCTCAGGTTTGGTGGGGGGAAAAAATCCTCTTTAGATCATCCTTTACTTATTTACTTTTTGTTGCGACCTTTAAGGTTAATATAGAGATTGAATTAGATTTTTCTCAGTAAGAGATTGGAGATTTGAAATTGTGGAAAAAAAAATAATTTAAATTTTTGAAGTATAGATTAAGAAACAAACAAAAAAACAAAGCTTTGCAAAAACTGCTAAATTAAGATTTCACAGGAAACAAAGGCTGGTGGCATTCAATAGTATTTTTTTTTTCCTTACAAAAGATTATATATGTGAAATATACAGTAGAATCTCGATTTTACGAATCTTGAGGGACCAGTAACATTTATTCGTTAAATCCGAAATTCGTAAAAAAACAGCAAAAAAAAAAAAAATAATAAAATAAAAAAACAAGTAAATAAGCACTATAAGAGTTTTTCACGGGCAGTATTTTTAATACACATAGGATTATATATTAGTTATTTGATTTTTGAGAATTGTCATGTGATGCAAATTTGAACAAAATTTGTATCAAATTATTTCATTATTTACGTAGTTTCCAGATTTCAAAAAATCTCTCAAAAATATTGTCAGATACATTTTCAGTTGCATATAAATGTTTTTTAGCGTTTTTAAGCAGTTTTTAATTTGTGAAGATGTTGCTTTGAATACATTATTTTCTAATTCCTCGTTGTCCATGGTCAACGTTGTCATGGTCTTCTTCACTGCCATCTTTGACAAGATTGCAAATTTCGTCCAAAAGTTTAACATCGGAGAAGTTAAGACATTCGCATCAAAATTTACATATTCCGAGAATTTATTTTGGAAATTAAGCTTACTTTTTATGATGCCCCACTCTTCAAATCCTTCAAGTTATTTCATGTTCAGTTTCACTTCATTTGTATTCCTTAAAATGAAACCTGCTTTTTTGAAACTGTTAGCAATGGTTTTTCTGGGGCCAAATTCTTCCAAACTGCACATATGTCCTCCAAAAGATTAAATTTGGATGCTGTTTTACCTTCTTCCATAGCTCATAACATGTTTCGAACAAGAATTTTATGAAAGTGCGCTTTGATGTTTTGCACAATTCCTAGATCATTATTACCAATTATAAGTTCAATCTTCGTAAATTTCGAATATCTTCGTAAAATTTAAACTTTATTATATGGAAATTAAAAGGAAGGATTTGGGATTTCAAAATTATTTCGTAAATCTGAGTTCGTAAAAATGAGGTTCTACTGTATATTTGTCGTTATTTTACAAATAAATTTCTAGATGACTGATGCCGTCTGGTCTTTTGTTTGCTTTCAGTCATAATTTGCATGATCGAGTGGATCGAGGAGAGGAAGTAAGTCTTGTGTATTAGGATTAAAATCGTCCATATTATTATTGTTATTATTATTATTATTATTATTATATTTTGTTAAATTAACTAATTAACTTGTTTTTTTAAAAACTTCAGATCTTATACTTCTGTTTTTATTTTTTGAAATTCATAACTGCTCAAGAATATTCTTCACTTAAAAAGAGGTGTGTGTTCTAGAGTTTTGAAATACTTAAAATTAAGGTATTATATTTTTTCATTAGAGAGTATTAAAGTAGATAGCCTTTTTCTATTAAAAAAAATTCTGACTTTTTAATGTTTTAGCCGATCCTCATCTGAAAGCCACACCAATAAATGTAAATTAAATGATGGAATATTAGAGAGTATATTACTTGGTAAAGATCAGCTGTTTTCTAAAGAATGATTGATACCATTTTAAAATTTGTATTAGTGATATTTTGGTTTTCTTTGTAGATGGTGATCGTAGAAGTAGTGTTTGTGGTAGCAACACGAGTCTAAATAGTATCTCCAGTTCTGTGAGCTATAAGAGTCACGAAAACCCACCTGTTGTTTTCACAAATACTGAAGATGGATTTGAAGAAAATAATTCCAATTCATTTGGGTTAGTATTAGGAAAAGAAAAGAGTAACAAACTTTTAACCCCCTTTTTTGTTTGACTGTAATTGGCAAAAAAAAAGACTGTAATTTTTACATCTTGTGTATTATCAGGACCGTACCTTTCTTCAAAGACCTGCTTTAGCAATCCATGTTACCCTGTGCATTGACTGAACAGTTGTTAAATCTTTGAAAGAGTACAAAAAGGAATATTTTAACTTAATCTTTTGTTTTGTCTGCTTTTTTAGGATTTATTTTATTTCAGCAAGGATTCTGTTCAGCTGTTTTTTTTCAGTTTTTCACTTTTTAATTTTTATACTCATGAATACCTTGACTTAATTGTACCAATATTACATACAATATAAGGCTAATCTGAATACATTATTCCTAAATTCAGAGAGTGAACTGTCTATAGCCATGTTTTCTACTTATTGCTGAATTCATACCTGATCTCAATTTGTTGTTTTTTTTTTCTTTTTTTTTTTCCACCCATATATTTCTTGTTTTTTCAATGAAACGTTTTAAATTATTCAGAGTTTGGGGCCTAATGAATTTTCTGGTGGCCCAAAAATATGGATACTTTAACATCACAGCCGCTTCTCTTTATACCCATTACTTTAACATTGTAGTCTCTGTGCATAACTTGAAAATGGGACGTGATAGAAAAAAAATTTAAAAGCAGATTCGGATTCAGCACACGAAAAACTACAAGAATAAAGCAAGTACATTCAAAAAATTTTTTCATCATTGGCTTGTGTATGAAAGAGGTGATATAATCAATTAAGTTGTTTCTGAAATGAACGTATTAACATCTAATCCACAAAGTTGAATAAAAATAGAATATCCAGACTTTTGTTGGAGCATATTGCCACCGGTCTGATTTTGAAAGGATCCATTATTGGTATAAGGGGGCATTTTAAAATCAATTACCATGAGTTCTTTATAATGTGGTAACAGAAGAGTGATGGAGAAGTGGAACTAAGAACTGTCTAGCAAGATGATCAGGACCAACAACAAACTGCTACAGCAAAAAAAGATCATTGGATTGTATGGGTGGCTGTACCACAGAGTAATGAACACCAAATGTTGAGGCAGTTAATGAACTTAGTAAAGTATTGCCTTGAGTATTTAGCATATTTAGCATGCTTGTTCCCATGCATGTTGCCAGCACCATAGACAGCAAAGGTTTGCCTACTGCAGATATGAAAAATTTACTTCAGTGGCATTCTGTTTTAGGCAATATGCTCATAAACACATGGGTAAAGGACATATTCAAAGATTGGCAGGGCAGTTAAGCTGATAGGGATCCCATAACAAAAATTGACTGATATCTTAATAAGAAAATGGAGAATTTGTAAATAAAACAAAAAATATTTTAGTACCACCAAATAACATTGGTGTGCTAAAATAAAGAAAACGCAGACTGAACAACTGGTATCTTTATCTTAGAAATTCCCAAAGTGAACCATTACGATGTAAACGAAATGGAAGCCTAATATAGCTGCATCTTGCTATTTTTATCGTTCAGTTTGGCAAGTTAAGTTTTTTTCTGTGATTATTGAAGATTATCCTTCAATGTATCAACGAGTACTATCAGATTAATTGTAACTGCCTTGGGTTTTTACAGGGTGTTTAAAAAAGAATGTCCCCATTTCAAATTATATTTAATAATGCAAATGTTAGCTACAAAACAATTTATATAGGCTGTTGAGTAAGTCCGTAAGTTTCACTTGCCATAATTATAAATGCTGTGTTCCCTCCACATGCTGCACAGACAACATCATTGCAATATCTGAATTCTTCACAAATGCAGCTGAGAGTGAATTTACTGCATCTGTGATTCTGTTTTGAGCTCATTCAAATTGGCAGGTAATAGTGGACCATAAACACATTCTTGTAAATATCCCCATAAAAAAGTCTTATATCTCTAGAGATCTTGGTGGACAAGTGCCAAATCTGTCTCTTCTGTCCAATTCAATGTTGAGACAACATTTCATTTATTAGCCAATGACTGATTTAGAAGAAAAGGATGAGACATTTAGAAACCAAGGAAGTTATGCCCATAGAAGAAAAGGAAGCAAAACTCAAGTGCTTTTACAGAGCTGTCATCTAAGTGTTAGTGTTGGAACTAATTTTAGGAGGAGACTCTATGTACTTTGACCCACCAAATTTGATTAAAAAAAAAAAAAAGACAATTAAGAGTTGCTTTCACCCAAGTAACTACACATGCAAAACGTTCAATGTATTTCTCAAAATTTACTGAGAAAAAAATTTATAGTTTATGACCAGTGTACAGCATGTTCTGGATTAATGTTTTTGATTAATGCTGGATCGTTTTAAATGTTTCTTTGATTTATCCTCGTTAAGGTCTCAAAATACAGTGTCATGTATGAATAAATTTTTGATACTGAATTCAGTATTTGAATAAAGTTGTTTTGAATAACGTTCATGTGTTCAGGAACCTAATGCAAGCGTTAATAAGAAACTGGTGTATGCAGTTTATATCAGAATCCTACTCTACAATTCGGATATATATAAACTATGCATTGAAATGAACTTTCGAATTCAATTTAGTTTCTATCATCTTTCAGTACGTATTTTCGATTTATGGTTGTAGAAAGTGATTCCTGATCCTTTTTCGTGTGTATTTGTACGGTTGTACACGGAAACTTTGAGGAATGCTTTTGAATTACTTATTCCTAGGGAGAAGTGCATCGAATGGCCTTGCATGGATAGTTAATTAGGTGAAAGCTGTTCGTAGATTTTTTTTTTTTTTAATTCGGCGAGTCAGAGTACGTAGCCCTCTTGTTAGTGACGTCGTATTTCATTTTTCTTGTTATAGAGACCAGTTGACCAAAATTCAAGTGCATTTAATTTTTTTTTTTTCCTAGTCCATCTCTACTTTTCTTAATCATGACACATTAAAACTTCAAGAATTTAAGAAAAGCAAATCTAACCACTGAATGCTGTATTCAACATGTTGCGTTCCATAATGTGGACGTAAATCCATAAATTCGAGTAATATATCCTTTAGTAATATATCCATTAATTCCCAGGGGTAAGCCCCCAATAGTTTGATTACCAGCAGCCAGATGTCGTCGGAGTTCAAAAATTAAATGCATTACATAGGTATGAGTTTCACTCCTTCTCTTCCATGATTATGCCAGTGTAGCAGTTGAAAAATGAAATCTTCAGTCTTCATTCATTTGTGGAAACAGCTAATCTTGTAGCATTTAAAGATAGGAATTTTTGTAACAATGTTTCCTTGAAAAAGAAAAGGGCAATAAATCTTATGAAGGAAAATGGCGCATAAATCTTAAATTTGATGTAGATTCTCAAGTTACCAAATACCAACATTAGGGCACAAAACTTTACCACTTGAATGAAATGTTGCTTCATCACTAAAATAATTATGATTAGTTATTTATCATCTTGTCTTTTTATTTTCTTTTTTTTTCTTTTTTTAGTTTTCTTTCTTTCTTCTATTAGCAGTAATCATATGAAACTCTGGAGCATAGCTGTTCATATTGTATAAATTTCATTCATTTGGAGTTCATGGTTGTAGACATATAAATTTTTAAAAATCGGGCAGTTCCTTTTGAAACTTGTGTCCTGTATTGTGGGAAGCTCTGGGAAAATCTGCTTCATTAGTTATGAGAAGTGCTATCATGACTGGGGACATACAATAAAAATACCATTTATCATAGATTTGAAAAAGAAACTGACCATAAATTTACAGAACAGTACATTCAGTTCAAATGTATAAATGTTATACATTTGAAATGTTCATTTGTGTAAAATGGATGACTTCTTGATTCACGAAATGGCAAAAAATGTCTGACCCAAAAAAAAAAAAAAAAAAAAAAAAAATGAATGAACCAATTGTAACTAAACCTTATGTGAAATATCAAAGTTTTGCAGAGTTAAATAGGAAGACCTGCGTAATGCAACATCCTGATGTTACTGTCAAATAGCACATAGCTTAACAGCAAAACGTTTGGTCGTTTTATGTGCCACTTGCATAGTACAATGAGATGTTGGGGATATTCTACCATTTTTTGTGCTGCTGTCTTTTTTATTGTCATACAGACTTGCTTGCTTTCTGTAATTCTTTTCTCCACCTATTCTGAAAGCCAATTTTGTGTCAGTTGCATACATTTTCATGCATTTTGTTTTAAGTCTTACGTATTCTAGGATACAGGAGGCTGTTGCATGTGATAACGAGATTAATTGTGAGTGGTCATGCAAAAAAGGGACCTGGAGGGAAAATAATAGGTTCCGAGAAAAACTCGTTTGAAGAGTTTTATGGATATAGTATTCATCTCTTTTAAAAAACCCACCACTTTCTTCAGGTCAACCAAAGTAAGTTTTATAGCATGATACTTAGATACAAACTGCAAAATTATTCACAACCAAGTCTCCCTCACTTTAATACCATTATAACCTAGTGTTCCGTATTTCCGGAATATTAGCCTATTTACTAAGGAGCAATCTTAATATGGCCTTTAGACTTGCTTGGCTGATTCCTTGGCTTGTCCCCCATATGGTATGTTTGATATGTGCAATTATTTGCAATCCTGTTAGTCTTTAGAGAAATCCCTTAAGATGAAGGACATTGTTTTTGGTTTCAGTACAGTCAAGAAACTGTGTTGATCATAGTAACATCTCTTAAAACTTGTTCATCTCTTGTTGCCTTACTTGAATGTGTCAGTTTGGAATAAAATGAATCTTTAAAATTTGGGGAACTTGCTAGCACTGCTTTGTGTAATATTTGAGTCCACTAGTATATTATGTTGACAGAATTGACTAATTGTATATTTTTACTTACTATATCTATTGTAATGAATTTTTTTTAAATTGTAGGAATGGTCATGCAAGACTAAGTCCACCTATTGGTACAGATGGAAATGCTTCAGAAGTATCTTCACATAGTACATACTCAAGCACAACTCCTGTTGCTGTTCCTGGAAAAGTGCGTCGTAGATCAGATAGCGGTTCTTCTAACAGCTGTGGGAGGTATTATTTAGTTATTCAGCTTTTTTTTTTTTTTTAATAGAAGAAAGGATCATTTTGGTTTTCAAGGTCTTAATTTATGAAGAACAAATTTATAGTTGATTAACTTAAGAATAAAATAAAACTTTTTCCACAACGAAACAGGAATTGAACAAACATAAAAAGAAAAAGACCGAAAATAAAATGAAAAAATACAACCTGAGTCTGTAAGCGCCCGGTGTTTCTTGCTTTTTGACTCAATAAGTTTTACATTGTTTAATAAGAATTCATGCCCGGTATCTAGAGAGTTTGGCTATGGATGACTGATTCCCTCTAGCATATCTTGTGTGTCTCATGTGTTCTTCAAATCTTGTTTCAATATTACGGAAAGTTTATCCTTTGTACCTCATGGGGCATTGGAAACATCTGGCTTCGTATATTCCTGATTTCTGTAGTGGTGGAATCGGGTCTTTTGGGTTAGGTAATAAATGCCTGGTCTGGTTGGGATTGCTAAAAGATAACGAAATATTAAAAGATTTAAAAACAGAATTGAGACCTTTGATTAATGATTTATTGTAAGGTAAGGATATGACTCTCCCTCTATTTTTAGTCCGGTTGAGGGTAGTGATTTCGTCCATGAACTTTTTTAACTTCCTCTTCCTGACCAAATCGGTGATGGTACGTGTATAGCCATTTTTAACTGCAATATTCTGAATCAAGGAAATTTCTTTTTTGAATGAGGATTGACCTAGTGGGAGATTAATAGCTCTGTCAATCATCGAAATGAAAGTAGACATTTTTTGATTCCAAGGGTGGCTGGAATCGCTTGGTATGTAATTCAAACCGTTCGTAGGCTTTCGGTATACCTCAAATGATAATGAATCATGGTTTCTGATGACTAGGATGTCAAGAAACTGCAACCTTTCATTGTTTTCCAACTCAAAAGTGAATTGAACGGACTGAAAATAACTATTAATATGTTGGACAAAAGTGTTGACATCGCAAGCATTGGTGTTAAAAATTGTGAAGACATCGTCCACGTATCTGAACCAACAATCGGGAAAGTAAAAACCGGAATTCTTCAGGATATCCTCGAAACTTTTAAGAAATATTTCAGCCAAAATAGGGCTAAGGCAAGAGCCCATCGGTGTACCGCCCACCATTTTGTAAACTTTCCCATTGTATTTAAAAATATTATTATTGGTACATAACCTCGTTAGACTTAAACATTCGTTGCGTATGTTTTCAGGAACCTTGTTCTCATTCAAAATATTAGTTTAAAAAGTTTATAGTTTCAGGTATAGGGATGCTAGGGAACAAGGAGACAATATCGAAGGATACCAAAATTTCCCCATTCTTAATGACCTTATTTTTCAGTTTTTTTACTAAGTCAATACTATTACTAACCGAACTGTCAAAGTTCGACAATTTTAAGGTTTTTAAAAACTGCTAGAAATTTAAAAGCCGGTAAGTGGCAGAGTCAATATTTGACACAAACGGCTGCATTTTGTTTCCAGGTTTGTGTATCTTAGGGAGAGCATATAACCTAGGTAAAGTCGGGTTTTTAATGCTGAGCGAAGAGGCAGAGTTGGGGGGGAATGAGATTAGGACTACTCTTTACTGCCTCCCTGACGGTCATATCCTTACCTTACAATAAATCATTAATCAAAGGTCTCAATTCTGTTTTTAAATCTTTTAATGTTTCGTTATCTTTTAGCAATCCCAACCAGACCATGCATTTATTACCTAACCCAAAAGACCCGATTCCACCACTACAGAAATCGGGAATATACGAAGCCAGATGTTCCCAATGCCCCATGAGGTACAAAGGACAAACTTTCCGTAATATTGAAACAAGATTCGAAGAACACATGAGACACACAAGATATGGTAGAGGGAATCAGTCATCCATAGCCAAACACTCTCTAGATACTGGGCATGAATTCTTATTAAACAATGTAAAACTTATTGAGTCAATAAACAAGAAACACCTTCTGGACGCCTTCGAAAACTTAGCCATTCAAAAAACAGATAAACAATTATTACTCAACTTAGATAGAGGCACTATTAGCGAATCACCATTGATCAAATGGGCGACGCACTTACCCAATCAATAAATTTCAGTTGGATCTTTTTGTCTTGATTGGCTTCTGTCAGTTATAAATACTCAGCATGCTCTATTCCAAGTCAGTTCTCTCAAGTTTCTCTTGAGGTGCTCCTTGGCTGCTGAATGATGAAAGCAAAGCTTTCGAAAAGTGCTTACAGACTCTGGTTGTATTTTTTCATTTTATTTTCGGTCTTTTTCTTTTTATGTTTGTTCAATTCCTGTTTCGTTGTGGAAAAAGAGTTTTATTTTATTCTTAAGTTAATCATCTGCATTATCCACATAAGATTTTTAGACAATTTAAATTTATAGTTGGCAGATAGTCACTGGTACTGGAAGTGTTCGTGGAACCACAAACAGTGAAATGTGGCATACTCCAAGCACTGATTCATCTCATCTTTCTCGTTTAAGTCAATCAAGTTTGTAAGTTTCAGTTTAAATGTAATTTTTATATATTAAAATTGAAATAATATAATTTTTAATTCTTAGTCACAATAATTCTTTTAAATTGGGAGACATTCTTGTGCTATCTGGATTTTACATTTTCCAAGGGGAGGCTAAATCGTATGAAATGACAAGCAACTTAAGAGAAAAGCACTGTTAGACCCAAATATGTTCATTTTCTATTATTAGAACTGCTAGGCCAGTTTGAAAAGAGTTGCTTATCTTAAATCTTGAAATGCCTTATACACTTCAGTGTTTGGCTCAAATTTTTATCCACCTCAATATCTAGAGCTTTGAAATTTGGTATTGTAACTAAGATTTGATGACAATACAATATTGGATAGTTTCAGAATTTTCAAAAACTTTATTAAAGGTTTAAAGGTCACGGTTGTATCGGTCGTATATTAACCGTGCAAGCTTAGAACAATCTGTGACAATGTTAAGAATGAAAAAACAATAGTAACCTTGAGGTGTGAATTTTGTTTAAAATGTTGACGACCAAAAAAAAAGCCTTTTTCCCATTGTTAGTGAAGGTTCAATCGGAAATAAGTTTAAAACTTTATAATAAACATATAAAAAAGAAACTGATTTCATCCTCTTTTGTTGTGGTCTGAGCCCCCAAATAGATCAACTTTTGTAATGTTCATTGTTGTAAAAGCATGATTTTTTAACAGTTTTGTTTAGTAGAGCTGATATATTCAATTTCTTTACCTTCACCTGTGGAAATCAGATTCATCCCACAGGCTTTAAAAAAAACTTCTCATTAAGCTGCTTTTCATCTTATGAGGAATGAAAATGAAATTTAATTTCACAATGAAAGGGTTATATGGGAAGTCGAGTTGGATATCTTTAAAGTATTTTGCTAATTCTCGATGTGCTGAACTTTTTCTTCAAAATATTACAGTAATTAACAAAAACTCAAAACATACACTCCATTGCTCACTGAAATAATTTGTGATGCAGTTGATGCTTCATACTGACTTGGCAGGATGCATAGGAGAGAAGTAGCACTATCTTCAGGCTGGAATCCATAGACATGCATGCTGCGCATTAATACTATTACAGATCTTGCTGTAAAATATACGATGAAATTTCATCTATGTTTTCGTCAATGCTGATATTTTCTTCTTTAGTGGGAGGGATATCGGACATGGGCTGTATCAAACTATTTTTCTGTCGTTTAAATTTCTATATAGCTTTTCATCAGCACGGCAGCAATAGGGAAAACATGCTGGTGATCAGATGTCAGTTGAACACTCCATCAGATCGCATGACCTCCTTCCACATATGAGTGCCTAATAATTAACAATTTTTAGATTGTTATTGATCTATTATCAAAGCAGATAATACCTTTTGGATACTGTTTAAAATTGCTAAATTTTAGACATAATTTATATTTGGCTGGGCTTCACCTTTAAAAAGAATAAAACAAAAAATATAGCTTAAAATAAAACTTTTTATGCATACACTATGACTAAAAAGCACACTTGAAGTAAAAAATTAAAAAACGTAAGAGTGTGGTGGTACATTTAATATTACATTTTAAAATCAAATGAAAATGCTACGTAATAAACCATTAAGGATTGACATAACCAAGTATCGAAAGGCAACTAGTCTCCAACCCATAAACCAGTGATGGGAAAACTTTTTTATTAAAGATTTTTAACCTTTTCTAAGATTTTTAATATAAAGTGCACTGTTTCCCTAAAAGTAATTTCAAATTATTCAGAGGACGGAGCGAAAAATATAGCGAATCCTCTAGGGTGGACCAAACCATGTGTTTTTGTGGTTTCCCCAACTGACTTCCTTTCATGTCTATGGTGTTTTGATTGCGTTCAAGCAATTTGTGACGTCAGAGTTTGACTGTTGACGTCAGAATTTAAAGAACTCTATTTGAAGTATAGCGAATCCGCCCGCTACCACTCGTAATATTTTGATGCCATAACTTATGAAAGGATTGACCTAGAGGCTTGATATTTTCTACACGCGTAGGCCCTATACAGTGGACGATGCGAAAAATAGTGAATCCTCTAGGGTGGCCCAGGGCCCCTCGGGGGCCACTTGTATGAATTTCATGGTTCTTTTTTAAATTTGGAATAGAGATCTAGAGGCTTGAAATTTTGTACACATGTAGGCCCTATACAGAGGACTGAGAAAAATATAGCGAATCCTCTTGGGTGGCCCAGGGCCCCTCAGGGGCCATTTGTATGAATTTCATGGTTCCTTTTTATCTTTTGAACAAAGAGGGCAAAAATCCTGAAATTTCGTAAATTTGTAGAGCGGTTCTAAAAAAATAAAACCAATATATAAGAAAAGTGATATTAGCCTCTAGGGCCCTGCCGGAGGTCCTGAGGCCCCAAATGCAATTGAAGCGATAACTTTTGAACGAATGACCTAGGAAACTGAAATTTTGTGTATTTATAGTGTTGTACTAAAAAAAGATAGCAATAATACAAGAAATGTGATGTAGGCCTATGGGGCCCGCCAGAAGACCTCAAGGCCTCAAATACAAATCAAGTTATAACTTTTGAACGGAAAGGTCTAGAAACCTGAAATTTTGTGTATTTTTAGCTTGGTACTAAAAAATATAGCCTATATAGAAGGAATCTGATATAAGCCTCTAGAACTCTGCCAGGGGCCTCGAGGCACCAAATACAATTGAAGCTATAACGTTTGAATGGAAAGGCCTAGGAACCTGAAATTTTGTATATTCAGAGTGTGGTACTAAAAAAAAATATTCCAAATATACAAAAAAAGTAATATAGGCCCTGGCAGAGCCCCACAGGCCCCAAACACAAGCAATAACTTTAGACAAAAAAGGTCTAGAAATCTGAAATTTTGTTTACTTATAGAAAATTACTTAAAAAATGAGCTAATATACACTTAAAACTGGTATAAGGCTCTTGGGTCTCGGCCATGGGTCCTAAGCCCCCAGTCATAAATCAAGCTATAACTTTTGAACGGAAGTCCAGAAATCTAAATTCTTGGAAATTTATTGTGTTACTTAAAATTTTAGCTCTTACACACTAAAACTTATATAATAGTCTGGGGTCCTGGCAGGGGCCCTAAACACAGAGCTAAAATTTTGAACGAAAAGGCTTAGAAATCTGAAAATTTGTATACTTATAGTAGTTACTAAAAAATTTAGCTAATATACACGAAAAACTGGTATAAGGCTCTTAGGTCTCCACAGGGGCCCTGAAACCCAAATCACCAATAACATCTAACATTTGAATAATAAAAAGGCCTAAGAACTTGAAGTTTTATATTTTACAGTGCGTTACTTAAAAATTATAGACAATATACAAGGAGACTGGGATAGGCCTCGGGGCCCCTGGCAGCCTGAAATACAATGGAAGCTATTTGAATGGAAAGGCCTACAGTCCTGAAATTTTGTTTAATCATAGTGTGGTATTTAAAAATTTAGCTAATCTATATTAAAAATTCTATAAGTCTCTTGGCAGGGGAGTTGTGGCCTCAATCTCAAATCAAGCTATAAATTTAAAACCAGAAGTCCAGAAACCTGAAATGTTTTATATTTATAATGTGTTACTTAAAATTTTAGCTAATACACACTAAAATTGATATAGTCCTCTTGAGGCCTCGGCAGGGGCCGCGAGGCTCCAAATACAAATCAAGCTACATGTATAACTTTTGTACGAAAAGGCCTAAGAACCTGAAATTTTGTACTTGTGCCCCTCCACTTATTATAGTCACAAGCCGTTATTGCTCGTACCATTTTGATGCTAAAACCCTTTTATCGTTGGATAACGATGCCTTAACTAATTTTTTTGTTTTTATTGTTGTGCGTTGTTTAATTTTCATTAATAATGTCCAACAAAGGACAAGCGCATAGAAAAAAAAACAACTCCAAATTGGCAAAACTGGGTTTGTGCGATGAATTGTGCAGGGTGATTACAAAAATGGGGGGAGGGGGTGGAAGAATGAATGTCCATCCATCTGGAACTATCATCTCAAAGGCAAAAAATTTTTTAAATCTTATTGCCAATCGGTAGCTATACAGGATTGATACAAAAATGAGCACCCCCCCTTTTTTTTTATTTTTGTAATCTAAGCAGATATGCCAATTTTGTTGAATCCAATGAATAGAATGTTGTGGGTGATCTATCCCATGGTGCACTTCATCCCAAAGATGCAAATTAGGACACATTCAAAACCTATCTTAAAAACCATAAGATACACGAAAAATTCCAATTGAAGACTTGTTCAGGATGGAATTCCAAACAAATAAAAAAAAACAACAAAAAAAAAACCAAAAAAAACCGAGATTTCCAAAATCTGATGAACAGATCAACAAACAAGTGTTGAATTTATTGTTGCCTCCCTATGCACTTCAGACATTTGAATGTTCAACATGCAAATCAAGAAATAACCAAAAATTACCATAATAATTTTCATGAGGAAAAGCAAATAATAGGCATGTTAGGATACAGAAGACAGAACAATTCCAGGATGGCAAGTTACACTGTTCCTGAAATTGTCAACATGATCTTCTGCTTTGGATTGTGATTGTTGGTGATCTGTTAATAGGATTTTTGAGTTATCTTTTGTTTTTGTTCGGAATTCCATGCTGAATAAGTCTTCAATTGGAATTTTTCGTGTATCTCTTACGGTTTTTAAGATAGGTTTTGAATGTGTCCTAATTTGTATATTTGGGATGATGAAAAGTCCACCATGGGATAGGTCACCCACAACTTCCTACTCATTGGATTCATCAAAATTGGCATATCTACTTCGGTTACAAAAATAAAAAGGGGAGGGGGCTCATTTTTGTATCAACCCTGTATAGCTACCGATTGGCGATAAGATTTTAAAAATTTTTCGTCTTTGAGACGATAGTTCCAGATAAAAATGGACATTTATATTTTTTTTCTTTCTTTTTTTTATTTTTATTTATATTCTTTTCCCCCCCCCCCCCCCCCAAGTAATACTACTATAAAGTGCCTTTTGGTATCTAATAAACATGTTGCCACAATTTTACCTTTTAATTTTATTAATTTTTTTTGTTTAGTAAAGGGAATTCTACCTTTCTAATTTGTAATTGTTTGCTGCATTCATTTTAATTAAATTTTCGTTTTTTAATCTTTTTTTCTGTTTTTAAATTTTCTTTTAAGAGGTGACATTCAAGAAAATGAACACAGCCTAACCACAGCATCAACCGACACTGTTGTTCATTTTTCTCGAAGTGAACGCCTGAATGCAGTAAGAAGTGCCTTCTGTTCACAGTATTGTGCTGCCATAAGCGCTCAGGGAAGGAGTGAAGGTGGGAAACTATCCAACATTCTTGATCAGTTTGCAGAGAAAGTTGGTATGCGTTCAAGCCAAGGATCATCTCAATGGTCTTGATTTGCAGTTTATCTATTGGTGCCCTTAAAAACATAAGTGCATTTAAAAAGTCCTTGAGTAGACCAGTAAATATGATGGGAAGCAGATATGACAAAGACAACATCCAGTCTTTAGTTACTGGTAAAAGTGATCAATTTTGAACTGGATTTTTTTTAATGGCATGTAGCATTTTAATTATGTATGCTGGTCACCGAAACTGAAATTTTATGTTGCTAGACTTAACGAATGAAAGTGTATTTTTTGGTGCTATTTACAGTTTCAAAAAACAATTTTCATTTCGTCATTCTTCCTCTTCCCTCTCCTTTATTATCAAATGATTTTTGAATTTTAAAGAACTTCAAATGTTTTATGTAATGTAAATTTTATTTTACTTTAAGCAGAAGAAAAGTCTTTGATTATGTATTTAAATATTTTTGAAAAAATTTAAAATTGTAAAATAAAGACCACTCACTGTTTGTATATTTTATAATAAATTATTTTTTAAAGATATTTTTTAAAATCATTTAAATGGGATTTAGAATCATTCATGATTAAAAGCTGCAGGGTAATCATAAAATTCTTTAGCCAAAAGATTTTTGAATGACTCATTATGCATATACAATGAAATGAAATGAAATTTGCAAATTCTCTTATGCTTATAGACGAGTTCACAGGCTGTTCAAAATGTCTTCCTACCCCTTGGCACACCCAAATTCTAACAACACATTGAGGCTAGGTAAAATAACATTCTGATTAGTTTTAAATCTTCCAATGTGTGGGCATAACTGTCATATGACCTATTTACTCAATAATTTTGCTACCGTACATGCAAAATTAATCAAACAAGATGGCCAGAACACACTTAAATTCTTTACTTCAAACACAAAGAACCAAACCATTGAAATGTTGGCAGTAATTGAATATTCTGAATGTTAGTTGTTTAAAAATAATGGCACTCAACACTTATCCATTGCATTTGTGTATTTTCCTTTGCATTCAGAACAAGTAGGTGTGGGGGAGCACTGTAAATACTCAGGAGCACATTTTCATACACCTCTTCTTCTTTCACCAAATCCTGCCTCCTCTTGATTAGATGACCTATCCCCATTAGAGACAAATAAAGTTAACGGGCATTAAGCAATTGACAAGCCTTGAGAGAGGGAGCAAGAAGTCTCGGAAGTAGGTTAGATTTAGCCACGTTGAAATTATGCAAAACCGGCAGCAGAAATTCCAAAAGTATTCTACTTGTTCGCATTATTGACAATAAAATTTACACTCTTGTTTCAAACGTTATTTTAGTTTTTTAGGAATATAATATACCTTTTTCTTACATTTACACAGGGCAGTGATTTGCCTAAATTTTCGTTCTACTCTTAAGAGGAGTACAGAATACAGGGTCTTTATAATTAAAGTTCCATTTTGACGTGGCCATAAAAAAGAAAACTGGACCAAAAGCTATAATACTTGGTAATAATATATAAGAGGGCATGGAAAGTCCATACCCACCAAAAAAAAAAAAATTAGTTCAAAAGGTCACCACCAGCATGGAATGGTGCTCTATGCAATATCCCTATACGACAGTAACCTGCTTTCAGTAAATGGAGGCCACATTCAACATGTAACTAATTTTAGTAACGATTAAAGACTTGTTAACCTGTGTCTTGTCTAATTTCGTATACGAATATTGCATAGAGCTCCATCCCATGCTGGTGGTGACCTTTTGAACTAATTTTTTTTTTTTGGTGGGTATGAACTTCCCATGCCCTCTTGTATAATATTACCAAGTATTATAGCTTTTGGTCCAGTATTATTTTTATAGCCATATCAAAATGGAACTTTAATTATAAAGACCCTGTACATTCTGCCTACAGATACACAGGGTGACAATTATTGAGCTATATGAAATAAAAATCAAACTTTCAAAAACTAGAGTTCAAAATTTTTTATTCAAATGTTAAAAGTAACTACAGATATTCGGATTGTGGTTAACAGTAACTACAACTGTTCAGATTACTGACATGTTTGATATGCTTGCCATCAATGGCTATGATGTGGTGCAGACGAAGAGCAAAATTCCTCAAAACTCGCTGAAGTGTTGAGAGGACGATGCTTTTGATGACCTCCTGAATGGCTGTTTCGAACTGCGATGGTTTTGGGGTTATTTGCGTAAACTTTTTCTTTAATATGGCGACCAAGCGATTGCCATTCCAGTTGCCTCTGGCTACCTCAAAGCCAGAATGCGCTCTCCAAAGTGGTCTTCCAGGACTTCAAACATTCTGTTGGCCTGATGGGGTTGTGCTTTGTCCTGCATGAACCACATCTTTTCGAAATTTGGGTCAATTTGGATAATAGGGATGAGATATGTTCAAAAATTTTGACATATCGCTCAGCAGTTACAGTGCACATGCTCAAAAAAATCCCAACCGTCCCTGCATTCAACTGTCAAGTTTTAACCGAATCTTGCCAATTGTTCAAAAGTTATCAAGTTTTTTTTTCATATAACTCAATAATTGTCACTGTATTAAAGTGAAACTTTTCAAAAATGAAAACTGGTGTTGCAGTTATCGCTCTTGCGAAAAGGCACTCTGAAGGTCTTTCCATCAGCGAAATTGCAAAACTTGTTGGAAAATTGAGGTCTACCATTCAATACATGGTTAAAAATTATTATAACTGAAAACTTTTATTAACTTGAAATTTTCACTAAACATGATGGAAGAACTTGAAAGTGGCTTGTGCGCGACTTAAAGAAAAGAATTGAAGGAATACTGCAAAAGCTGTGAAAGAAAAAGGCATATTTCCTGGTTTTATCTGGACAATCCGAAGAAAACGTCGTTCCCAAAACTTAAAGAGCGACAAAGAAATTCCTCAGACCAAAGTGCAGGCTGCAGAATGTTGTTCGTTGTTGCTGGGAATGGATTGCCTCATATCATCCTTGTTTAAGAACATACATGTATTTCAGTGATGAAAAAAAAGTTCTATTTAGATGGACCTGACAATGAAATGTCTTGGTCACATCCTAGTGACAAAACCTCATATGTTCTTCGCAGCCATTTGTTCAAATGGTGATTACTTGGTTTCTGAAATTACTGAGCGCCAAACTCACCACTATACACTCACTCGCCAAAAGTTATGGCTCACCACTCCAATCAGGTTCCCTGTCCGTAATGAGGCAGCTTCCGCTGCTTCCATTCTTGAATGCAGGTGCACGGGGTTCCTTGATATCACGCAGTCATATGCAAAACTTGCAGAAATGGCAGCACGCCGAGAGCAATCCGCATTTGAACGGAGGATGATTGTTGGTGCCAGATGGTTGGGTGCCTCAACATCAGATGTAGCCAACACCCTGCAATTTTCCCGCACAACCGTTGCAAGGGTCTATTGAGATCACACCCAATGAGGGGACAGCGGAAGGGCCACCCACGCCTCATTGATTTCGGTGAGGCTTGTAACTGCTGACCGAAGGGCGACAGCAGGCTAAATCACCATGTGGTATAATCAGGGACGTCTCACAACTGTGTCCGTGACGACAATTCGGCGAATCTTGGCAGCTGCAGGTTTTGGAAGCAGGAGGCCACGACGGGTGCCACTCTTGACAGCTGCACATCGTCGGCAATGCCTAGCCTGGGACAACGAACATCGACATTGGACCGCTGAGGACTGTCAAAGGGTTGCCTGGTCCGACGAGTCACGGTTTCAACTGTATCGGGCTGATGGTCATGTCCGTGTCTGGTGCACACGAAGCCATGGACCCCGCTTGTCAGATGGGGACCATTCAGGCAGGTGGAGGCTCCATACTGGTCTGGGGTGTTTTCTTGTGGCATGCAATGGGTCCATTGGTGCATCTGACATCCACTCTGCGTGCTACTTCCTACGTCGATCTGATTGGGGATCTCCTGCACCCCTTCATGAACTGTTTTTACCCTACAGGCGACGCACAATGGCACGTTAAAGAAAAAATCGACTCAAAATTATTTTTTTATATTTTTGTTGCACATTAAAGAGCATGATTTGGGCACTATTTCTGTGAATTATTAATTAATTTTGGCCATCCGTATTGCTGCTATAAAGGATTGAATGATGAGTTTGCCATAGAGCGTGCACGGGAGAAAATCAAATAACTCATACTGCGACATACCGGCACATAAACGAATTATTTTAATGTCAAATAATTATATGGCATATGAACTTTAATATTACTCACCACCATTCACCCATTTTCATTCATTCGCGAGTTACAAGCGTTTATATTTGTTGTGAAGTGGTTTCTGATGGGAGCGAGGTGCTATGAGGGTAAGTTTACCGTTGGGGTAGATTTTATTGCATGTTGCGTTTCTTTACTAATTTACGTAAGGAAATCGTCTCTTTTTTTTTGCTTTAGTAACAATTACTGTCACAATTGTATTATTAATATTTAAATTGTTTGTTTAATTAAATTTGTCAGAAATTAACGATAAATAATAACTATGATAATATAATATGTTATTGTAATAGGAAAATAATTAATTCAATGCGCGTTTGATATGTTTAAGTAATCATGTCTTTCTATTTTATAAAATTCAGTTAATTTCAGAAAAATAATTCTTGATCAAGATAAAGGTGATTTGATTTTTTTATTTGATAGTAAAGATTATATTAAAAATTTCGTTAACAGATACATTGTAAAAAGTGCTTACTTGCGTTATAATCTTTAAAAAAACTCATACAATTTTTTTTCATTTTAATATTATTTTTAAGTAATAATAATAATAATAATAATAATAACAATTTTATTAGTTAATTAGTGTAGTTTTATAAAATTCATTGGTTTGTTTGCTTTTTAGTTGATTTTTATTTTATTAGGCCTAAATTTTTTTTGCTAATACATAATTTATTTTTAAATTTTAATTATTTATTCATATATTTGCAACAGTACACCAATTTCTATGTTAAAATGTAAAAAAAAAAGTTGAATTATAATTTTAAGTCGATATTTTTACAACCGTGCCACTGTGCGACGGCATCTTCCAGCAAGATAATGCGCCTTCACACACGGCCCTTATGACACGGCAGTGGCTGGAGTAACATGCTACCGACTTCACGACAATGATTTGGCCTCCACTTTCCCCAGATTGCAATCCCATTGAACATTTGTGGGTCGTCATCGAACGATCTGTCAGGTCGTCACCAACACAACTGGTAATTGCAGCATCGTTTTGCAGTGCCTGTGGATGTGTTCCGGGGACTGGTAGACTCTCTTCCACGATGGGTCGCCGCCGTTATCCGGGCCAGAGGAGGCCCAAAACGTTATTAGGCAGGTGTGCCATGACTTTCGGTGAGTGAGTGTATATCAAGCAATTCAATGAGAAAGTATTGCCTTGGATGAAGTCAATTCAGGAAAATGGTTTTAATGGAGAGAAAGTTTTCTTTCAACAAGAAAACGCGAGTATCCACATCTCCCGAGCATCACTTAAGATCAGGGTGTTGATATTCTAACATGGCCATCAAAATCTCCTGATTTAAACATGACTGAAAATTATTGGCAACTGTTGTGTGATCATATTTGCAGATTCGGCCCGTTTACATCAAAGGAACACTTACGGAGTGCAATATTTGAAGCGATTGAATACATTAATCAGAAATGCAAGCCAAAAATTGCTGATCTTTGCTGACATGCCAAAGCACTGTTTTGAAGTAATTGACGCCAAAGGGAAGACCATTAGACGTTTCTCTATGTAACATGTAAGAAAAAGGTTTATTATATTCCTAAAAAAGCCGAAATAAATAATGTTTGAAACACAAGTGTAAATTTTATTGTCAATAATGCGAACAAATATATAGAATACGTTTAGAATTTTCTGCTGCCTGTTTTGCATAATTTCGTAGTGCTCTTGTGTGTACCATGGCCTACACATTTATTTTTAATAATTGAGTTAAGCATATTTGTATGTTGATCCTGTATAATTTTTTCTGCAGCAGTCCAATGTGATGTTTCTTTGATCTGAATGCCATCCCTAGTACATGTGTTTGCAAGAAAGATATGCTTAGAAAGTTATTTCAACTAGAAAGAGTTGTTCCAGGTCTACCTACTTTTTTTTTTCTGAGACTCCCTTTTATTCTTACACACTGAAGATCCTAATTAGTCTGAAGCAAACTTCACTTACCCTAATGCATCAACTTTTTTTTTTTACTTTATAAGTAATTCCACTGAAATTTATGCTTGCTATTATGATAAATTGTTGTATTTGAAAAGTAATATTAGGTTGGTGCAAAATTAATGGCAGATGTGTAGTGACTACTTTAAAATGCAATAACTCGTTTCAAGCAATAGTTTATTAATCGAAGTAACATCCAGCAGAGTCAACACACTATTGCCAACGGCACACGAGCATCTTTATTCAGGTGGTGTAGAATTCTGGACTTCTGGAGGCGACGAACTTTTGATGGCAGTTTTCGCATCGTCGTGGTTTTTGAAGCATCTCCTATGCCGGAAATTGTCGAGATGCTTGAAAAAGTGGTAGTGAGTTGGCGAAAGATCAGGTGAATATGCTGGATGATCAAGAGTTTCGTACTAAGATCATTTAACTTCTGTCGGGTGACCATTGCGACGTGCGACCTAGCGTTATTGTGAAGCAATGGGACCTTGCGATGGAACCTTTCCCATTGACTAATGCTGGTCGTCGTTGTTGAAGTTTCTGGTGCATGACGTCGATTTGTTGAATGTATAACCAGGCAATAATAACCTTGATTCAAGAAGCTGTGATGAATGAGTCCGGTTGCAGACCACCAGTAAGTCACCGTAGCCTTCTTTAGGTGCAATTTGGGCACCAACTTATCGAGCTTTTTCACCTTTCCAGTTTGCTTCAAGTGGCGAACGACTGTAGAATGGTCTACCATGAGCTCTTCGGCAACTTCTCGTTTGGATTTACGTGGATATGCTTCGACTAATGTCTTCAATTGGTTGTCAACTTTCGATGGACAGCCGCGACCATCTTCATTTTTAAGGGTGGATTGCCGCCACGGAATTTTTCAAACCATCTGTGCATTGTACGTTGAGTTATCCCGTCAATCCATGCTTTGATGACCTTTCGAGTTGCTTCAGCAGCATTATGGCCAAGTTTCAACTCTCGCAATAAAATGATGTGTATTTCGTGTAGTCAGCATTTGCAAAATTGATCTAATCTTTCACAGCTTAAGGTGTTTTTACAAGTAATCTTAAAACTACACTGAGTTAGCAAAACTCATGGGATAGCAAGCACATTGATTGATGGGCATGGCTCACGAATTCACAGGGGTAACGGATTCCGGAAATGGACCATTAGACGTTGTGGGAAGAGCTTGGATAAGTGATTAATCAGAAATGGCACGTCGTCGTGAGTTGACGTCTTTTGAACGGGGTATGATAGTAGGTGCCCGACGCATGGGATGTTCCATTTCGGCAGTGGTGCAGGAATTTGGCTTTCCCCGCTCAACTGTCTCCAGGGTGTATCGGGAATGGCTGGATGAAGGCATCACAGTCCACAACACGCACCAGCTGCCCTGAATGATCGTGACCGGCGACACCTGGGACGAATGATTCAGAGAGACAGGAGCGCAACAGTGCAGCAAATCACAGACCAGTTCAATACTGGCCGCACTAGAAACGTGTCTCGGTGGACAATCCGTCGGAATCTGCATGCCCTCGCGTTTGGCAGCCGTCGCCCTACACGGGTGCCAATGCTTACCCAGCGTCATCGGACACTCCGGCGTGCATTTGCCACCAACCATCTTGGCTGAACTCTGCAACAGTGGCGTAACGTCATATGGTCAGATGAGTCACGATATCAACTGTACCACGCTGATGGGAGGCACCGTGTGTGGCGCAGACCTCACGAAACGATGGATCCCGCATGCCAAAAGGTGGTGGTGCAGGGTGGTGGGGCGTCAGTGATGGCCTGGGGTGCATTTTCCTGGTTTGGAATGGGCCCTCTGGTTATCCTGGACCAAACGTTGAATGGTCCACGGTATCGTCAACTCATCGGAGACCATCTGCACCCGTTTTTGATATTGCAACACCCTGACGACGTAGCAGCCTTTCAAGATGACAATGCTCCACCACATCGCTCCAATGTCGTCCGCGAATGGTTCGAGGAGCATGCAGGAGAGGTCCAACGACTGAGCTGGCCAGCCCGGAGCCCTGACATGAATCCCATCGAGCATATCTGGGATGCTGTTGAAGTCAGGCTCCGGGCACTGGATCATCCGCCCACGAACGGGCAGCAACTATCTTCGGCTCTGCAGACTATCTGGTGTCAACTGCCTCCAGAAGTGTACCAGGGACTTACAGACTCACTACCACGCCGTATTGCTGCACTCCACAGGGCCAGAGGTGGCCCGACCAGATATTAAGTAACTATCCCATGAGTTTTGCTAACTCAGTGTACATCATTAAAATAATGTCACATGACTTTATTAGTCGAGAAATAATTTGCGTACCAACTCTCCTGCCATTAATTTTGCACCAACCTAATATTAGGATTGAAGACGGTTTTTAAAAATTGAGAAAACGAGGTTGAAACGCCTCATTTCTTTCGGCCATGTTAAAATTTTGTATTGCTAAATTGTAACAATCCCTAAATATATTAGTATTGCTTATGATCCCGCAACTGTCTACGGGCTTGTAAAAGATTTTTAGTTCTTGCAACTTAAGGATTGCATTTAAAAGAGGGAATATTTATAAAAGCACTCTTAGGAAATCCTAAATATGCCATCCCACCTCTGGAAAAGTCGGGAACACTATTTCACTGTAATTTTTGTGAGAAA
This sequence comes from Rhysida immarginata, assembly GCA_023313115.1. Lineage (NCBI taxonomy): Eukaryota > Metazoa > Arthropoda > Chilopoda > Scolopendromorpha > Scolopendridae > Rhysida > Rhysida immarginata. The sequence goes on along the minus strand of JAHWFO010042260.1, from coordinate 420,117 downwards.
AATTATGTCTGGCAGAGCTCTAGAAATATTATAAAAAGGTGGAAAGAGCTCGTGTAAGATATGGCAGGTCGGACAGATCGAGCATCGCCAAACATATTTTGGAAACTGGTTATGGTATTAGCAGGGAAGAGGTAGATTTCTACCTCTTCCCTGACCATGATCTGAATGAATCCTGCAGAGGGCGAAACTGGGAGTCTGCTGGTAAAGGCGCAGCAGGTGTACCTTCTAGACTGAAATGCCATAGATTGTTTCTAAATATGCCTGAGTAAAGTATCATAAAGTATTCTCTGTCCAACTAAAGTTTTACTGGGTGTATCCAATTAAATTTCCAATTTTAATTGTTGGATTTTGTTAATTTTATTTTGCAACAATTTCTAACATTGGATACGCTCAGTCAAACTTCAGTTGAACCGAGTATAGGTGAGAATAGCGTAGGACAGATATCAGGAAAATATGCCAGGTAGGAAATGACAAAAAATATTGGTCTTATTTTCTGGCTAATGGTCTTATTAATATAGAAAGCGATTCACAATGAGTGTTTAAAAGAACAAAATACCTCATCATTTGTTGGTGGCGTCAGGTTGTGCAAACAATCTAGTCTTATTCCAATTAGATACAGAATTACAACAGGTCCCCTGATCTAAACCCTTTGGTAAAATCGAATAAAATTGGATTTAAATACTTGTGAACAGTTACTCCAATGGATACTTGACGCAGACAATGAAATTAGTAATAATGATGATATAGTTCGTTTTTATGATTCGATGATTCATAGGAGTCCTGCTTTTATCCAGGCTCCAGGGGCAGATTTTGACCATTTGTTATCCAGGCTCGTAATAAGGGCCGATTCATTATCTACTTTCTCAGCTGAGACTTTTCAAGTGAGTGTTCAGCAACACTACTGTGACATTGTTGTATCCATTGTTGCCGAAGACTCAGTTGAGAAGACTCGCTTGAGAAAGCGGATAATGAACTGGCCCTAAATCTTATACCTTTCAGTGTGGATTCAATCATTTCAGATGACCCCATTGATCTGAACAACTACCCTAAATTCCAGAATTCAATCGCAAACTGAATTGAAAGGTTGGATCCCTAAGTTCAGTAGCATTTGTTTTGTTTACCTATTTGCTACTACACTAATAAGACTTTGACCTATTGTATTTCTGTATCTATTTGGAATACGACTTATGTTCATGTGACATATTTTGCTCAACCTGTGTTCCCAACGAAATACTGAAGTTGTTTATGCTTGAAGCACCCTGTAGATTGTTTCAAGCATATACAGGGTAAGTCAAAAGTCGCAGTACATCCTGTTTTTTTTAAAACCTTGCAGGAATTGGGAAATCTGAATATTCCAGTAAAGTATGAGTGAGGTGGTCTATCTTTTACGTATGTACCGAACATGGCTGCCATCTTGAAATCAGCCATCTTGAATCTAAGTCAATTTTTTTAAATGGAAAGGGGATCGTGTGATATATCAAATAACATCAGCATTTTCTGACAATTTTATTCCTGTAAACAGATTTGAAGTAGCAGTTATGGTTCAAGAGTTACAACACATTTTGTTTCATTTTGTAGCAGGTAACGGAAGATGGCATTGACCACGGGGGAGAGAATTGAGGTCATTTTGATGTCTGGAGAACAAGTTTCTGTGTCACAGCTGCAGATTTTAACAACCGGCATCCAGAAAGACCTCCAATTTCACACAACACTGTCAGGTCCTTAATTAAGAAATTTCGAGAAACTGGGACAGTTGTTGACAAGGCACGGAGTGGTCGTCCAATAAGTGCTACTGACGAGACAACCTCTACAATGGTGTTGGCATCCTTCATCAAGAGCCCACAACGCAGCACACGGCGTTTGTCAGCAGAATGTGGAATAAGCCAGTCATCTATCGTACGAACCCTTCATGCTCATCCATTCAAGATTCAGATACCCCAGCACCTAGCAGAGGATGACCCAGACAGACGTATGCAGTTTAGCACGTGGGCCCTAGAGCAACATCGACAAGATCCCTGTTTTGCATAAGGTAACTTGTTCAGTGTGATGCAAACTTTTATATCAGTGGTGAAGTCAACAGTCACAACCACAGGTATTGGAGTGACCACAATCCACACTGGATGGAACCTTCCAAGGCGGTTGGCGACGTAAAGGTTATGGTGTGGAGTGGAATATGGGGTACCCGTGTAATTGGACCCATTTTCATAGACCAGAACCTAAATGCTCAACACTACCAGGAAATGCTGCAAGAAGTGGTGTGTCCCTCACTTCTGAATGCAGCTTTCCCTCTTATTTTCAACAAGATGGGGCTCCACCACACAATGGGGCTCTACCACACTACGAAGCAGATTTCCTGGTCATTGGATTGGCCGACGTGGTGCTGTGGAATGGCCACCCAGATCACCTGATCTCACACCACTCGACCTTTATCTGTAGGGTCATTTAAAGCAACTCGTATATGCAGAGAAAACCAGAAACAGACACCATCTCCAGCAACGCATTGAAGAAGCGTGTGCCAGCATTTCTGCAGAAATCCTTCTGCGAGTACATGAGGATTAGATTCAGCGCCTTCAAACGTGCCTTGACCAAGAGGGACACCATGTTGAACACATTAAATGACTGTCCTTTATGGAGAACAGTCCAGCCTGTAATTCCAAACAAAATGTGTTGTAACGTTTGAACCATAACTGCTACTTCAAATCTGTTTACAGGAATGAAATCGTCAGAAAATGCTGATATTATTTGATATATCACACGATCCCCTTTCCATTTAAAAAATTGACTTAGATTCAAGATGGCCGATTTCAAGATGGCGGCCATGTTCAGTACATACTGTAAAAGATAGACCACTTCACCCATACCTTACTGGAATATTCAGGTTTCCCAATTCCTGCAAGGTTTTCGAAAAAACAGGGTGTGCTGCGATATTTTGACTCACCCTGTAGTTTGAGTAAGGTTTTTTTTTAAATTGGTAGAATGCTGTGTTGAAAAATAATGCATTACAGTATACATGTATAAATAAATTTCTATAATTTGGCAATTTAAAATAATTTTTATTAAAGTCTCCTACGTTTAAAATGAATTTTATGAAGACCCGTTATTACAGATGTTTGCATCACGTCTTGACAGTCAGATATTAACATCTTCCAGAGTTTTATTAGTTTCTGGAGGAAGTTTATTGAAATCTTTTCACTACTGTAAGAATTTAAAAAAATAAGGCAGATTGAATCAATACGACTGGAAAATTCTAATACAGTAGACTCCGCTTAATATGGCCGCCTCGGGATCAAGTTTAAGTGGCCACAATACCAGTGGCTATTTTAAGCAAGCTAACCTAAAATACATGTATTTTTATCCAACAAATCGAGCACGTATTTGTACCAGGTAACCACAAACGTTCTTGCCGTTTTTATGTTGCCTTAAAAGGAAGTGATAGAAGATATGCAAATGATTGTACAGTGTGGTCCAAAATCTGTCAGGAGGGAGCTGGAAGGTTAGCCTGTATGAATACAGGGCTGTTGGGCATTCACATCAATCACATCTCGTGCAGAAGTGAAGGCAAATGAAGGTATCGAAGGAGATGGTTAGGTGTTGTTTGCTTTATGACTTCAAGTGAGCTTGTCAGCAGCAGCATCAAGTCGCCGAATGTGTCTTGCGTTTGGGGATGATGCTGTGAATGAACGCACCGCAAGGCACTGGCTCCAGAAATTCAGGTCGGGAGAATTTGCCATTTCTGATGAACCCCGCAAGCCTTAGATGACCAGGCCCTGAAAACGGCCATAGAGGAGGGCAGCAGTTTAACATGTGGTGAACTTGGCAGATGGTATCAGGTTTCGGATGAAATAGTTAGACGTCACCTGCACAGCCTAGGAAAGACGCACAAGTTGAGCAAAAGGGTATCCCACACATTGTCGGAATCCAACAAGAAACAACGAGTGACATCCTGCATGTCGTTGCTTGCTCGACATCGTAACGCACCCATATTTAATCGAATACTTACCATTGACGAAAGGTGGGTCCTGTATGACACTCCTAAGCGTTCCAAACATTGGTTGTTATCCCTGGACACCGTGCCTCACACCACAAAGCCATCCATACACCCATTCAAGATCATGCTCTGTGTCTGGTGGACTAGACGCCAAATGGTTCACTACGAGCTGTTATCAACTGGCCAAACCATCACTGGGGCCCTGCACTTCCAGCAGTTGGAACGTGTGCAACAGGCATTGCAGCAGAAGGAGCCAGCATTGGTGAATCGCAAAGGGGTACTCTTTCTTCATGATAATGCCCGGCCACATGTGGCACAGGTGGCCAGGAAAACCATAGAGCGGCTTGGCTGGGAAACTTTGTGTCATCCACCTTACTCACCAGATCTTGCTCCAACGGATTATCACCTTTTCCATTCTCTGGACAACCATCTTCGTGGAAAATCCTACACCAATGATACAGACCTGAGAAAGGCACCCACGGACTTCTTTCAGTCATAGACCGGCAAGTTTTACAGCCCGGGGATTGATCAACTGGAGACACGTTGGCAGAAGGTGCTAGATGCCAATGGGGATTACTTTGGGGACTAGCGATACGCTACTTTTTGTGTACATCATTTTGTTTTCCGGAATTAAAAACGGCAAGAACTTTTGTGGTTACCTGGTACTTACATATAAAGCAGCTGGAGATTTGCAAACCACTTTGTTTACTTGAAACTAAAATATATCAATACATATTTTTCATCTGACAAGTTTGTTTCCTTAAAAAAATCATTTATACTTGTACCGTATATTATTAGATATCAAGCCAAAATAGTTCATTTTTATTTAAAATATTTTCTAATGTCTGTTTGATAGGTTTGTCTTCTTAAAAATTGTCATGAATATCGCTTTGAACTTTTAAATAATCATCTCTTTTATCATAGCCGCTGATTTGAAGAGCTGTTTGGATTGTGCACAAGCTTACCCGAACGTGTGCATTCGACGGTTTGATTAATTCTTCATTATCGTTATCGTCGCTGGAAGTGATTTCAACTTCTTGGATCTCAGTTTTCTTTTGAATATTAGAAATGATGTCGGCCAGACCATCCTCATCTGCCTCCGCGTTGGTTGGTTCTTTTGCAAATGGAATATCTTGGTCAATCGTAACCCAAACATTGAAAACATCGTCACTTATGTGGAGAAGGACATGACAGTGAAACGAGAATACAGTACAAGTAGCGAGTTAAGGCAAAATTCAGAAGCTCAATGGAATCAATAATTGGTACGAGTCGTGACGTGGCTTCTCGTACATTGCAATGGTGGCGTTTTTATAAAGGAAGCAGAAAAAAAGTTTAAATTTGTTGACTAGTGTAATCAAACGACGCGGGACAAACAAAATGAGTGGTCCGGAAGCAATGCTTTCACTGCCATCCTGATCCTAGAAGCCAGATGAAACCTTGTAAGTCACCTAGAGGATAAAAAGAGGTCCTTTCCTATAAGGACGGTAAATCTAGAGGAGATAGGAGATCCAATCTTCTGGAAAGATGACCTTTTGAATGTATTCACAACATCTGAAATGTTCAATGTGAAAAAGCCTTATGTTTACATTATGTTTGTGTTACTTGATAAATATTTGTTAAATCTCCACGGTAAATGATCGTGTAGGCTTTTGGGATAAATACGTCCAGAATCATAAAATTATAATTAGAACGAAATTTATCAAAAATTTCAAAAAAATTATGTATTATGTTAATAATAATTCTATAATCATACAGCAGTCGTTAATTCAGGTTCATCCAGGGACCCAACTCGTCGGCCTCAGGTCATACAGGCCCTGGATGGACGTATTGGATTACAATGAATAAATAAAATATATAAAATCTTTAAAAAAAAAACACACTAAGACTGCAAAGAGTTAAATAAACTTATTTGCTAACATGATCTTATGGTTCGTGGTTTCATAATTTTATCCATTCATAAATTTAGTTGTAAATAAATGTAAGAAAAACCATTACAAGAAGGCCCTGTTCAACCCTTCTCCCCGCATTACGTAATTTGTGAATGTTCCCTAAAGTATGATCGTATTATTTGCTTATACTGAAATTTTCTTTTGATAAGGATTGGTTCAGTTGTGATGTCTCTTATGCACAAATCAATAGAATCGATTTTTTTATTAACAAACAAAAAAAAATGCGACAACTCAAGAATGATCAAGCGTTTTTATTTTATTTAACATAATATCTGCTTTTTATTTTATTTAACCCTGGATAGCTAACATTTGTCGATTGTCCTTCATTGGTTTGACGAACAATTTTCTTTTGTAATTTCTCTTTAGGAAAAAAGTTTTGATATTTTTACTTCTATTTTTAATATGAAAATAATGTTTAAAGGCTTACTTAATAAAATCATAGATAGAATCTGAGGAATTTATTTATTCCCTACTATTTTTACACATCTGTTAATGCACATAATCAATGTGTCTACCAGACAGGTGAAAATCGTTTGTTTAGAAGCACCTGCGAAAATCAGCGTTTTTTAACATGATGTCAGTTTTTTTGGATGATTTTTTTTTTCAGATGTTCAGATGAAATCTCTAAGTCTCTGCGTGTGTCCGCAAAATGTTTTCGGTTGTTGAAATTCTGACTTCGAATTCTTAAAGATCATCTAAAAGCAGAATAGGAATGTCTCAAAAAGCTCTAAACATCTCCTGTTTAATTATAACCCATGAATGAATGCTTTCCTTGTTATTGTGTGGAATGCCATTTGGAACACCAGACAATCAGAGCTCGTAGAATGTGTGACATTAATGCAGAAAAATACATCGTCATATTGGAGAAGGGTCTTTTGCAAATGTTTTCCAGTAGGGTTCTTGTGTTTTCCAAAACACTCATTGTGTTCATGGAGGACGGTATTCCTTGTCACACTGCTCGAAGAACGCATGCTTGGCAGGCACAATATGACATCCAGAAACTACCATGACCCAGTCAGTCACCCGATATGAATCCCATCGAACACGTCTGGAGTATGCTTGATCGTGCCGTCAGAAAACATTCACAAAAACCTGCTACCCTTGTAGAACTTTTCGAATGTTTGCGTACCGACTGGATCAAAATTCCACAGGCCAAGATCCCCCAACTCATTGATTCCAAGCCCAACCGGGTTAAAGCAAAAGGCGCGGAAACAAGGTTCTGATGTGCATGTTTAAGAAATACGTGTAGCAAATAGTTTTTATGTAATAAATAAATGACTTAAGAGCAGGGTGTTTATCGCGACGGACGTGCACATCCATCTCTCCTATTTGTTCATACAGATTTGTCTTTAAATTCAAAAGGGTGCAAATTTTAACACGCCTTGCAGTGTATATCAAGAAAGCTCAAGAGCAATCATTTAATGTTTCCGGCATTAACCTAGAGACTTTGTGTCTCAAAATGATAAGACCATCCCTATAAACAGGAGTAGATCAGTTCAGGTGAAGTAATTTAACAGTAAGATTTTTCCAAAAAGAATGTGGATATTTATGAATGTTATAACAAGAAAAATTTCACGAAAAAATAAATAATTATTTAATTTTACAAAAAATCCGCGCTGTTTCAGTGTCTCAAAATGATAAGACCACTATTAACACCTGAAAACTGTTGTTTTAAACAAAGAAAAATTATATAATTTATTTAGCAAAAGATGAGTAGGGCTCGCTACTGATAAATTCTGATTTCGCAAAGGCTGTTCGTCGCGACATACTCCTTAGATATTAAAATGATCTCAAACCTGTATAAACAATTATTTGAAGAACTAAAATGGTATGGTACAACTAAAACTTTTGGAAGACTTCAGAAGTTATCCAACAGACCAGGGCCGTACCCAGAATTTTTTTTCGGGGAGGGGGGGCAATTCTGCTTGTGAGGGGTCCTCCATGTGACAGATTTAGTTGACATGGTGGCCAAATTCGGAGAAGGGCTGCAGCCCCCTCAGCCCCCCCCCTCCCCCCCGATACGGCCCTGAAACGAACATAAAAGAAGAATTATTGATGAAAAACATCTGAGGTATGGCGTGTATAAAAATCCTCATAGAACATCCAATTATTAATCTATAGAAGAAGAAGTATTCATACAATATCCAACGAATCTCTAGCTCTCAGACAAATTAATACAAAAATACAAATAAACTCTTTAACCATAAAATATTACAAGAAATCAAATACCTGAATACGTATCTGATTTTTGTGATTATTTTCGTACTTTGTGGTTAAAAAGTTTCTTTTTATTTTTGTATTAATGTTATTATTCACAGTTTTATTGTAATCTCAGAGAAGTGACAAATCGACTGGTTATACGTATATGTATCAAAAGACACTGTTCACACGACAGGCACTTGCAGTACAAGAAAAGGAAAGCAAGTCCAGCACTGAAAGCTCATCACAAACAAGCAAGGCTGAAATGGGTTAAAGAGAAGAAGGCGTGGACGACAGAATTTAAACAAATCGTTTGTAGGGAGCGCTGTAAAGAAGTTTAATTAGATGGGCCTGATGGATGGCAGTTCTATTGGTACCATCTAAAGCGATAAGAGCATGTGTTTTCTGAGAGGCGGTAAGGTGGTGGACCACTGATGGTGTGGGGTGCGTTTGGATGTAATGGTTTCATAGCTATAGCATTTGTGGAAGGAATAATGACAGCTACACCTTACCAGCAGCTTCTGCAACGACATCTACTTTCATTTGGCGAGGATACTGCTGAATCTGCTTGGAAATTCCTAGCAATATATACAGCCAGAAGTACTTACAAATGGTTTGAAGACGACAACATTTAAGCTTATCTATATGAATATTCTTAGCCAATTCTGTTTATGCAAAGAGATCAATTTGGATCAATATCTGAATTGGAAGAAGCATGCCTGAAGCAAATCAGCAATAATATTCATCAGACGCTAATAAATTCAATGCCAGAATGAGTACTCAAAATGATATCGAATCCAGAAGACTGCATTGGACACTAGTGGATTGTTTAAAATAATTTCGCTTTAATTATTCGAATGAAAATATTTATTCTAATAACGTGTTCTTATCATTTTGAGACAGTGAAATGTAATATTATGTAAACTATTATATCCCAGTTACTTTTTTTACGAAGCTGAATGCCAAGTCAGTATTTTTAATAGGCCTATATTTTACTCCTTTGTGAAAAATATCATTTAAGCATATTTATTCTTATTTATAGGGGTGGTCTTATTATTTTGAGACATGCGTATGCCCTTTCGCACAGTCAACTTTGCCAGGAAGTTCAAGATTTGAACCAGACAAAATTTGAATATCTCTTCCCCTAAAAAAACAGGATATCGACTATCTTTGTAATAAAAACGGAACTGAATTTCAATATCTAGATGTTAAGGATGTCGACTTCTTTGGGCAAATCCAAAGCAAACGTAAAAATTCTTTGAAATGTGTTTTATTTTTGTTTTGAAATAAATTTTAAAGAACTTAGTTTCGGTTTCCAATGTGAATATTCACTATATTAATTCTATGCCTTCTTCATAAGTGTCATAGTCATATATTGCAAAATGTTATCATAAAGTGACTGAGCAACAGTGGGGTATTATAACTGATTATAAAATTTGAACTACATTTTCTGCGAAATTATTGTTTGGGACACGTTTAGGATACAGGGAAAAAATTGGTGTCCAATTTAATACTATCTCAAGAAATAAACAAAGGACTTTATAGAAACTTCATTACATTTTATTTATTTATGAATTGGGATCCAATACGTCCAACCAGGGCGTCCAACCTGGATTCACGACTGCTGTATGATGCCGTGCCTGATGTAGCTTAACTTCACAGAAGTTGTATGCAAGGAAAGCCCACCAGGCCCCCGGCCACCTCCTGAATTAATCCTATATTTCCAATTCTTCGTGTAATCTATCTACTTTTCAAACAAGCGATATAAAGAAGCGTTGCTCAGCATTGATCATTTCAGTGAGTATAGCCGTGACCACCGAGAGAGAAGGCCTCGCAATGAAACTGAATACATTGTTGCATCACATAGATAGTGCATTGTTATTCGTATTTTTACCAATAATAAGCCCTGAATTTGCACTATCTATGATAATGTAATAATGTATTCAGTTTCATTGCGGAGGCCTTCTCTCTCGGTGATCACGGTATAGCTGGTGTTTATCTTGAAGAAAATGAAACAATGCCTCCACACCAATACATGTATTTAACGGTTCTTTAAGGTGGTGATCAGTCGGAGATTGGAAGCAGGTCAATCTCAAGCTGCGATTGCAAGATGGCTGAATGTTTTCTGGTAAGCTGCCTGGAAACTCTGGAGATAGCTCAAGAAATTAGAGCAATTTCCAGAAGACTAGAGCGAGATCCACAGCAAAGTGGGATAACTGCCCGCCGTTTGGAGCCAATATTGTGGCAGACTGTGTACAGACGACTAACCAGAGAGAGACCAGTATGCGACAAGACAGTGGTGCAAAGAAATAGTGCCACTTTCTTTCCATGAATATAATGGGCCAAGTCATTTCTTGGGCTATTAAAACATCTCTCCAATTTTAATTGTACTCAAGAGCCGTCTTTCTATCCATATTTTTGTTGACATGCTTAAATTTTAAATCAACAACCGAAGCCAGTACGGATAATGATGTTCATTTATATTCATCTTAGTTGGTGCAGACAGCATCAACTCTGGACCCAAGCTCAGGGGCCTGTGTGCTCTTCAGTGGCAGATCAATCTCTCCTCCAATATCAGGGAGACCGATCATTATGGTATGATATGGGTTAGCATTATAACGAGCTCATCTACGTTAGGCATTTCAGAGGGGCATTTGGTCTGCAGCTCATTTATATGGATCATACTGTTTATAGAAAAACAACTGACAGATGAAGTAGATTAGACGAAGAATTTGCTAACAGAAAAGCAAAAATGGTAGCTTTGTAGAATGTCGTGTTTTCACTTCGGAAACAAACTTGTTATCCTATATTTTTCACACGTTTTACTTTCTTCCTTTATGTCGATTTTACTTTTTGTTTGTTGTGTACTGTTTTGTGTTATTCCAGTGGGGAAAGATAGACCCGACGCTGCCCGTTGTGGAGATTGTGCCTAATTACAACCTTAGGGGCTAACATGTAGATGTTATACAGGGTGTAACGTAATTCAGGGACAATAAGTACCTAGTGTGATTCTTTGCATGATTATAAACTTAAAGTTCCTTATCGAAAATGTCGAAAACTCAAAATTTAAATTGCGTCGTTACGTCAATTATGAACTTTCCGCACCAGCAGTTCATTACATTCAAAGGGGCGATTACAATTAAATCGGTGGCAATTGTTGAGATTAAATGACGTTTTCGACAGGTTTTAAGTTTGTAATCATGCAAAGGATCACGCTAGGTACTTATTGTCCCTGAATTACGTCAACAAAAGGGTGGTAAAATATATTTTGCACAAGGGCGCTCGCTACAAGACTGGATCGATTCCAATTTATTGTCAGGCGCAGAAATAATGCAAAACAAAAAGTCTTTACATTTTTAGGCGCCCCTGGATTAACAATTGTCAGGCGCACCTAAATTAATCAGATTGGTGGGAAAGTAATGTCGGTTTTTTTTTTTTTATTATTATTATTTTATTTAATTTCAGATTCCTCGAACCTATCCACTAGACAAAACCAGGACGAGGGGATCATCATTAATCAATAAAAAACAAACAAAAAAAAACAACCACAAAGGAGGGGAAGCATAAAGGCGGACTTGTCTGGTAGCTTCCCCTCCAGGAACACAAACAAAAAAAAGTATAAATAAACAAAAGAAGAAGAAATTAGTTAAGAAAAATTAGTTAAAAAAACAACACCAGGGTGCAACGAAAGTAACCAGGTAGATAACCTTACTTTAAATTGATGCAATGTATTTGAACATCGAATTTCTGATGGAAGTTAGGGCCATTATATAACAATTGTGATCTGGCATAATTACGGGTTATTAATGGTATTGTTGGTAATCCAATATTCCTTGTGAGATAAGACGAAGGAAATTTAATGTACAAAATTTGAATATGCAATATATTATCAATTACATTTGAGCACAGCTTTCTCAATTCTGTCGATTAATTTTTATGCTATTGTTGATCGAAGCTGCCATGACAACTGACCAATTTGTGTATGTTTGTTATACGTTCAAACTCGGCAAATGTGAAACTGTGGCAAGAACTCAAATTTCTGAGCGCGAGACCCAAAGCTGGATCAAAAAATTTAAATCCGAAGACATGTAAGATAAAAATAAAGATAAACCTTAACGATAAACCTCCCTCCGGATGCCCGACGGAAGTTGATAACGACCTTTTAATATCATTAGTGGAGTCAAATTCAAATCCCTGCTAACGTCACGAGAACTAGCATCCAGGCTTGGAATTGATCATATTCACAGGTTTGTGAATATTAAAAGCAAATTTGTAAAGTGCACAAGCTGGATAAATGGGTATCCCATGAATTGACTGAAGACATTTGTTCCTCACATATTTTGCGAAATAAAACTGACCCTTTTATACATGGAATTGTGACGTCTGGCGAGGAGTGAATGCTGTATGACGATTCCCAACGTTCAGGACAATGGGTAGACAATGATGCTCCTCCAAACATAAAAGGCCAAACATCACCTCCATCCCAAGAAGGTTATGCTAACATTTTGGTGGTCAATTGCTGTAATGATCCACCACGAATGTATTAAATGTGGCCAAACAATTACAGCACAGGTGTACTGCGAGCAACTTGATGCTTTTAACCAGTAACGTTGGAAAAAAACACTCTTCACTTGTAAATAGTAAAAGGCTTGTTCTCCTTCATCATAACGCTCGCCTCATACAACAAATTAACCAAACAAAAATTGGAGGATTTAAGATATGAAACATTCGCCATACTCGCCAGGTTTTTTCCCAACGGACTATTATTTTTACCTGTTCTTAGATAATTATCTCCGCAAAAAATGTTTTCAAAATCAGAATGAGATTGAAATTGCCTTCAATGAGTTCATCTCTTCACGGAAGCAAAATTGTTTAAATCAGGAACTGCAAAGCTTCCTGGACGGTGGGAGAAGGTTATTTCTCCCGATGGATCATACGAGGGGAAGTCAGTAAGTTACAAATTGATATAGAAATGAAATAAATATGAGCACTGACTTGAAAACTATTTCTGTTTCTCCACATAATCTCCCTGTACAATGAGGCACTTGTCCCATCGTTTCACAAGCCCCTCAAAGCCAGCAACATAAAATTTTTTGGGCTGCTGTCTGAACCAGGTGATGATTTTTGTACAGCTTCAACGCCGGGAAAGTGATGCTCACAGTCTTCTGGGATCACTGGGCATATTGCTTACCATATTCCGGCTGTGGTACACTGTAAATGCCGACTCCAACTGTGAACATCCGATTGATAACGCGCGTCCTCATATTGCAAGCAAAACAACTGACAAGGAGACTCCACGTTCTTGGACTCAGCGATTTTGATAAAAAAAATTCTACAAATAGATTTCACCAAATTAAACACCCATGCAAAGCCATTCGTAGCACTTCTCAAAATTTTCCGAGGAAAAAATTCATAAAGTTTATTATCATTGACTGCTTCTTTATAAAGGCCCGAACTGTAACATAGGTTTTTATCGCGTTTTAATGGTCCAGGGCTAAGACGCTAGAATTCTATTTTGCAGATACGAGTTCAAATCCCGTCTTCAATAATTGTTTTCCCATTTCTAAATTTATTTTAACATGTGTATGTGTAATTCATTTACTAAATATATTTCCGATTTTCCAATTTGCTACTTTCATTTTTTATGCATAAAATGCATATACGAATTGTTATAATTAAACATAATCTAAATTTTTCCAATTTGCTAAGGTTATCTTTTCATAACAGAGCGCCATCTTCAACAGTGCACCCGTCTACGGCATACAGATCCAATCCGTGGCATAATGGTGTGGGGTGCGATCAGTTACAATTCGCGATCACCCTTAGCGTTTGTGGATGGAACATTGAACAGCATTCGGTACTTCCAGCAGATTGTGGTATCTGTTCTTCTGCCGTTCTTGCACCAGGAGGGTAACATGTTTTTCCAGCAGGATAACGCCCGTTCATACACTGCCAGTGTTAGCTTGCAGGCCTTACAGCATGTGGCACTACTTCCCTGGCCAGCATGATCTCCAGACTTGTCGTTAATTGAGCTTGTATGGGATGTGACCTTCATCGTCGCTGTACATCAGCTGCAACAATTTCACAATTACGCCAGCAAATTCAGAAGGCTTGGAACAATCTACCCCAAGACGACATCCTGCATCTTTATGACCGCATGCATGCAAGAGTCGAGGCCTGCATTAAGCCCGCGGCGGTTATACGACCTACCCTTGTGGTCTATTGGGGCATGGAAGCCACCCTGTACAACGTTCTTCTGGACGTACTGTCTTGCAGTTTGAATCATTTCTTGTATGCAACCAATGTGTGCAAAATTTCAAATAAATCAACCCATTCTTTCTAGGTGCTACTTTTCTTTTTTGTCAGCAGTGTATCTGGTAAATGAATTACATGTTAAACTATATTTACAAAGAGAAAAAAATTATCAAAGATGGGATTTGAACCCGTACCGACAAAATAGAATTCCAGCGTCTTACCACTGGACCACCAGAACGAGATAAAAACCTATGCTACAATTCGGGCATTTATAAAGTGCAGTCAATTATAACAAATTTTATGAAATTTTTTTTCTCAGAAAATTTTAAGAAGTGTATCGAATGGCTTTGCACGGGTGTTTAAATGGTGAAAGCTACACGTATATATATCAAAATCGGTGAGTCCGAGTAGGCGGTCTCCTGTGAGATCCTGCGAAAGTTCAACCATAGAACTACCATAGATCCTGGTATTTCTTAATCTATGGTTCAACTGGGAAGTTTTCGAGCATCCTCCGTATAGCCCTTACCTTACTCCAAGCGACTTCCATTTGTTCAATCCGTACAAAGGGAAGTTTATTTATTTATTTTCGAAAAAGGGTTAGAAAAATGCAGCGATGCCCAACAAGGCCAGTATGGTTAGAAGCAACCGACAAATTAGGCCACAAGAGCATCAAAATGATGCTTAGTAAACAATACAATAAATGGGTTAGTAAAAACAAGCTTAACAAGCAAGATACATAAAGTTAAATAAAATCGAAAAATTAAATAAAATCAAAATAAAGCGGTAAAATAAATAATATAAGTAACTCCAATACAGATAATGGACAAATTACAAACTATATAGTCACAAAACTAGGGAATAAACCCTGAATCAATAATATACAAAAATTACAAAACTTAGCATCGTTTTTAATTAAAGTTGAAAAAACGGGAGTTAAAATAATATAATAAAAACATTTAGATAAATAATCCAAACTCAAAAAATAGGCACTGATAATGTTCAGTATGGTTGAACAACTTGTTCAAAGGCACCTTAGAAAAACAATGGATCCTTAGAAGCAACAACCTGAAAGTCTGTACTCATCATTCAAAAACACCATGTATATTCTACAAGCGACAGTTTACAACAAAGAAAAGTTGTTATTTATTAGGAGCTTTAGCATAAAAGCTACTTATAAGAATGCGCCCTTGATCTGTATGTTTATCCGGCCGTCCGCCGTTTGCACGATAACTTGAAAACGAATTAACTTTTTCAAATTGTTTTCAGAAATATGACCATCAAAGTCTTAGCTCGGCCATATCAACTTTTCAGAATTTTTCGTGGACCCCCTTCAAATCGAATTCACGTGCTAAAACAGTGAGTGTAAAGAATACAAAGATATTGGCATGTCATATAACAATCGATTTGTCAAGAAGGAATACATTGTTTCTTTCTGTTTATCTTATAAGCATTACTGACATCGGCGCGCGCACGTGAAATCGCTTTGTCGACGCACGATTGCTCAAATGCTCATAATCTAAATTATTAAGTAGCGGAAGAATGGAGCTACTTATTGGTTTTATGTCAGTCCGTCTCCTTCATAATTTCTACATTTTTTGAGGTAGAAGGTTGAAATTCGGAATGTAGCTTCCTATGGGCATGTCCATCTGCACTGTTTAGTTTGGTTTTGTTTGGTACACAGGGGTCGGAATTACGGGGGTGGGATTCAGAGAGGACAACATATCTATGTGCTACTTAGGTACGTAAAGGCGTGAAATTCAGTATCCAGATTCCTCTAAGCAAGATCTACATTACTATGAAGTTTGGGCCCAGTTGTTCCATTGGGGTCGGATTTGCGGGGGTGGCAGTCACTTGGTCTTTAGAACTGTGGCAACATATGGCATATGATATATCATAAGTTCGGAAATGATGAGAAAGGAAAGAAAATACGAGCTTTTTTTACATTTTCTACATATTACGTTTGAGAAAATTAATTTTTTGATTAAAACACCTGGGGAGAGGTAAAAAGTACAGATAAAGGGGTAAAAATAGATGACTGCAGGATCTGCTACTCGGGGGGGTTAATAAATGTATAAATGTATTTCTGCTTCACTGCTAAAGCTCCTCTTTGGAATGTTTACAAGATTTTATTATTGTTGCAAAGAATATAATGTTTAATTTTTAAATTGGTAGCAAAGCCTAAATGAATTAAATCCATTTGACTTTGGAGATGGTAAATAAAATACGCAAAAGTAGAATGTACAACGATATTAGATGCGCGTTGTGGCATAGCCTATTATCATGTAGGCTATGGTTGTGGTGGCATAAGGAGTGGGACCAATGACGTATATTAAAGATAGACTCCGAATCCTATTGTTAACAGCGGCAAAAAGTGAAGCAAATTGAGCCATGATAGTTCTGGGCAGGAGTGAGCCGTGGAGTAATTAGCTGTCTGGCTGCTTTGTTTCTGAAGATTTTGGACCCGAGGAATTATTAATTCAAAACCATTATTCAAAGTTGTTCTACGTACAACTGTACAAACAGACAAGAAAAAGGATCAGGAATCATTTTCCACAAAAATAAATCAAAAATACGTAACTAAAATGAAAATACGTTACTGAAAGACAATCGAAACGAAATTGAAATTGAAACCATGATCGAAAAATTGTTTATAAAATATTATAAAATACTTCAAATACAAAGTAAACGAAAAGATAAACTTATCACTCCGTGATCGACGTATGAAAGAATTATTAATCAGCTACTCTCGTGTTTAGCCATGTGTTTTGCATCATCTTCACTCACTTTCAGCCATGACAGTTCTGGGCATGGAGCTTCCCAATTTGCTTCAAGTTACAACAATAGGATTCGGAGTCTATCTTTAATATACGTCATTGAGTGGGACTGTCATTGAGCTCGGCAGATGGAAAAGGTGGTACGATACATTAATAGGCTTACGCATAAAAATATATTTCTAAAATTTAAAAAATAGTACCGATACTATTTACCGATACTCATTTTTTTTTCTTTACCGATACCGATACTGCCAATATCGAAAGAAAAGTATCGATACTCATATCAGTAGCATGGTTATTAGAAATTAGTAACCACAGATGAAGAGAAACTTATTATTCCTCTTTCTTATTCCTCTGTGTTAATAACCATGTCACTTCTAATAACCATGTCAGTAGTATCATGTCACTTCAACTAATAATCATGGTAGTATCGCAACGTCCCTAGACCTATTTCCACCCATGTTACCCTAATGAGTTCTCGAGGTTCCATGCATGGAGTAATACTACCATGGTTCCATGATCTTAGTTTGGTATGAGCTTCGTTAAGAGAAGTTAACAAAAGGGAGAGCAGCCGACGGGACAAATGCCTCATTGTCATTGTACAGGGAGGTTATGCGGAGAAATAAAAGTAGCTTTCAAGTCAATACTCTTATTTGTTTCATTTATATTTCCATTTGTCTTAAGCCAGCCAGGTGGCCGAGAGGGCTAGGGCGTAGGCTTTCTACGAGGGGAGACCAAAAAGTAAGTTGCACTAACTTGCCCAGGAGCGGGCTGTGTGTCGCAATCTTGGGCAAAGCGGAGAAAGGGACATTAACTGCGCAGAAGTCGGATAGGACGGTTGCTGTAGTTTCCCGTCGTGTTTTGTGTGACTAGCGGGCTAAAAGCAATGGCGCGTCAACTGGATGTCCACTCCAAACTTGAGGTGCGAGCAGCAATCCGATTTCTATGGGCCAAACGGGTGAATTGCACGGACATTCATCGTGAAATCACTGCACGATAACGCAACACCTCACAAGGCCCGCCAAACGTGCGAACTGCTGCAGCGATTCAAGTGGGAGTTTGGCAACATCCTTCATACAGTCCCGACTTAGCGCCATGCGATTTTCATCTTTTCGGTAAGCTCAAAACGGAACTCGGTGGACAACGATTTCGAAACGATGAGGAGGTGAAAGCGGCTGTCACTGTGTGGTTACAAAACGCTGGAGGAGATTTCTATGCATCCGGAGTCGAAAAGTTGGTTGATCGTTCGGATAAATGTTTAGGGTCTCTTGGGGACTATGTGGAAAAGTGAACCTACATTATATGCTGCTAAAACCGTGTTGCTTTTGTATAGGTGGTGTAATAAATGGCCATACCGTGGAAGTGCAACTTACTTTTTGATCTCCCCTCGTAGTTCTCGAGTCCGCCTGGCTATGGGTTCGAATCCCGCCGTGGGCATGGATGTTTGTGTTTGTCCCGGGCTGCGTACAGATATAACTTGTGTAAAAGGCGCAAAATGACCTAAGTAGTCAACGCCTTAATTTCTAGA
>JAHWFO010042260.1:360256-390061 GCA_023313115.1 Rhysida immarginata | reverse complement strand
AGGTTTAACTTATCGGATGAGGACTATACAATTTGTTAACCTTATCAAGTGACATGTGGATATAATTTGTGTAAATAACTTTAATTTTACTTAATTTCCATTTAAAATCTAAAAAATCCACACGTTCGGTAATAAACACATAAAACATCAAGAAACAAACGAAATTTTTAATATTTTAATAGACATAAACTTAGCTTTATGTGTCAAATTATCATTGTTTAAGCAAGGGTTTACCCCTTATTGCACGATTTTTTTTTTTTAACATTATGAAAAAATTATGCGAATAATGAAGTAGATCTTAAACAAGGGGAAAATAGTAAAGACAATTCTTCAAATATCTTTTCTGAGTAATATCTGCTAGAAAATTAGGGAGAATTTTACAATAAACTGGTTTGTATGCAGAAAGGATCCCACTATAATTATAATCAGTTAGTAATGGATTTTAATAAATAGATTAATTGTTGAGTCTGATAAATGATAGTCTTCCGGAAAACGAAAATGCCAGCTGCACACCTAACCATACATAGGAATTGACTTCCCTGTTCTTATTAACATTTTCCACATTTTCCATAGTATTTTTTCTCTTTTAAAAGAATAAAAAAAATTTAGTTCTCTGTCTTTGATATGTTGGTTGAATAGCCAGCCACGAAGCAATTAACTGGCATTTCTTCTTTTGCAAATGATGAACCAAAAATAATGCATTTAAGCTTAACTCGTATTTAATAGTGATTTTTTTTCAGTTATTCAACAGCCACCATCAATAGCTTCTAAAACAATGAACATTACTATCATTACAAGCAAAATCGAACGATCTTGAACCACCTATTTCAAAGAAAACTATTGTATGAAGTAAAGGAAGTATTGTAATCGCGAAAATTTCGGTTTTCAGATTTCAACAGAAATATACATTTTGACCATCCCTGAATCCATTTTGACGTGTTTCATCGTGACGTCTGTGCGTGCGTGTGTGTGTCAAATTTCTCAAAACAGTTAGGCGTAGAATGTTGAAACTTTGCATTTAGGACTGTTGTAACATGTAGTTGTGCACCTCGCATTTTGATTGCAATCGGCTGGGCCAAACATGTTTTGGCCGCTTCCCCAAATGATTTTCTTTCATGTCTATGGAGTTATGATTGCGAGGAGCAGTTTGTGACGTCAGAGTTTAAAGTGCTCTTATTTGAAGAACTAAATTTGAAGTACCAAAACAGATGTCAAAATTTATTTCAACATTTGGCGTTTTAAGTCAACAAAGAGATGGAAATTCGTGTCAAGAATAATGATGAGAATTTTTTCCCCAAAAAAAGGCATTCAATAAAGTTTCGTACAAGGGAGTATTGTGATGCCAACAACAGATTTTTTTTTTTTTAAGAAATTCATGATTTTATAACCTCCCTCTCCATTTTACTGTTCACTTATCTCAAAATCCCCCCCCCCCCCCACAGGCAATATCATATTTACCTGATTATAAGACTGATATTTTTTCCAAATTTAAAGTGCAAAAATAATTTGGTAATGCTATCATTCTTATTATCAGCCCCAAGAAGCAATACAGGCAGCTTAATTTTTTTTTTTTCCTAGTTCTGTTGACAGGGAGCTTCACTGCATGAACCAAGCTAAGGGCTGGATGACAATGGGGGAATTGCACAATGGTTTCAGACAGTTTGTAAATGTGAAGAGAGGGGTTATGGGATTGGAAATGGTACAATCGACACCTCGAGGTTTGTTATCGGCATAGAATGACGTACCATTCAGCACATATCTGGGAAAATGCTCGGCCAAATTTTATCAAATTTTAATGGCATATAGGAACTAACATTCCCTCTACTCCCTCAGAATTTCAGATTCCCTCCCAAGTAATCGACTCACTGATCGGAACAACGAATAATGGTAGAAGTTATCATTTATTCTTTTTAATCTGAGATTTAAAACACAATGAAAGCACTGTCCCAGGCATAATCCACGGAAGCTTTTTAGACTTTTTTTTTTTTTTTTTTTTTTTGTTAATTCAGCACATACACACAGCTCATATGGTTTTATAGAAACAAAAAGCGGGAAAAAAAGAAAAACACAACATTCTTTTTAATTGCGAGTAAAAACATTAATGCAGTAATTTCAGCATATTGTCATTTCATTTAGATCATTCACTGGAATATTTTCATGCATATAAAAATTACACTGCAAAAAGTCATTCTCCATTGTGCAAAATTCATTTAACTCATGATTGAAATGTTTAACTCAGCATTGTTTGAAATGTAGAGGAGTTACTACTGCGGGGAAACAAGTGCTGATAAAAACGTAAATTCAAAACTATTACTCAAAATTTATTCTAATATAATGATGGCAGAAAATATATCCTTTAAGCAAGTTTAATTATAAGCTTTTCCAAAAATAAAGCAGAATTTCCATGAAAATATTTCTTGTAATATTTAATTAAAATTTTGCTAGGTACATGAATGAGAAAGAACTGTAGCCAGAAAAAATAGCTGAAAAGTTTGAAACCATATTAAGGAATTTTTTAATAATAATAATAATAAACTGTAAAGAGACTGTTTTTATGCATCGCTGTGTTATTATAGCAACCAGGTAAAAACAGCTACCCACCATTTCAGCTTCAGCGTTGTCCTCCCAAACTTCTCCTCTCAAAAATCCTAGTGCGCAGATTATTCATTCTATTGGTGCCAGAAGCCATTGTGCAACTCCCCCATTTTAATGGCCTAGAGAAGGCAGCAATGGTATAATGAATATGGCAGCCAACATTGGTATACTTTGGGGTGACCAGATGTCCCCGATTTCCAGGGAGAGTCCCCGGATCGCCTACTTTGTCCCCGATGAATAAGTGTCCTTAGAAACATCCCCAGAAACTTCTCCAAAAATGATTAAACTCCCAAAATTTCTTATTTTAATTGCTGTTCAGTAAATTTCTAAATAAAATGTTGCCTAATCTTTCACAAGTATGAAAATGTTTACAATTATGGGTAAGAATTCCTGAAGTGGTCCCCTCAAAAACAAACATGTCGTGAAATTTAAATTTTTATTATAATTTGGTAGTACGTAATGATGTATTAAAATTCTCAAAATATTTTTGAAAAATTTGCATTTGTTAAAAGTTATAAACAAATACATTTTTTTGGTACTTTTTGTTTAAAAGTCATATCTCAAGCTAATTTTATCAAATCTCTTTGAAATATTAAAGATAAGTAAAATGTATATATTTCATAACAAAACATAAAAGAATGAGGAAAAAAAATAAAATAAATAAATAAAAAGTAAAAAATTAATAAAAAAAAATGAAATTTTTTTAATGTTCTCAATCGATTTCAACAATTTTTGAAAAAACACATTGAATCTGGATTTATTAACAATTTAGAATTTGAAAAAAAAATGTTGGTGATCTGTTTTTACGCGAATGCCATCAATTTTTGTCAGGCTATTTTTGTTTAATTTAACGATTAAATTTTACGCGAATGCCATCAATGCAAATTTTTGAAAAATATTTTGGGAATTTTAATACTCCATTAAGCATTACCAAATCATAATAAAAGTTTAAATTATAAGACATGTTTGTTTTTGAGGGGCCCACTTCAGGAATTCTTACCCTTATGCTTTCGATACACCTAACTTTGGCATTGTTTGAGAGTGAAACTACGTGTTCAGAAGTGGATTGGTTGGTTAGAAGAAAGGGGGGGGGGGGGGGAGGGATAAAAGTATTTCTGTAAAATGAGTTCAAAGTCTCCTTAGTGCATGGTTAAAGTATAGGGTATTTGAGAACAAAACGACGTCCACAGGTAAATTGAGCAGACACTTAAGATACCACAGAGCCTTTAATAGGTTGATTTAAGTATAGATGGCAGCGCTTACGCTTTATGAATCTGAGGCTATGACGCTATGGTCGAAATGAGGAGAAAATCTCGGCAATGTTAAGAATATTGTATAAGAGCATGCATGTAAATTGTTCAGAACAACAATGTTAAAAACAAAAATCTCAAGTTTCATGGACTACCTACAGATCGAAAAATTCAGTGAGGTTAAATGAGATATCGTAGCCTAGCCCAATATTTAGCATCGTCACTTTCGTAAATCGTAATTCATTATAAAATTTGCTCA
This sequence comes from Rhysida immarginata, assembly GCA_023313115.1. Taxonomy (NCBI): domain Eukaryota; kingdom Metazoa; phylum Arthropoda; class Chilopoda; order Scolopendromorpha; family Scolopendridae; genus Rhysida; species Rhysida immarginata. The sequence goes on along the minus strand of JAHWFO010042260.1, from coordinate 385,957 downwards.
CTGTTAGTCAGTACTTGTTTATTTCCGTCAGTTTTCGCTTCTATTAACTGAAGCTTTTCTTTCAAGTCTTTAACTTTCATCTTCACTAAACTTTTGTAAATAAATTAGAACAAAATTCATAAACCGTAGCGGATGCCATCTGGCGGATAGATTTGGCATTTAAATCAACCTATACAATTTACATTTTTGTAAAAAGGACTACAAAATACATATTGTTATTCAATAAAACCACCATCCATTGCAATGACAGCCTCCATACACTGTTGGCACCGCTGGCAGGCAACAATGAGGTGGATGTTCTGGATTTCTATCATTGCCTCTACAACAGCTGGCCTGAGAGCTTTAACAGTGTTGTGTGGATGCTTGTTGGGCTCCTTCTCAACGACGCCCCAGACAAAAGAGCTGGGGGGGGGGGGGGGGCACATTTTGGGAGGGGTGTGGTCATGAAGATTTCTCCAGATGCTTCAGATTGTTGAGGAGGCACTTGGCCCTGTCCAGTTGATCCTTCTTGGTTGTCTCAGACATGAACTGTCCCTTTCGTAACACATACAACTTGTAACGGAGGTCTTCATGCACCGCCCGTCGAATTGTCGCCTCATTAACCTGCAGCTCGCTCCCGAGTGCCCTTATGGACTTCCCAGGGTCCTCGTCGATTGCAGCTTGGACCGAACGGATGAATTCCGGGGTCCTGATACGGTCCGAGCGCCGACAGTGTTGTTTCCTCTGTGAAACGGTTGGCACATCACCACTGGCAGCGTCCAGTTCTGCCCGAATTTTGAACACGAACGAACCGGCGGCTTTCAGGAATGCAGCAATCTCAGAGCCGGAGTGTTCTGCAGCCAAGGAGACGATAACAGCATGTCACTTCATTTGCTGGGTTATCTTTAGATCTGCCATGTTTATCTGCCTTGTTTCGGAATTGTTAAATAGTAAAACGTATTGTCTATTATGTCATACTCACGTGTTCTCAAATACCTGCCGCACCCTGTATTTGATTAATACCTGCATCTCCATCATAGCAGATAGTATTAGCATACAACATATAGACAACATATAACCCCATATGCAGGTTTTCTTGCACATTCTATATCTTATAAATGAAATACACCGCTCACAAAAATTAGGGGATACTTCAAAATAATATTGAGCGATTAAAAAAAGAAGTAGGTAACAGTTATCTCATTATGCAGATATGCAAACTCAATTATCGTCATGGAGTAGCAAGTGACATATTGATGGGGTTGAACAGAATCAGGTCAAACTGACAAACATTGACTGTTTATTAGGGTATATTGTCACCCTGAACTGAAAAAACACACTGACAGCGATATGGCATGGACAATTTATCCAACAATTCTTGTGGGATCCTCTACCACTCTTGCTCCGGGGCAATTTCCAGCAAGAACAAGGAAATTGTAGGATGTCCACTTTGGTGATATGGGGAAGAGCAGATAGTCTAGTACTTTCATCCTTTTAGAGTGCATTTTGACCCATGAACTGAAAGTTTGGTTTTGCATTTCTTTTGCATAATAGGACAACTTTTTTGATTTGTCAATTGCTTTCTAGTTTTCTTGTTTAATAAACAGAAATCAAATACTTCTTTTTTATATCGCTTCATATTCATTTTGAAATATCCCCCCTAATTTTTGTGAGCAGTGTATTTATTCTTAGGTGATTTTATTGTAATTTTATTTAACGTGCTAGCAATGGCGTGATATCAGCAGCTCCCAATGTCACATGCTCCCAGTGTATCTGACTTCCGGTTCACTTCCGCGATTGCATAAGAAAAAAATCTGGTCACCGTTGTATATTTTGTAATATGGCTTATATACCTTATACACACGGGGATTTGGTTCCAAAAACACCTTGATAAATGAATAATAAAACCTATGGGGAAAATAGGGTTTCGTCCAAAGACCCCCAATTTCTTTTCATTTTGTTGCAGGATGTAAGAAGGGAAAAGGTTGAATGCTAACAGATGAATTTACCCTGCCAAAAACAAGAAAAAAGGAGTCAAGAGAGAAATCTCAAAGGAAATACATAACTTTATTTAAAGACTGCAGCTGTTTTTTTCCTTTTCGAAACACTTCCTCAGATTATAAAATTTTTCCCATGATTTAGTGATGAAGTTTTGTACTTCAAGAAGCTTCTACGTTGGCATCTGCCTAGATCGAGTACCACTTACGATTCGAACTCACCATTGAACAGATGAATGCCAAGCATGAGAAAAAGTGTGGCTGCCGAACAACCACACTGAAGACTTAACGACGCGTTCGGACGTCGTGCACAGAAACAGGTGCTCAGATCTGATCTCCAGACTAAACACATCATAGCGAGATTTCACCAATCTGCTTCTCACACAAACTCTATTCAAACTGTGCCGAGTGTGTAAATGCACAAACTGTATAAACTTTGTTACTGGAATGAGGCAAGCTCCTTCAAACCTGGTGACATCGCAATGGACGAATAAAATGGCATCCCTCTCAATTGCTGGGAGATGGTGGTTGAAAATTTTTCATGTATCTTATTGTGTTTGAATTAAAAATTTATATAACACATATATGCTAAGTGATTATTAAAATATTTCTTCATCTTTCCCTTTAAATAAAGTTATGTGTGACCACAGAATTTACCATAATCAAAAACATTATAAAGCTAAGCTTGCACTATCCTCTAAGTAAGGTGTGCTATAGTGTGATCATTAAACGAGCAACTTTTCATGCAATGAAGGACACAAAACTTTAATATTTAATATACGGGATTACCTGACCATGATGTGCTTCTTCTTCGCATTCAGCTACTGAAAAGAAAGAAAAAGGTATATAATGAATCGGTCAAAATATTTTCAAAACAAGAATAACAGATTGGTAACAATTTACCTTAAAAACCTTTTGAACGTTTAACAATTTCAATATACATATATAAGGGTAATTCAAAAAGTATTCATACAAGTTTTAAATTTCTGTAGGTTGGTGGTACTGATTTCTTCATGCACATCCCAAAAGCTAGCACCTTTGTCTCTGCTTGCAGAAAGTTTCAGCGTCAACATACACATTACTTTTGTGCTGTGACACAATAATATAGCTTTATCACTCAGTTTGCATCAAGGAAGAAAAGCATACCATGAACCATTTTTTGTGATCTGAAGGTATACCAGGAGCTGAAATTCATCAATTGTCAATCATCAATTTTCCTGAATCATGGGACATGTTCTCAACACTGCTGTTAGTAATGGATGTGGATGGGTATCTTGCTCTTTCATCGTCCTTCATGCTTACCCGATATATGTTGGAATTTCTCGATCCATTCATACACATTTCATCATGGTAAAATATTGCCCCCATATTTTGCTGAAAGTCTTTAATGGATTTCTTATCCTGGCACAACTTCAGACCACAAAAAAAGTATCACGACACCCTGTTCTTCCTTGATGAATGCAGAATGGCACAGCCAACCATTTTATTGTGCCACAGCGAAAAACTAATCTCTTTGGTTATGCTGAAACTTTACACAAGCGGAGACAAGGTACCATCTGTTGGCATGCCAATACGCAGAATATTAAAACAGGTGTTCGGGTACTTATTGACTTGTCTCTTATCCTTCATTCAGTCCATAAAAATCATTGTAATTTTTTTATGGCTCACCTACTACTTTTCAACAAAGACAAACATAAGCTATAGTATAACCAAGCAAAATTCCATTTGAATAAAAACATTCTATGCATTAAAATTTGTAAAAAGTATGTTCATCCTTGTTCGGATTAATATTATTTCTATGTAAGACGTTACCAATGAGATAGCTGCTGCAATCCAAGCTGGTTCTTTCAACATCTCAACTATTTGAATTCAGCTTTCGTGATCTTTTTTAATAGGTGTATACAGAAATGTTTTAATTTCAAAAAAAAAAAATAATCTATCAGTACAATGTTGCCTCATTAACATTTTTCCAAATTTTTCATTATTTTACTTATATTTTTACAACTTTAAATATTTTTTTATATCTGCATCCAGATTCACTATCCTGATAGCTTCACCTTAAAGCTATTTATTCAAAGTTCACCTTTTCAAAGGTGTAATCTATACACTGGCAACATCTCATCCGGTTTGGGATACAAGATTCTAGCAACTTAAGCTCATTGTCAGTTTTAAATCCTAAAACGTCAAGCCAAAAAATCCTAAAAGTTAGCAAGGAATTCATATTTCTTGTTAGCCAGCCAACATGGCATTGCATTTTACTATCCAAATGAAAAACGGAACAAGTACTACAATGGTGGGAAATCTTCACGTGAACCAATGAACAAAATCTTGAAGAAACTTTAACAGATAAAGAAATATCCATAAGGATTTTTAAATGTGTGCTGCAACCTTCGATTTAATCAGTGAATTACACAAAGTGTGATCCAAAATTTCCCGGATTGGAGCTGCATAACCAAAATGTTAAATAGTTTCAATGCCATAGTTTACACCCTAAGGGTAAAAAATTTCATCATGAATGAAGCAGTTCTCGTCTGTATAGATGCAGTTTTGTTATAACTTATTGACATTTCATTGCAATTTTTTATTCTTTGACGTTGTTTAAAGAATTCGTGCCGGTGGGTCACACAGTCAATTCACAGTTCTACAGGCGAGTAAGGTGGATGGCGGAGGATGGTCATCGAATTCTTGGTCAAAACTGTGCTCAATGAATGGTGGGGGGACACGTTATGATAAAGTTACCAGTGTTTCGTTCACCATAATTCTGGTAGTTTCCTTCTGACACTTCACGGAGAATCCTCAGAACATCACAGCAGAACTGTGAATTGACAGTCCGGTCCACTGGCACGAATTTTTTATGTAATGTCAACTTCTAACAAGCGTAGTCTATACAGGCAAGAACAACGTCATTCATAATGAAATTTCATACCAGAACTCACAAAATAAGTACCTACTGCCTTGTGTCAACATCTATTAAAACTATCTTGCTACCCTGTAGAGCAAAACGACATTAGTCTAAAAACAATTTTTATCACACCCTTCCCCTTGAAGGATTTTGAGAAAATGGATGAGAAAGAGTCACTCAAGGCAGATTGGGCTGGCCAAGTTGGCTTCACTGCAATTCATAGAAACCTCAGCCAACCTGGCCAGCCCAACCTGACCTTGAGTGACTCTTTCTCGCCCATTTTCTCAAAATCTTTCAACGGGAAGGGTGCGATTAAAAATTGTTTTTAGATTAAAGTGGTATTGCTCTAGAGGGTAGCAATTGGAAATTTTTCTCCATCTTTAATAGTTTCGAGTTAGCAAATAGATGACCTTAAATTTGGGGGTCAGTCAAATTTGAGTACGGCAATGAACCCCCCCTCCCCTTATTACCTATAAACCACACATCAGATCTCCCCTACCCGGTAGCTTTGAGATATCTGCCATGTTACCAGACTTTTTGGACACCCTGTAGAAATAGAGTCAAACCCTGTTATTACAAAATTCAGGGGACCCAAAAATTTTCATTTTAAAAGACCAATTTAAAATGAGACCAAAGAAAATTTCATATTAAGTGGTTTTCATATTAACATGTTTCATAATACTGTAACAGGTTTCAATTGTACCATCAATCAAATCCAAGTATACCACAACTGTACCACCAAATATACTAACCAACCAAATCTGAATAAAATTTAATTCAGATGCAGTATATCAAGTATTTTACAAGGAAATCTTCAGCATAAAGAAATACAATTACAAAATTGAGATAAAAATTTCTTATTTAAACTAAACAAAATCGCATATTTTATGTGCCATAATTATATATATCCATATATCTATTATTTCCATAATTAGATATATCCATTATTTCCAGAATTCAGTTGCAATAAATTACCATATATAAGCAAATACTCTGCACCATCGAATATGTGCACCCTAATTTAAAGAGGGGAAATTCTGGGATTAAAAAAATTTTGTATGAGAGTTTCATTTATAAAATATGAATCTTACATAATGTAATGATTTAAATCTACATAAAAACAGTTTGTGTTTGGAGCAACACATCACAATCTTCGCACTGTGTTGCAGCAGCATCTGCAATAGCAAAGAAAAGAGCAAAACATTTTTTCAATTTAATTTTATTGAATTATATGCATTATAATAAATATGATATTGGTTAGGCTATGTCCTTTTTTTATCTCAACCCTAGATAGGCATCTGATCAGCATTGCCAATTAACGACTGTATAAAGTATCTTTTCTGGAGCAAAATAACTACATGCTGATTCACAACTTTGTGCTCATCATCAGCCAGATACTTCTGGTAAATGGTTTCCCTTCGGAAGCTTAAACTATTATGACTAAAAAAAATCTTGTCAGCTGCCCCGGCTAGCTTTGAAGGCGATGATTCAAAGTTCATTGGCTAAACCTAAAGCCTTTATCTGGCACATTTCGCATCCAAATGGTATTTATTGTCAATTAATCTCACAGCCTTTTCTAATGTCAAGAAACCGTGCTTTTCGGCAGTGAGATTACCAATATTCTTGGCATTTTTTTATTATAAGGAGCTTTTCTTTCATCATATATGAGTAATAATTTGCAGACATTCTGAATCGCTGCTATACCTTGTAAGTATAAGTAGAGCGGAACTCGGGTATTGTAAGAGTGACAACCTCAACCTGAACAAGAAATTGATCCCCCAAAAGAGGGTATAGAAAAATAGCAAAAGCCCCGAGTTTATCTATATTTTACTCTTTATAACCCCCATTTTTAAGTGATTTTGATTTTTAAAATTGATTTTCTCGATCATAGTATTTAGTAAATGAAAAACAAACTATTTTGTTTCTTGTCATTTGCAATTGAATGACGTATCATATACAGTATATTGCAATTTAAAAATTTTAATACTTCTAAAGACCACGTGACTGCTACTCCTACAACTCTGACCCCACTGGGACAATTTGGTATGAACTTCATAACAAGGTAGGGCTTGCTTAAAGGAATCTGCATACCAAATTTCATATAGACAGATGGACCCCTGTAACTCCCAGCCCAGTGGACCAATCAAAACAAAACAGTGAAATAACACGTTCTTAGTATACTATATTCGTATTTTGTAATTACATACTGAAAAAATATCACTCGTATTTTGTAATTAGGGATCTTTCACAGAATACATTCGCTTGACAGGAGGAAGGATTTCAAAACTGACAAAAACGAACAGTAAAACAAGGGAAGAGATAAATAAGAAAATCATCTCTACTTATGCACATTATTGTGGTTTCTTTGAGTGAAAAGACTTCCTGCTATTCACATGCATTACCCAGGTTTGTTTGGGTGGGGGGGGGGATACAAAGTGATATAAGGAGGGTTAAAATTGCATCATTAAAAATTTTTTAGTGCACTAGTAACTTTTGAAAATTATTGGATTTTTGAAATTCTGACTTCGGATTCTTAAAGACCATTAAAAAGTAGAAAAGGAAGGCCTGTAAGACCCACTCTCTATCTCTTTGTCTTCACCGATAAAATTGGGTTCAAAACTTTAAAAGTTCCACACTTTCAGGGCCTCTATCTCCTAAACGGTCGGATCAATTGAAAAAACACCAAAAATAAAACGTTTCTTGAATATTGTGTACAATCTGAATACAGTGAAACCTCACCTAACGGACGCCCCTAAAAAGCAGACACCCCTTAATTAGGACACTTTTTAATTCCCCGGCAGGTCTATGTACATGTATTGTGACTCTTCTCAATAGCAGACACCTTTTAATAAAGGACAGAATTTCTTTGCCCAGAGGTGTCTGCTATTGAGAGGTTTCACTGTATACCATTAAGAATAAGGGGTTCCTATGTAAGATTTCAAAGTTACCCCCTCCCCCAGCCCCCCTCACAAGGGAGGGGGGTAATTTTTTAACTAATGAATTTCCCCCGAAATAATTCACTTTTGATTTTGGACAGTTTTTCGTACAATGCTTAGTTTCCAAGATATTCAGTTTTCTCAAGATAAATGCCTCACCCTGTATATATATTTTTTTAAAATCATATCTTCATTGCATTTATTATTGGAATATTAAATAATATTTACATTTTATAACAAATAGTATTGATTTTTTTAACTCTTATTTATTTTTTTCCCCTGCGTATTATACCCCGAAAATTATGGTATATAATAGCGTACTTTCATGGAATAAATATGTTTTAATAGTATACTGTCATGGAATAAATTTCTTCATTTTTTTTCTTATTATCCAGATTTAGATTTTTAAAAAAGTTTGTATTAAAAAACTAATTTTATATGAAAGTAGATTCATGGGGAGAGGACCAGTGAAAATTTCATATTAATTTCTTATTACATGTAACCAGTTTCAACTGTATTCGAGATCTGTTTTATCACAGAGAATAGTCTTCATTACAGGGTGTTTCATAATTGGTGTCCCGTCTTTAGGTCCAAATAACGACTCAAGGGGAACAGGTTTCTCCAAACATTTTTGCGACCCCAAGTGTTATTTAGAAAGTTGTAGAGCATCATGTAAAATGTGGGTTTAGCAAAAAACCCGGTGAAAAAATCTCATGCCCTGCCCCCTTTATCGAGTGGGTAAAGCAAAAGGTAAGGCTAGCCAATGTGGACAAAAATCATACCTATTAGAAAACAGTAGGGCCTACATTTGGAAAATTAATGAGAATGAATGAGGGGGTCTACATTTTCAGGGTAACAAAGCATTCATTCTCATTCATTTTCAAATGTACTGTTTTCTAATAAGTAATAAAGTTCTAATAAGTTTCTAATGAGTTTTTCTGCTTTTGTCTACATTAGCCACTCGATAAAGGGCAGGGGATGAGATTTTTTCACCGGGTTTTTTGCTAAACCCACATTTTACATGATGCTCTACAACTTTCTAAATAACACATGGGGTCTAACCCCTACCCCTACAAAATTAAAATTTTCAAAATTTACCCCTTCACCCCCCAGGGACGCGAAATGTTTTTATTCTGAATTAAGGGACATTAAAACCAAATAATCAGTATTCATTTTCCCCCAATCTGTTACCCTTGAGTCGTTATTTGGACCTAAAAACGGGACACTGGTTATGAAACACCCTGTATATGAGCCAGGGTGTATGAAGATGATCTAAGTCACGTGTCTAATATCTCATTTTGAGATGGTTACTTTTTTTGTGTTTCAGTTAGAAAACCAATTATGCCAAACTGACGAAAACATGTTTCTGATGGGCATTTCCTTAACAGTGAGCAGTCATGTCAAACATGATCTGAACGATGGCAGTACCGGCATGATTTCTTAATCCCCCGATACAGAACAGAAACACGTTCTCTGTGAATTACCATAGTAATATAGTCGAACCTCGATATCTCGAATTTCTCAGGAACAGAAAACATAGAGATAAGAGGTTTTGAGATAAGGAGGGTTATTTTTAAATCAAGATTTTTACAAACTGGCGACGATAAGAAACCACAAATCCAGAATAATCAATTTAATGCCCGAGATGTACATTTCGGGGGCTACACATCCTTCAACAGTGAAATGTACATTTGAGGCATTAAAATGACTATTGTGGATTTATGGTTTCTTATCGTCGTTAGTTTAATCATTGTGTCCACAGTTTCTTGGCTGAATTTTCTTCTCGTACCAAGATTTTTATATTAATAAAAGTATGATGAGAGTACAGAGAACAATAGGAGACAGGATGTAAAAGTGGCGCCATTTGCATTAAAAATGCGCAACTGCGCACTCAAACATTTCATATGCAAGAGACTTGCCAACAAAATCGAAAAATTTTTTCGTGAATTTTTTTCGTAAAGCAGGAAACTTCTAACTTTAACAGAAGTGACGTCAATTTTTTTTTGTTTTGGTACGAAAAATTTCTCATAATGAAAAAATCATAACTCTACAACATGTTTCAGGGTTTGCACTTACTCGCAATTTACGCGTCAAATGGGTATTTTAGAGAATTGATTCGTGACATTTTGATCTGCAGGGGGAGGCCGTGCTGGTAGGTTTTCACTGAAATACAAGTTCTGTGAACTTAAGCAATATCAGGCACTGCTAGTCACTGGATGGGCGACCATCCGTGGCTCCCGATTTTCCCCCCCCCCCCCCCCTGGCTGCTGTGACCATCATACAGCAATCGTTAATCCAGGGACCCAACTCATCGGCCTCTGGCCATACATGCCCTGGATGGACGTATTGGATTAAAATATATAAAAAATAATAATAAAAAGTCAAAAACGATCGTTAAGAACATCCTTTTACTGAGTGCTTTCTTTTCTATATGTTTGTAAAAACATAAAATTAAGGAGATTTCTACTAAGAAAGTAAAGGAAACCGAAATATTCCTCGATCTAAATTTATACAGTTCACTGTACGTGGTAGCTCAATTGCTTAAAGTGGCCACAGTGAATGTAATGGTTCCTGGTTGTGTCCAGGTCGACCAATTTTTCCTTCCCTTCCTTAATTTTGAAAAATATTAGTATCAATGAGCCAACGTTTCAAAATTTTCCATATACTGCAGCAATTGCAGTTTTTGAATCAATGAAAACGAGATGAAAGACTTAAGTGAGCCAACTGAATTAAAACTATATTGTAGATATACTTAAAGAAACGGAGAACCTTATTCCATTTTCTGTTAATGTCTCAGTCTTGCATCTTTTGAAATTTGACTCCCAAGTTTTAGGATCAAATTGACTCGTAGATTTTTGGTCCTAGAGCGAACCCTGTATTTAAAGGCTTTGCATTTCGCTGGCACACAAGTAAAAATTCAACATAAGTGAGGTTTCTCAAGAAAATGTTTTGAGATAAGGAGGGAAAATTACACTGAATTAATAGTGAAAATGCAGGGAAATAAAATTTTTTCGAGATACATGTATCGAGGTTTGAGTGTATCTCATTTTGTGTTTCAGTTAGCAAACCAATTATACAAAACCAATGACAAATTATCAATAATGGTAGTATTACAAACATTATTTATCTACTTTAGATTTTTGTATTTACATAAATACAATGCAAAGGAAGTGACGAACTCTATTTTGTTGGTTCTTAGATTATTATCATAACCACAGACACATCTGACTGCGTTTTTTTTTTATATATATTCCCTTGTTTACACATGGTTTTAACTAGTAAGAGTAACTAATAATTCCATGTATTACCAACTTGTTTTAATATAATAAAATGGTAATTTTACGAATTCAATTCCATTTTGATCTTTGCAAAGAAATGTTATAATTTGTATGGATTTTGAATGGCAATTCATTTTGAAAGAAGCTGATAGTTTTGATTATTTTTAAATGGTATTTCTATGATTTAAAGTGGTACATGTATCAATGCACATATCGTATTTGTTATTCTATTAAAAAGAGATTAGTGAATAACAATGACTTAAAGGATCCAATTTAAAAATAAAATTATATATAAATTAATATACATACACTGTGGTTGTAAGCTTTTCTCCTTATGTCGAACTCCTAAGTACAAAATTCCTAAAACAGCAAAAAACAAAATAACAACCCCCAACAAAATCATAGATATACAGTGCGAGTTTGTTATACTACTGGGATTGTCGACGTTTCGGAAGTGGGACCGAAAATAAACATCTTTCGAACCATTTGCCGTTGCAGTTATACTATCTTTTCTCCTCAGAGTGCTAGGAGAAACATAGTCGTAAGTGGCGTTTTTATTACTAATTACACTGCTGCCGACACTGTTTTCACTGAAAGACGAAGAAAAACTAGTAGGAGTCCTGTTCGACAACAGAGATTCTGTTCCCGCGTGGAATTTGTGCTTCGGTGTGCTGCCAACCGAACTCGATGAAGGAGAATACCTGGGTGTGCTCCCCAGTCCGAGATACTGCTTATAACTGTTAGAATTTCCGAAAGACGATAGTGGTGTGTAGGACGCTGACGGAGATATGGGCTTCTCTGTGTCTCGCTTGTTCGAGTAGAGTCCTCCATTCGTGCCAACGGTGTCCGTGAGCGGCTGAAGAGATTGCCTCCTCCGACGAAGTTTCCGCGTGGATTTCAGATCATGAGGAGTTTCCGACTCGCTTTCATCCGAGCTTCCACTGAACGTTATCAAACTATGCGTCGCCAACGGCTTCTGCGTTTGAGCTTTAAATGCATTCTTTTTCTTATCCTCTAAGTCTTTTAATTTTTTCATATAGATAAACCTAGTGCTTTGAGTTACTGGACCCACATTATATCCATAGTCACTTAACTTTTTCCTAAGCTCATCGTCCGTCATTGATGCCGCCATGTTGAATAATCACGTTTAGAATTAAGTCGTGTACTCTCTTACAAGAGGGAGAACTTTTCGTATTTCGCATTCTAAGAAATTGATTGTAACAATCCTGGGCAGTGTAAATTTTATTTTATTTATTTTCAAAGTACAGCATTTTAACTTATTTATCGCTTATACGTATAAATAAATTTGGCCTCAGGAAGTTCACTTTCCTTTATCTTATGTCTGTTTTAATGTTTTTCTTTTATCCGAAACTTTCAATCGGAAACAGCCTGTTGCTCACGCATACTTTGGTCCCATAGCCTAATAATACCAAGTCTGTACACTCTGGGGTTTCCTTTGATTCCTGATTTCCATCTGCGCATGCCCAGCCACCTAGCGGACGGCCCCACAATAACGTTTGAATTAGATCGCGTGTATCAAGATCCCTTATGAGCTCTTGCGTGTATTTATCAAGAAACTTCGCTTTAACTTTCCAATCACAATATATTACGGCTTCTTCTTTTTCTTTCTTATAAATAAGCAAGCTATAAACTAATTCTTTTTCGGATGTTTAAATATTTTGCCGTTAAACGAAACATTAACGCAGTTAAAATAAATATCTCTGATCGCTTACGACGACTCGAAGCGAATCATAGCCAACTGACAAAGCATTTTCCCATTGGTTGGAGAATTTTGACGTCATAACGATGCGTGTGTTAGCTGTAAGTTCCGGGGCCATCCGTTAGGTTCGCTGCTTGTACGAGGAGCAGAAATCGGCACGTTTTTTACTATGGGATTCGACGGGAGTGTACAGACTTGGTATTATTAGGCTATGTTTGGTCCCTTCCCGTTGGCAATGACGAATTCTGTGTATAATCGGCTTTGGCACTATAAGAATTTCTTATCATTTCATTTGTTTGGATTTTTTTTTAATACTAAAAGATGAATTGCTAAAAATAGATAGCATCTCTTAAATCATTCGCATCATTTATCCTATAAACAGGCGTCCACTAAAGCAAAATATTAAAAAAAAATAAATCACGTTTTAACATCAAAAATCAAACTTTCGTTGTTTTGACTCATAATCTGTTGCCGAAGATTACCGATAATCTTACTACCTCTGGTGATAAGGGCTATATACTACAGCTGCAAATGACATTGTTCTTAATTTTAATTAAGCTTAACCTTTAATTATCGTCAATTTTCAACAAGTTTTTACTCTGATAATTTCACGGGCAACGTTTTCTTAAATATTCGTTTCACGACAGTAAGTTGATTCTTATGTAAAATTCCCATTCCAAGATACGTAGTTTTAACTAGGACTCTGGAATCCGGAATAAAAATTACAAAATCTGCCTCATAGCGATTCAACTCCCGATTCTGTCTCACATATGTTCATGTGTTGTACATCCCATCAAGATGCAGCGATTGAATTAAATAATGGAACACTGATGTTTAATGACGTTGCCCTCTCCGAAATGCATGCGTCGCTGATTGCTCGGGTTTTTCATCTTTGGACTTTGTGCTAAATCACCTTCACTTATAATTTTTGTACTGCTAGCTAGGGCTTACGAACTGTAGGGCATACGAACTTCAACTGCCGAGTATAGTCTTGTGTATCATATTGGCGGGAAAGTAATGTCGGTTGAGTTTAGACCAGCAATAATACTTTTCAAACCCGCTTATCCGTTAGGGCCGCGGGAGCAGCAGCCCTAAGGAGGATCTCCAGCGATCGCGATCTTCCGCCATCGGGCGCATGTCCTCCCTGGTAATATCCAAGCGACTCGAACCCAGATTCTCCATGTAGTCTAGCCACCTGGTTCTAGGCCGACCCCTTGGTCTCTTACCTACCGGCTTGGAAAATAACAACTGCCTAGGAAGACTAGTTTGCGGCATCCGTATCACGTGGCCATACCAGCGCAACGGAGATCCCTCAATGCGGAGAAGTAGCGGCTCAACACCTAAAGACTCCCTTATTGTGCTGCTGTGCACTCTATCTAGTAGGGTAACACCTGCCACACCTCTCAGAAATCTCATTTCGGCCGCTTGTACTCGCGATCGCACTCTTTCGATCATTACCCAAGCCTCATGACCATAGGTGAGAATGGGGACAAAGATAGATTTGAAGACGGAGAGCTTGGCTTTGTTACCCAGCTCGCGTTTCGTTACCACGGATCGCCACAGTTCACGTCTGACACAGCTTGCTGCACCGATCCGAGCATCCATTTCTTTCTCCTGCCGTCCATCACTCGTGAATGCAATCCCGAGATACTTGAATTTCTCCACGTGTCTCAATGAGGCTCCCCTAACATGGAGAGCGCACTGAGCAGGCTGTCTTGAAAGGACCAGAACCTCGGTTTTAGCCACACTGATCTTCATCCCAGCTTCTTCACATTTGGCTGCAAACTGGTCTAGTGCATGCTGAAGGTTCGTGCGAGAAGACCCAAGGAGGACAAGGTCGTCAGCAAAGAGCAATCTCTCCACCTGGCAGTCGCCCACACAAACACGCTCATCGCCTCGGCTGCCCCTGTCTATCCAGTCCATAAAGATAATGAACAAGAGGGGCGACAGTACGCACCCTTGGCGGAGTCCAACACCCAACGGTCTTGACTTAATGCCATTTATCCGGACACACATCTCAGAGCTTTCGTACAGAGACATGATAGCAACCAGTAATTGCCCATCCACTCCATACTCTTGCAACACTTGCCAGAGCTTCTCCCGAGGAACCCTGTCATATGCTTTTTCGAGGTCCACAAAGCAAGCGTAGACCTCTTTTGCATACTCCCAGGATTTCTCAAAGATTTGCCTTAGAGCAAAGATGTGATCCGTCGTGCTTCGGCCAGGTCGGAAACCACACTGCTCCCCCCGACAGTTTGGAGTCGACTATTTCCCGACTTCTCTTCTCCAGACACTTAGCGTACACTTTCCCAGGAATGCTGAGCAAAGAGATGCCTCGATAGTTGTTGCAATCTCTCTGATCTCCCTTTTTGAAGATAGGGATCACAATTCCTGTCTGCCATTGCTTAGGGGCCTGTCCAGATATCCAAGCAACCTGACACACTCGAGTCAGCCACAGGATACCATCCTGATTTAAGGCCTTTAACATCTCGGACCGGATTTCATCATCACCTGCAGCTTTGCCAGTCTTCAGGGACTTAATTGCCCATCTGACTTCTGTTTCAGTGATACTACCGTGACTATTCTCCGCTCCAAGGTGCACTTCGTATGCCTCGGTTGTTGTTGTCACCGGATTAAGAAGAGATGCAAAGTATTCCTTCCACCTATGCAATACGCTCTCCTCCGTTTTCAGAAGCCTCCCATCTGAACTCTTAATAGTTTGTGATGAAAGAGACTTCTTTCCACGGAAGCGGCGCACGGTCTGCCAGAACACCTTGTTTGCCGAACCATAGTCTGCCTCCAATTTCTCCCCGAACTTCTCCCAGGCCTTGGCTTTAGCTGTTGATACTGTCTTTGCTGCTGCTTTTCGCGCCTCAGTGTACCGCACTCGACTCGAAGTTGACTTATTTGCAAGCCATAGCAAATAAGCTTCCTTCTTTGCCTTGACAGCTTCTTGGACTTCACCGTTCCACCATGCAGTCCTTTTCTCACCGCCCTGCGCCACACTCAGCCGCTTACGACCACAGCACAATGCAGCCGAAGTAATCACAGCAGTTTTAAACAACTGCCACTCCTCTTCAACAGTACCACGATCACTGGGTAGTTCTTTGAAACTTGAAGATATGCTATCTGCAAAGGTCTTCCTCACAGCTCTATCCTCCAGTGCCTCCCATTTGATGCGCCAAGTTTGTCTGAACCTAGTATTTCGCTTGGTTGGCATGGATTCAGAGAACCGCAAAGTGCAGACAACAAGGTGGTGATCAGTTGATAGTTCTGCCCCTCTTCTCACACGAGTATCCAACACTGATCGGAATAAGTCAGCTGAAACAATTACAAAATCAATCAGTGACTTCTGGTCCATTGCATCCCTGTACCAGGTATACTTATGGACATCCCTGTGCTGGAAGAAGGTGTTTGTGATGGAAAGTCCATTGTTGCAACAGAGATCCAACAAGCACCTCCCATTCGCATTTAAATTGGGGTCACCATTCCTCCCAATCACGCCCCTCCACGTTTGGTCATCAGCCCCTACGTGTGCATTGAAGTCGCCCATCAGGATGACAGAATCTGCACTCCCTCTCCTGCTAAGAGCAGCATCAACTTCATCTAGAAAAAGTGGGTACTCTGTGACTGCATTCGGAGCATATGCAACGAATAGAGAGAGAGACCGTTTCCCTATCTGAAGCCTCAGGAGACACAGTCTTCCACCTAAGGGGGTCCAATCTGCAACATAACCTGCCAGCCGGGGACTTGTGAGTATCCCCATTCCCGCCTGGGCAGTCATGTTAGGGTTGACACCAGAGTAGAAAAGCTTCCACCCTCCTAAGTCCACAGTTCCAGAACCCGGACGTTTCGTAGAGGTAATACCTATGATATCCAGTCGATACCGTTTGGCTTCCTCCACTAACTCTGATTCCTTTCCTGTCATGGAGAATACGTTCCAAGTGCCGATTGACAGCACCCGATCCCGTTGTCGCTTTACCAGTTTCTCCTTCTGGGTAAAGGCATGCGCTGCCCCCGACCGTTTCCCCAAGCGCATAGCGAGTGCACTGGTGGGGCTTCTTGGAGGCATTGCTCCGAGATAACAGCCGGGAGACTGTCGACTATTTTTCGAACGAGAGCCTCTGCCTAACTCCCGAACGCGGGTGACTTTAACCTGCGCCACACCCGATGCAGTATAAATTCTCTTATTTGTCAACATCATGAGATATGTTTGTTTGGATACTCTTCGTCTCACTTCTCAACCATGACCTTTCTGGTAAGGGTGACCCTAAGGTAGCCGTGCTACAACCAGCATAGCTCACAGAATCCCTGAAGCACCCAAACCCCTGACCCACGGTAAGGGGGCATCCACTCAGGGGTTTCATAATGTTAAAAAAAAAAAAAAAAAAAAAAAAAATCGTGCAATAAGGGGTATCCCTTGCTTAAACAATGATAATTTGACACATAAAGCTAAGTTTATGTCTATTAAAATATTAAAAATTTCGTTTGTTTCTTGATGTTTTATGTGTTTATTACCGAACGTGTGGATTTTTTAGATTTTAAATGGAAATTAAGTAAAATTAAAGTTATTTACACAAATTATATCCACATGTCACTGATAAGGTTAACAAATTGTATAGTCCTCATCCGATAAGTTAAACCTCGACCTTGAAGGGATAAAATTTATTCTATTGCTAAAATGGGAGGCAAAGGATGGAAATAAATCTGATGTAGTACTAGTACTTCCCTGCACTACATCAGATTTTTTTTCCATAGTCTTGCCTCCCATTTTAGCAATAGAATAATCCTAGCCCTTGAAGGTCAAGGTTTAACTTATCGGATGAGGACTATACTTTAAATTCAATATGGACACTTTTACTTTTCAATCAATACTGCTTTGTTACTATAAGGTTTTGCTCTTGCTTCAGCTTTTTTTTCAAAACTTTTACATTCATGTTTCTATTAAAATATTGTGAAAAAGCTCAAGAAAACTTTGGTAAGCAAGGCAGCCTACGGAGCATTAATTCTTGTTATTATTCATATAGTTATGGTGCTGCCACCTGCGACCAAACTTTGCAGTTTAATCAACCTATTGTAAGATTCAAAATGAGTTTTTTGGTATATTTTAGTATACCAGGCTCTTACTAATTCAGGATTCGTTAATAATTACGAAAAATAAAGAACTTAACGGAATGTTAATGTACAAGCAGTATAATTTAATATGTTTACTAAAATACACATATTCCAGTTTTACCTTTAAAAAATAGAATGAAATGTGAGGCTAGGAGGGGGAGCGTGTGACCTTGAGCTACCCGTTTAAAAGAGCTCTACTATAGTAATGTCAGTCTCATTATTTGTCGATAGTGTATGTTTGAAATGTTTTTATTTTTTTTTTTTTTTAGGTTGATGCCATTCAACATACTTTTTTCCAATCCAAATATTTTACATTGGAAATTGAAATGACTGCCTTTTATTAATTGCAAATATTATTGAAATTATATTTTGTTTATATATGAGGGTGAGTCATTAAGTTACAAATAGATATAGAAATGAAATGAAACAAATAAGACTACTGATTTGAAAACTACCGTAAATCCTCTACTATAATGCGAATTTTTTTGGCCTAAAAAAGCACCTAAATTTGCTGGGTCGTATTATACAAGAGGATAAATATCAGCCTTCCAACGACGACTGCTGCCCGAGGAGGTTTTGTCCGGAGGGAATTTTGTCCTGATGAAATTACCGTATAATATACATTAATTATATTGCATATACAGTGTCCAGTTCATTATACAATGAATTAATTCATTTTTCATTTGAATTTCTTGTCGCCAACATTTAATACAAAAATAACTCCTCCCAAAGATCGCTACTTCAAAACTGCCTCGAACCAAAGCCTACAAGAAAGCTTATGCAGTCAACTTATGAAAAATGTTAAAACTGAATAAA
Organism: Rhysida immarginata; assembly: GCA_023313115.1. Lineage (NCBI taxonomy): Eukaryota > Metazoa > Arthropoda > Chilopoda > Scolopendromorpha > Scolopendridae > Rhysida > Rhysida immarginata. The sequence continues at coordinate 367,214 of JAHWFO010042260.1, read as the reverse complement.
GATTACTGTTTTTTTTATTAAGAAAATTGATGTACTGTTGTGTTTTTTTGTCAATGTGCGAGTGAGAAAGCTTTCCCTATCAATGTAGGGCTATAAACTTCCAAACTGCCTCGACGAAGTAGAGGCAGTTGCTTTTGTCGAAGTTGCTTTCTGTGCTGATTACATTCACACGAATTTACCATGTATTATACATTATCTACATTGCATATCCAGTGTCCTGTTCATTATACAATGAATTATTTCACTTTTTATTTGAATTTCTGGTCACCAACATCGAAAATGACTTCTCCCAAAGATCGCTACTTTCAAATAGGCCTACTTCCAAACTGCTTCGAATCAAAGCCTACAAGAAAGCTTATGCAGTCAAGTTATGAAAAATGTTAAAACTGAATAAAGTTTACTTGATTTTTCATTAAGAAATGTTCTGTTCTGTGGGGTTTTTTTGTTTTTATTATTATTATTATTATTATTATTTCTTTTGTCGATGTGTGAGTGAGAAATGTAGACCTATAAAAATCCAAACTGCTTCGACGAAGTTCCCTTCTGTGCTGATGATATTCACACGAATTTATCGTGTATTATACATTAATTACATTGCATTGACACTTCCAGTTCATTATACAATAAATTAATTCACTTTTTATTCGAATTTCTCGTCGCCACAGCAACCGTTATATGAAACTAACTTCTTCCAAAGATCGTTATACTGTACTTGCAAACTGCCTCGAACCAAAGCCTGCAAGAAAGCTTATGCAGTGAAAATATTAAATTGAATAAAGATTACTTGTTTTTTTTATTAAGAAAGTTGATATAAAGTCGATGTGTGAGTGGGAAAGCTTTCCCTATCAATGTAAGGCTATAAACTTCCAATGGTTTTAATGGGGCAAATGTCCCAAAATGAATTGAATTTTGGTGAATTTAAACTTTATACAATTTTGAACAAAGACAGGAAAGTTCACTTAAACGCATTTTTACATTTCTACATTTTTAATATCCAGATTATTTAAAAATAAAGATTTTTTTCTGTATATTTTTACACATTTTATTTCTCACGAGGAGTCAAAAATGGGGATCGCATTATACAAGAGGATAGCATTTTTGCTGGTTTTTTAGGCCGAAAAAGTGGAGTCGCATTATACAATGGGTCGCATTATAGTAGAGGAATTTTTTTTGGGGGGTGGCCGTGGCCAGGTTGGCTCGCTGATCGATGGAGTTAAGCAACTTCGGCGCGGCCAGCTGCTGGCTGGGTGACAGCCAGTGGTTTGAGGACCACTGCTGGGTGGGACGGCTATTTGGGGCACAGCTGTTAGGGGACTTTAGTCTGACCCATTTGCTGAGTGACCAATGCTGGAAGTCCAACAGCTGGTGATAGCCACTGGCTTGTTCGTCCGCCAGCAGCTCTTCCATCATGAACCCCCCGTGCTTCAGAGGGCATGTTAAGCTGTTGGTCCCGGCTGCTACTGTCATCTTGTAGCAGTCGTTAGTTACTGGGATGGCGCAAAACTCCCTTGAAGGAGTAAGTGCTGCAGATTATCGTTCTGCGATAATCTTCCCTCTGTACAAGATATAGTAAAGGATTTACGGTACTTTTATTTCTCTGTATAATGAAGCATTTGTCCCATCGTTTCACAAGCCCCTCAAAATCAGCAGCATAAAATTCTTTGGGTGCTGTCGAACCAGGCGGTGAATTCCCTTTGTACATCTTCATCACCAGGAAAGTGATGGCCAGTCTTCTGGGATCGCTAGGGTATACCCAGCGAGAGTTAACTGTGAATGCCCGATTCCTACTGTAACATCCTCATGTAATGTCATTCAACAGAAGCAGCCAGAACTTTTCAGCACAGGTGTGTCATTGCATGATAACTCACCGCCTCATATTGCTAACAAAACAACTCGAGATGCTGCAAAAGTTTAACTGGGAAGTTTTCGAGGATCCACCTTATAGCCCTTACCTTGCTTCAAGCGACTTTGATTCGTTCTGCTCCTAGCTGTACAAAGGGAATTCACTGCCTTGTTCAGACAGCAGCCCAAAGAATTTTACGCTGCTGGTTTTGAGGGGCTTGTTAAACGATGGGATAAATGCCTCATTCTACAGGGCATGTGGAGAAAAAAAAGTAGTTTTCAAGTCAGTACTCTTACTGTTTCATTTCTATATTCATTTGTAACTTGCTTACTGACTTCTCGTATTTCATGTTATTTTATCATTTTCATCTTGCTGGGAATACATACAGGGTGATCCAAAATTCAGGAAAAATTTTAAAACTCAATAATTCATTCATGAATGCAGAAAAAAAGATTGTTTGCACAGAAACAATTGAAATGAAGTCTGATGTTTTGTTCCAGGATAAAAAAAAAAAATTAATGCTTCAATAGTTCTTTTAAAACCCAACAATTGACTTTGGGGGGGGGGGGGAGGCCCCAGTTAGTTGAAAGTGACATTACGAGTGAAGGGGTTAATGTTCATCTGTATGAAGAAATAGTTTGAATAAATTTCTGTTTGAAAAGTTCAAAATTTCTGTCTGCCATATTTTATTTTTAGTTGATGTAGGGAGTTGTTCAACAAATGCATGTGGGTTTTCCATATTCCACACGGCAAATGTGTGTGCTAACTCGGGCCAAAGCAGTGTGAAAAGCCAGTTGTACTGATGCTCCATTTTATTGAATACCCAATTAGCAAAATCTTGGCAAGTGAAGTCGTCAGGTGTCAGTTCAAGATTATGTTCCAATTTGTATGGAAATCTTTTAAGGATAATTCGGAATGATCGCCATTCACTACTGTACGAAATACCAATCCATCGGGACATTCTCGTGCACTGCAATCTGTGTGTGCAGAAATCTCCGACATTGCTTGCACTGTCCATTCAACACTCTGGACGACAGCAGTGGATGGTTTGGGCTGGCCACTTCTTGTACATGCTTCAAATTGTTGTCTCATTTTTGTCACTGCAGCACGTCATAGGTCCTTTACCATCTCGCATTCCTTGCATGTGTCAATAAGTCCGCAATGCTGCACTGGCACTTTCCTAAATCTGATAATAAAGTTTAATTAAGAGGACCTTCTCGATAACTGATAGCATTTCTATGCCTACAATTTCGTTATGGTGGGACGGAACAACTATCACTATCTGCTTCCGAAACTGCTTTTGCAGCGAGTGCTGCTTTTTATACTATTTGAAAATGTGCATAAACTGATGTCTGTAATCTGACAATGCTATCTGTTGGTCAAAAACCGAACAATTCTAGCATTAATTTTTTTTTCATATAAAAAAAATCCGACTTCATTTCAAACGTTGCTGTGCAAACAGAATCTTTTTATCTGCATTTGTGTGTGAATTATTGAGTTGTGATCCAAAAGTGTAAGGTGATATTTTTTATTTTATTTATTTTTCTTTAACAAAATTGCAATTTCAGGATGAGTTTTCACTATGATGTATTTAAGTATGGTACATTGTAAGAGTTTATTGAATTGCTTTGCTTGTTTTTGTATTCATTCCAGATTCACTGTGATAAAAAAGACAATTCTGAACAAGTTTTGATGGTTCTCAACTTAATTCGAAAGCAGTTAAGATATGTGGCCGGTATGAATCATTTTTATTTTTTATTTTTTTTATCATTTAAAAATTGCTTGATACAGAAAAAAACAAAAGAAAGATGTTTTCCTTATTTAAAGTTCACTTACAGATTTTTGGGTGACACTATAACTTCATTTTGATAAAACAAAGTAAGCAATTAAAACTGAAGTAATAAATTAAATGTTATATGTAAATAATTTAAGCTTTTGATTAGACAACTTGAAGAAAATTTGCTTTCAGATAAATTACACAAGTTATTTCAAAAGGGTATGCAAAAATTTTTCTAGAGTTATTCATCTACTTTAACCCTTTGACAATTGATAACGTGGTGGAAGTTCATCTGAAAATTGACCTGATGATTGTAATGTGCTTAGGGTGTCTGGCCTCCATTTCCATCCTTTTTAATGTTGAAAAATGCACTGAATATGTTAATATTTCAGTTTCTTGGTAGTTGGAGGGGCTTCAAGATGCATTTTTCTATTTACCATTGCTAAGCATTGTTTGTATTTGTTCAAATCATTCAGTCAAAAGATGTTGCATATGATAACACTGTTTCACTTGTACTTTGTCCAGCTTAATAACACTAAATCTAGCTTTTCCTTGAAGTCTGCTTCTTTTTGGCTTTAAGAAGAGACAATGCCCTCACTATTTTCTGAAGATTATTTCATACACTAATGATCATGTTGACATTTTTTGTCAATGAGAGTGACTAAAAAAACAAAGTAAAATTTTATTAAGAATACACAAAATTTGTGTTTTTATATACAGTAATCCCTCATTATCCACGAGAGTTTGGTTCCCTAAAACCTTTGCTTATACTGAATTCGCGGATAATAGGACCATAGAAAAAATGATGTTTAGGGAATGTCGAGTTGCCAGTCGACTCCAAATTTAAAGGTGATTGTTATTTATTTTATCATGATGGCCTCTTTGTTTATCTTGCAAACAGTGGATTCATATATTCCACACATTTGGTCGACATCAGTAATTACTCTTTCCCTCAGTCAACATGTCTATAGCTGCCGCCACGTAAGTTGAACGATCTTTTTGACATGCGTAGTAAGTCAATATGCTTTGTCTGGATTTTACCCATGATGCACTTGTTCTACTATAATAAAGGCGGAGATATCTTTGAAACTTGGAAAGCCTATTAAAAGTCATAAAATTAAACATATTGCCTTCGAATCGACTATTCTGCATCATTTTTTAATTTATTAATTTCGTTTAACAATTTAAAAAAAAAACGAAAATAGAAACTAAATATAAATACGAAAACAATGTTTCGAAAACGAAAGTGGATGCTTTCATGGAATAACTAAGCAATTTGCTTCCCGTTAACGTCATTTGGCTGGCTTTAGAAATGACGTCATCCTGCCGTTCAACTTATGTGGCGGCAGCTATAGAACTGTCAACTTATTCTCAAGCGAAAGTCTTTCTTGCTAGTTTTACAGTAGGTGGATTGTCACTATTTTGATGTTTTTTATTTTGATCCCATGATAATCATATTTGCAAATAAGATTTGTAAAATGCCACTGATATTGTTTACTTGCACTGAATACATTTCTCCACATGAACAGAGAGGAATTCCCTTAAAGGCAGGAAAGGAAAACAGGAACCTCGATAAAAATAGATCATGGCAAACCGCGGATACGCGAATTTCCCATTGTGTATGAAGGGAGAGGGATGCAAAAAATTTGATGTATATACACAAAATCATGGATGGTCAGACCGCTGATACTGATGGGTTACTGTAATTTTTTATAGTTAATAAACTAATTAAAATGCTAATTTGTTAAAATATTAAAACATGATTAAATAATTAGCCTTTTCACCTATCGACAGGTGGCGCCACTTGCGCATGCGCAGTGCACGGGTTGGTTGGCAAAAAACGAAAAAAGTGCTGGGCGATTATCATTTTTTGATAATCGAACTTATGGTAATCTAATATAAGAATTACTCGATTAATAATCGATTTTATTAATTATTTTTTAACTTTTTTTTGGTATTGGCATGTTAGCTGGCAAATTAGCATTAAAATTACCAGTTTTGTCTACATTTACAAGATATTGGTTATAATGAGTTATCATTGCCCCAAAGTTATTTGGCATAATGAAACACCAATGAAAATAGTAATTTGGAGTAATTTTTAAGTATTACAAAGCAATATATGTGAATGGGCTGAATTTTTTTAGTAAGTAAACCTTTCTTAGAGTACATAAAATATTTATTTTAATTTATTAAAAAATATTGTATAACACATACATTTAATTGACACGGAAAAGTTAGCTCATTTAATAAAAAAAAAAAACGAAAGCATGTTAGCAAGTTGGCAATTTTTATTCGTTCGTTGGTCAAGCATCAGCTTTTAACCAAACCGATTTTCGTTATTTTTTTTTATTTACCGGTATATTTTTCGGCTTTTAGACACCAAAGAAAAGAAATGGCACGAATTGCAGCTTTTTTGCCAGCTGTATCAAACGTCTCTGAAATACCTTGTTCCACCAGCCACATCCATCCCATCGGAAAGATTGTTTTCCAAAGCCGGAGCAACAATCACAAAGAAAAGAAACAGTTTGGGTCCCAAATGTGTTGAAAAACTACTTTTAATGTTTTCTGTGGGTTACGAAAAATTACGGAACGCTTAGAATTTATAATAAGGGAATACAGTGTGGAAATTTAACAAATAAAGTTGTACACTTTAAATGAGCTAACTTTTCCGTGTCAATTAAATATATGTTATACAATATTTTTTAATAAATTTAAATAAATATTTTATGTACCCTAAGAAAGGTTTACTTGCTAAAAAAATTCAGCCCATTCACATATATTGCTTTGTAATACTTAAAAATTACTCCAAATTGCTATTTTCATTGGTGTTTCATTATGCCAAATAACTTTGGGGCAATGATAACTCATAACAAATATCTTGTAAATGTAGACAAAACTGGTAATTTTAATGCTAATTTGCCAGCTAGCATGCCAATACCAAAAAAAAAAATTTTTTTTAAATTAATAAAATCGATTATTAATCGAGTAATTCTTATATTCGATTACCATAAGTTCGATTATCAAAAAATGATAATCGCCCAGCACTTTTTTCGTTTTTTGCCAACCAACCCGTGCATTGCGCATGCGCAAGTGGTGCCACCTATCGACACGTGAAAAGGCCAATTAAGCTATTAAACTAAATTGATTTATTGATTAATTTATCTATCAAAAATTCACTTATAGCCGGTTGCAACATCTGTTAAAATGACTCTTAACTTTCGGTTGCTTAACAATCAGTTAAGCCCTTTAATCGGGAAACGTTGCACCAACCCTAGCTAAGTCTCTGTTAGCTAACTGGATGTAACTGGTTAGTTTGCTCCAACAACTTTTGGTCAACA
>JAHWFO010042260.1:334215-360156 GCA_023313115.1 Rhysida immarginata | reverse complement strand
TCCTTCGGAAGGGAAGTAAAGCCGTTGGTCCCGTGTAGTCGTTTGCCAGCTGCACGTTAAAGAACCCTTGCGAGGCAAAATTTGCAGCCCCTATAATGCCATCCTGAAATGACCATGGCAGTTGAAAAGGACATTAATACCAAACAAACCAAACCAAATAGCTGTTAGATAATTAGCTTATCCTTATGGCTGTTTGAAAATTAGCTCATCCAAATTTATTTCTATTTAATATTTCAAGTACATTATCCATTTTGCTTATCCAAATAGCTTGTTTAATTGATTTGTCCAAATAGCTATTCAAATGGATTATCCAAATAGCTTATCCAAGTAGTTTTTCCAAGTAGCTTATCCATTAAGCTTGCCCAAATAGCTTATCCAAATTTTGCTATTAAATATTTCAAGTACATTAATAAAAATAGTAAAAGTAAAGATAAATTAGAGCAGAATCACAGAAATAGTAAAATATCCTAGAGAATGAAGAATTATACATGTATATACAAAAATTGGGCGTATATAAAAAGATGCTATAAAAATTGTAAAATTCAAAAATCAATTGTAGCTTATTCAAATGGCTTATCCAATTAGGCTATCCATATAGCTTATCCATTTAGCTGTTTGATAATTAGCTTATCCAAATTAGTTAAAATTTATTTCTTTTTCGGAATGCCATTTTGTTTCACTAACCATGGAGCTAAAACCGCCGTCATCAGCATTTAAGTTAAACTGCTACTTAACGTCTGGTTAAGCCCTAACCTCGCTTGGTGCAACGCAAAAAATTCTAACCAGTACTTTAACGAATAGTTATTTTTAACTGATATTGCAATCAACCGTTAATCAATTAAAAAGCATCCAGATAATCATTAGGCAGGCACCTGGTGTTCATGATAGCCCAGTTGGTAAATACAATGAGCATAATACTCCTGGTCCATGGTTCGAATCCAGGTTGCGGAATTTTTCCTTCCATTTTTCTCCATTCTTATCAATGAATCTAGCATCGCTATTAAGCATTTGATTGGACTGTTCCTCGTATATTATTTTGGAATCAATTCCATGATTGTAAGACAAAAAACAATGGGTGGGTAAAGCGAAAGGTATGGCTAGCTAATGTAGACAAAAACAGAAAAACTCATTAGAAACCACTTTACCCACTCGATAAAGGGCAGGGGATGAGATTTTTTCACTAGGTTTTTTTGCAAAACCAAAGACACATTTTACATGATGCTCTACAACTTTCTAAATTACACATGGGGTCTAACCCCTACCCCTACAAAATTAAAATTTTCAAAATTTACCCCTTCACCCCCAAGGACGCGAAATGTTTTTATTCTGAATTAGGGGACATTAAAACCAAATAATCAATATTCATTTTCCCCCAATCTGTTCCCCTTGAGTCGTTATTTGGACTTAAAGACGGGACACCAATTATGAAACACCCTGTATATAACAGTCAATTTATCTTCTCTTTCTGTATCATGCTGATGAAGAGGCCTTGCCCACAAAATGTACATTTGTGGATTAAATATTTTGTGGAATTGTTCTTTTCCTTGAACCCTGGTGATTAGGCTCTAAATTGTTTATTTCCACTAGGGAATAATACGTTATTTCTTAGAAAGCTTTTGTTTTTTATTTTAGGTTACTATGATTGTGGTCATTATGATGATCCTGAACGGAGAAAAATGACCCTTTCAGAAATGAAAAGTTTTTTGAAGGATAATGAAGTCTATGTCAGGGAGCCAGTAAGTTTGTTTATGCATTAGTTTACACAATTTTTTAGATATTATTGGTCAGTTTATAAGATTACATTGAGAAATCTTTGTAGGGTAATGTAGAATATGATATACAATGGGGGGCTGCAAATCCGGAAGACCACGAATCTGGAACTGGGTTTGCTTACCGGGGGGAGGGGGGGGGGGCGTGCATTTTGATTTCAAAAGTGGTTTATCTCAATTTTTTTGCACTTTATTTTTAAAGCGGAATCTTTTTTCTACACTTATTAAAAGTTTCATGCTAACCGTAAATTGAATCGCCTAATTTTAATGCATCTATAAAATCATCACAATTTGGTGAAACAAGAAGCAATAGGGCCACGTGATCAGCCACCGTGGAAAAAAATTATTTTAAGAAAAAAATAACTTTCGTTGATATAATTAATTCTCCATATCACCCATACAGCGTGCACAAAAATGCTAAACATTTACAGAGGAGGAAAAAAATATAAAAAAAAAAAAACCAAACAAAATAAAAAACGTCGAGTGCTGAAACATCGACACATGAAGAATGTTTAAGACTCACGGAAGTTATTTAGTTTCATATTTGCTGAATAAAATTTAGTTTTAATTAAAATTCCTTAATAAATTATATTCACAATGCACAGTTTTGAGCATTTTTGATGATTTAGTGCGTTTTCAGAATAGGCTGTTAGGTCTGATCGCCGACAATGTGTACATTCATCGGCCTTGGTGGCTCAGGGGTTGCGTGATCGCCTCTGATGCCCGAGGACGCGGGTTCGACCCCGGCCGAGGACGACGAGGATTTTTCCAGTCGGAAAATCCTAAGATCACGCACTTCCTTCGGAAGGGAAGTAAAGCCGTTGGTCCCGTGTAGTCGTTTGCCGGCTGCACGTTAAAGAACCCTTGCGAGGCAAAATTTGCGGCTCCTATAACACCGTCCTGAAATGACCATGGCAGTTGAAAAGGACGTTAATACCAAACAAACCAAACCAACAAACAATGTGTACATTCCGATAGGCCTAATTCGCCGACGAATTTTCTGTACTTTTGAAACGTTAATTTAACACAGATCCAATTGAATTTTCCTGCAATTTCTAACACTCTTCTGCTGAAGTAAAAATAGTACACAGTAATAAATGAATTTATGTGATAGTTCTTAGAAACATCAGAAGGAAAATTAATTTTGACAGTGGCTAACCAAATGTGAAAAACGATCTTGAAGTTATGAAATATTTGTTAAAAAAAAGGACAATCGGGACAAAATCGTAATATAATTACATTAATAAATAAGATTATATTACAATAATGACTTTAATTGTATTATTGCGAAAACTTTTATTTTAAAATAAATTTTAAATAACAGTCGTCAGAAATGATTTAATGACACACATGTTGTGTAACTTCTCCCAAGGAAAAAGACCCCGAATCCGGGAGGCTTCTGGTCCTGAGCATTCCGGATTTGTGGTCCCCCGCTGTAATTGATTTCTTTTTCTCATTCAAATTTTATTTGTTGTTAAATATAATTTTTTTAAAGCTGTGAAGTGAATGCATGTACAGGGTTGTTTCAAAATAATATGAACACCTGTGAAATGAGATAAAATATTTATTTATAGGGCGATGGCCCTCCTTTTGCATTAATTACCGCGTACATCCGATGTTGGATAGACAAATACCAGTCTTGCATGACAGTCACAGTCTGAAATTGTATCGTATACGCAATATATGCTATAATGAAAGTTATACTACGTGGCAGTGTCAAAAATTTTAAAAATGAATTTGAATGAGAATTAAGTAGTGCATTACTTACTGTAAATCTTATTTTTAAATAAATATGTTGAATTACTCTTTATTATATTTATTTCTATTTTAATTTCAGTTTGAGAATACAACTTTCGGAATTTCTTTGAAGTTATTTGTTGAACATTCATCATTGGGAATTCGGTAGGAGAAAAATATAAACTATAATGCTATCTTAAAATAATTTGAGTGCATAAAATAGACTGTTGTTTCAGGTAGGTTTTAAAAGTATATTTCTTTATAATTTCAGTTTGTATAATAGAGAAAACATTTTAACTAGCAACATATCTGAAGTTCGGTGGCTTGATTCAATCGGTGGAGACAAATCGTTCTTTTGTCGTTTAAAACAAGCCTTTGGCATTGTTTTGTATCAATTATTTCTTGGTGCTGCAGGTAATTTTTGATAAATAAATTTTTGATTTTTTAGAATATCAGTTGTTGAAATGATAAGTGATGCAAAAAACAAATTAAAGAGAACACAACATTGAAATTGTCTTTTGCATTTTTAACCCCATTGTTAAAATTTTGTAATTTGCAAAGTCAATTTGATTTTGAATGTTTTAAATTCTGGATTTAGCTCCTAATATTGTTACAGTGCATCTGACATTTAAATATTAAAAGTATACCAGATTGGCTCGAATCTAAGGTGACCCCCCCCCCCCCATTATGAAGTCTCAAAACAACCCTCGGCTTAGATTCGAGACTGACTTAAATAGATTCTTAACTTTCTCAGACAACCTGGTTGCATTAATGGATTCAATATTGTATCATGTCTTCTTGTTACATTTACTTTATTATATGCTGAAAAGCATATATTGGTTTCGCTCTGTTTGTGTGTCTGTCTGTCCGTCTGTCTGTCTGTATGTCTGACGATCACTCAAGAATGCTTTAACTTTTTCAAATTCTGCTTTCGCTATTCGATAAAGACCCTTCCTGAGCTCACCTGATTAGTTTGTGATTGAAATCGGTCTAACAGTCACGTGATTATTGAGGCACCCCACCCACCCATTAAATTTTTTTTATTGGCAATATAAAGCATGTAATATCTCATTCGAACGGGAATGACGAGCACAAGAAGAATGACATTCTTTTCGATTTTCGAAAAGCTAAACCCGAAAAAATGACACCCAAAAAGTACTAAACTGAGCATATATTACGAGCTTTAGCTAAAGCTGTATATAAGAATACAAGCATACTCAATATCTTTGTGTCTGGCTGGCAAATAACATGAAAATGGAAGAACTCAACGGCGATATATCAACTTTTGATGAGCTCTCGTGGGCCCCTTCAGGCACGTGCACTAATGTTAAGAATATGAACATAAGGCATATAATATATCAAACGTTTCGTACCTACGAGTCATAAGTGAATACAGTGTTACTTTTTATTTATAACTTAAGCATTGTTGATGGCAGCCTGGAGCACGTGACAATTATGAAGTTTTGTCGATGCACATGCTCATTTCGTTTTAAAATTCAGTGCTATTAGGCCTATTGTAAAATGTGACTAATTAATATTAAGGCGATTGTTAAAAATAGCTCATTAATGTTAGGCTTATAGTTAAAATGACTAAATAACATTAGGCCAATTGTTAAAAATGGCTAATTAATGTTAGGCCTATTGTTAAAAATGTCTAATTAATGTTAGACCCATAGTTAAAAAACGTATATAATTTTAGGCCTATTGCTAAAAATGGCTAATTAATGTTAGGCCTATTGCTAAAAATGACTAATGTTAGGCCTATTGTTAAAAATGGCTAATTAATATCAGGCTATTGTTAAAAATGGCTGATTAATTTTAGACTTATTGTTAAAGTTTTAGACTTTTCTCTTATAAATATCCATTCAAAATATTTTTTGCTATTTATGTGTTGATAATGTAATAAAAAGTATGAAACATTAAATATGATTATACAGTTGGATATTCACTAATCTGCCTATCGGTAATCTGGTTCCTTCACTAATTCGGCACAAATTTTTAATTGCTCAGGGTCTAAGGTGCATCCAGAAATTATAAAGCCTAACACATTACTCATAAAAAAACAATGCTACAATAAACACATGATATTGTGCATTTATTTAAATAAATAGGAATTTGACAAAAAAACAAAAAATTTGAACAACGGCTAAATAATCAATAATGAAAAAACACGATCTGGCTATATCACATGTCCAATAAATACATGGCCACTATATTTATTGTCGTTTAATATCCAGTGAAGTTTCCGTTTTTTTTGGATAACTTTAAAGATGTGCTCTGGCAAAGTTGTAACGAGGCTTTGGAGGTACAGTGGTGGTCACAGAAATAAGAAACTCACCTCCCTATCTTAACAACTTGGAATAATCTTTGAAATTAACACATGACTTGCATAACAATAAATTTTAGGCTATTTTAGAGTAATCGGATTTTATATATGGATGAATGAGATATTAGAAGGGCACTCTAAAGTTACTGTTGAATGGAAGTGAACTGATAAAAGTCACCATGGACAAGGAAATAAGACAGTGCCATCATTTTGCGTTTTACGTGTAGGTAATCAATATTTGTCTATTTAGTTTATTACTATGCATTTATTTCATCCCTAATATTATTGCAATATTTTTTAGTTTCAAATCATGGCCAAAAATAAACATTGTGGGCCTGAATAAAGGCAACTGATATTGACACTGAAAAATAAAAATTACACCATTTCCAAAATTGCACAAATGCTCAAATGTTCCAGGTGCATGGTTTATAATGCCATTAATCATGTTCAAAGAGAAAAATCGGTGGAAAATAAAACCGGGAAACCTCCAAGTAAAACTACTGTTAAAGAAGACCGAATTATTGCCAGTAAGAGTAAAAGCAACCCATTTAAGACGTCCAAGCAACTTCAGCACACTTTGGCAACTGATTATAATGTAAATGTCTCTTCAAAAACCATCAGACGACGATTGAATGAATTTTCTTTACGTGGCTGTATTGCCAAGAAGAAGCAATTTGTCTCGCCCATCAATCGAAAGAAGCGTTTGGAATTTGCTAAGAAACACTTATATAAACCGGTGGAATTTTGGAAAAAAAAATTACGGACTGATGAATCAAAGTTTAATTTATTTCAATCAGATGGAAAAGTTATGTATGCCGTCCACAAAATTGTTCAAATGAACCACGATATACAGTGAAAACAGTAAAGCATGGTGGGGTAAAATCATGGTCTGGGGAGCAATGTCCTGGCATAATGCAGACCCACTGCATAAAATAACCGGAATAATGGATCAACATTCTTACAAAAGTATCTTAGAAAATGTAATGGAGCCGCTCGCAGATCACAATTTGCCCGTTACATGGACATTGATGCATGACAACGATCCGAAACAAAACGCCAAATTTGTAACAAAATGGCTGGAAAAAAATAGAATCAGAGTTTTGGATTGGCCACCACAGAGCTCTGATCTCAATCCAATAGAGAACCCATGGGAATATGTGAACACTGCAATTAGTGAGGAAAGACCAACAAATTTAATCCAATTGTGGGCAACAATTGAAGCAGCTTGGTAGAATGTTCCAGTGGAACAATGCCACCATCTAATTGAAAGTATGAATAAGAGATTACAAAAAGTAATCAGAAATAAAGGGTATCCAACCAAATATTAAAATTTGATTCGATGTTTGTTGCTTAATTGTCTTATTTCTGTGTCTGTGTTAAAAATGAAATCACCACAATACTATTATATAAAGCATTTAATTTCATAACTTTTTGTTGCTTAACAATTCATTTAGGTTTATATTCATTATACCAAAAGAAGTATTCTTGTATTAAATATTATGTAGATAATAATGTAATTTTTCTAAGTGTCTTATTTCTGTGACCACCACTGTAAATCACATCAAGTCCTTCCCATTCTTCTACTATGGCAGTCTTCAGTTCCTGTGTGGTTGAATATTGTATTCCATTGGCATACATAGAATGTGATAAGCCTCCCCAAACATTCTCCATTGGGATTAAATCTGGAGATAATGCAGGCCAGTCAGTGACAGGAACACCATTGTTGAGAAACCACTCCCATGTGCTTTTAGCGTTACGTGCGGGAGCATTGTCCTATTGGAATAGCCAGTGGGGTCCTTCCATTTCTTCTGCAGATTTGAGTAAATAATCTTCTAACAGATCTGGCAATGCATTAGCATTCATTTGTCCACTAATGAAGGCAATAATCTAGATACCACCCCATCTGAAAGCTCTCCTTGCCATAACATCTCTGTCTCCACTTTGATGTTTAGAATAACACCGGATCTCTTTTCTAAAGTCTGCCAATAAAACTGCCATGCATCTGGGCCGTCAAGATTGAATTTTTTTTTCGTCACTCCAGATCACATTCTTCCACTTTTCATCCCATGACATCTTTTCTGTCACCAAAACAAATGAACATCGTATTACAAAATAAAAATGTATTAATTACATAATATATCACATTTACACTTCATCAAAATCGGAATCATCAATATCAGAGCAAATAGTTCCAAAATGTCAGAAGGCAGTTCTTTGTTAGGCCTCATTACCCCTTGCTTGTCTTCCTCATCTTTGTTCCTCATTACCTTTAGCTGTGTTCCTCATCTTCATGTTCCTCATTTCCCATTGCTTGTCTTCCTCATCTTCACGTTCCTCATTACCCTTTGCTTTTCTTCCTCATCTTCATGTTCCTCAAGAATCATCCATTGGGGGTAATCCCTTTTTGTTTTCGAAATTATTTCAGTGCATATTTTGTATTCATGCAGACGATTTGGAAAGATGAATGGAGTGACTATTGAAAAAGCTTTAATGGTTGAAAAAAACTATTTCACTTCAATTCCCAAATTTACAAAACATGGTTCCTTTATTGTTATATTAAGTTATCAAGATGGGAGAATTTGTTACTTGACAAATGAAATGTGATTGTCGGTTTTTGAAGTCTCTCCACCACTGTGCAAAAGTCGGATTTTTTTATAATACGCAGTGATGATTTTTTTAAACTTTTATTTTACGTAATATGCGTATGCCAAAAATTGCGGTAGTTGCCGATGAAAAATTATTTCCGTATCTTCTGTACAATGCTGATGAGACTGCTTTGTATTGGTGCTGTACACCAAAGAGAACATAAATATCATCAGACTGTTTCCAACAGGAATTAGGTCATCGAAAGATCGTATGAATTTTCTAGGCTGTTCCAATGTTGCAGGTACCCACAATTGTAAGTTACTGGTGATTGGCAAAAATACACACTTATATCCATTTTCCTGTAATTTATCGTGCTAACAAGAAATGATGGGTTACAACTATTTTAATTCAAGAATAGTTTGAAAATTATTTTGGTCCCGAAGAACGAAGTTACTGCGATTGTTGGCTTGGATCATGACTGTAAAATAATGCTTACTTTAGCCGTTTAGTACAGTTAACTAAAGCAAGAGCTACTGGTAAAATGGAAGTTAAAATAGAGCTACTGTGAGTTTTGTTGACTTCTTAATTATACACTTTTAATTCAAACTTTAGAAAATGTTATCTTAAGTTCTCTTAAATTTCCTTATTTATGAAGTACTTTCTAAATCAGTTAATTCTGGAAAAAACATTGAAGGATTTCATACAGCAATTCAATGTGAAAGACACGATTCATTGTGCTGCTAATGCTTGGCAATCTATAAAACCATCCACACACAAAATTGTTGGCATAATTTATGGCCAGCATTAATAAAATAACAGAAATAAACGTAATCCTTTGGGGTTGTGATTAATTATAGTATGAAGAAACAGGTGAGACAAGATCCTGAAATTGGCACAGATGTACATTTTAATCCCTAGGTGATCATCAGTCAGTATGTAAAGGTTTTCCAATTCGAACACATATTTTTTTTTTTGTACGAGCCTGCATCTAATGAATAAACTGGAAATTATTTTACTAGTTTTAGGGTTTTGAAAGAAAAAAATCGTAACTGAACTGCTTGCTTTTGCTCAGGAACTAATCATTTCTGCTGCTAAAGATACTATGTCAAGATTGGATAATGATAATGTTGATGAATGTAGATGAGAAAGAACAGACTGTCCATCATTATTCTAATTCAGAAATTGTGCAAATGATTTCACAACCAGGTAAAGTATAAAGCAGTGATGAAGAGGAGGTGTCAGAAAGAGCTTCCTTGACAGAATGATTAAATCGAATTGTTGAAGGGCATGGAGTAAAGAAGCTTCATAACGAACAATATGCTATGTGATAAGCTTATCAGAGAAAGGCCATATTGTATGAAACAGCTTACACTGCAAGACATATTTCAAAAGTGCTACAAAACCTTCAACAGAGCTTTCATTTAATGATCCTTGCAGTTCTACATGTGTGATAATTTGATTCATCGTTACCTCAGATATAGAAGCTGCTGCAATTTTCTACTGTTTAATTCATGTAAAATTGTATTGTAACTGTCCTGTATATTATTCAACAAAAAATAAACTAATACTGTGGAATATAAATATCAAAAGTGAAAACCTAATTTACCTCCTTGTGGATTAAAGGTTTTCACTTTTTGGCTGTTTATTACTCACTCCCTTCTGACCTAAATTAGTTTAATTTTCCAGTTTAGGGGTAGGGGAAGAGGAGCAATATCCTTCCCTCCCTTATTTTAACTTGGTTAAATCCTCACACCTCCTTCATAAAGTGGTCAACTCTCTTGCCCCCGACTTTAGTAAAATTTCATTTGCTTTTCACTTAATGTTTTATTTTCTTTTATTGTCCAGCTTATTCTGATTTACATGGTATTTTAAAGATATTTTTGGAAGATTAACTATTGTATACAGATGATCCTCAGGATCCGATGATGCCGCATGTTGAAAAAGAATGTTCTGTGTTTACCATTTCTAAACTAATAAAATGATGTTTAGCAGAATTACCAAGTTTTGCTTATTTTTTTTAATATTTGTTAGGGGAAAACTCTTGAGAATACATGTATTTTTAAAATGAGGAAAACTTCAAAATAGTTAATGAAAGTTTTGGTTGTAGCAACATTAAGGGATGATAATAGTCAGTTATGTTAATTTTATGAATGTTTGTTTCCTTTAAGTTATCGTAGCTTTGGGAATGATCTCTGTTGGAACCTACTGGCAATGGAAGAAGAACAAAGAATTTCACAAGCAAGTGATGGCGATGACAGAAAAAATTTTATGTGAGTATTTCTCCTTGGAACTGAAGTGATATATCTAAATCCTTGGAACAAGATGGATTACTATAGTCTGTGATGAATTATTGCATGAGAGATTAACATTTTCATGGTATTATAGCTTACCTTATTGGTGGACTGTGCATAGTCATGAATAATGTCCAATTGATTATCTAACCTAAATTTTAATTTATTATACTTAATATAAGTTTTTGCTTTTTTCTAAGGGAATAGGTACTGTTGAAACAGTTTATAGCCACTTTGGCTGTAGTGACCAACCAGATATAACAACCAGATTTCACTTTTAGTTTGGTTTCCTGTTTGAATGACAACAAAAAATATCAGTTATAGTGAAAGGTCTGTAATGAAGAAAACATGTACAACGGGGATCCACTGAGGGCTATAACAACCAATTTCTGGTGAAGGTGCAGAGTGATGATAGAGTTGCGGGTATCCGTAGAAAAGATCTCCTTGGACGTCTGGTTTTAAGGGATTACTCTTATGGCCATGTTCTTTGCAGTTGTTCCCTTTCATCAGTTAGTTGCCAACTTAGCAGATACAGTAGAGAGTCTGTATAGCTCTGTAAGTGCTGGGACCACATTATAGCGTAATTTTTCTGTGGTCCCAGCAAGAATTTTATTGATTTAATGCTTTTTCAACTTCCATATAGTGAAATCTTTATAGTATAATTTTCCTATAATGTGAAAATTTTTGGTTCAGACAATACATTTTAAAGCATATTTTAGCTCTTTATTATGAAATTTGGTTCCTGCACTTAGCAAAGGAAATTATCGCAAACTGCCAACAAAGTTAAAAACAGGTTTTTACATCACAAGTTCTGCCCTCTTGGATGTGGCTGTGGCATTAGGCTTATTTTATCAGCAAAATTACATAAAGTTCTCAAGAAGGTTATCACACAAAACTACCCATAATAACTCTGCACAGCAGTAACGGGGGATGGGTTTAAATGTGCGAGCATGTTAATTATTTTTTGTGAGAATCAGTATGAGGATTCTGTAAAAGCTGTCGAAATTCGGAATATTTTTTTATATTAAAAACTTTAATATATGTTCAAATTTATGAATTTAAGCCTATAAATTTTTTTGTGAAATGCTAAATGTTACTGAGGCCGACGAAGAAGCACTAGTCGGCCTTAATGTATATGTTTTATCGGTATTTTTCCATAAAATACTTACTACAATCCATTCTGCTTGCAAATTTTAATTATTTCAGAATAAATAATCGTGATCCAAACAAAATTTTCAGCAATGGCAACCTGCATGACTTTAGATAGGTGGCAATGTCAAGTTTCAAAATGTTTTGTTCTTAATGTTAAGAAGCATTCAAATTAATAAAAAATACTAAATTTTTATATGTAAATATTAAATACAATTTCATATACCATTATTTTTGGGATATAATAAGCACCCCCCCCTTCCCAAAAAAATTTTTTTTTAAAATTGTATCTTCATTGCATTTATTATCAGAATATTAAATAATATTTACATTTTATAATATATAGTAATGATTTTTTTTAACTTTTATTTTTTTTTTTTTCCTGCGAAAAGCATGGATAAATGCAATTTTTAACAATTTTTACGTCAAAGTTATGCAAATTTAAACATCACCTCCATGCAACAAAATATCTATATAGCGAAATGATTTTGCCGGTCTCTTGCATTTTGCTATGCAGAAGCTCTGCTGTATTCTGCTAAATTTAACAAATTTTACACAAAATTATGCAAAAATCTGCTGAATTAAATTGCATTAGTTCAATTGAATTCAGTGCATTTAGCAGGTCTTTAGTTGCCTTAGCAGAAATAACTTTTTTTGAATTGGAAACTGACCCGAGTTTTCAGCCTGAGCTTCCGAAGCTCGTGTGTCTGCCGTAGTTGCATTAACAAGAAAATCCTTACCAGTGGAAGAAAATTTAACAGTGTTTGGCAGCTGTGTCTGGTGCCAACAGTCGCAACTTGGCAGAGAATTGTATACCAAACATCTCAAAGTTAACATTTAGTAGCTCATTATAGCAAAACTATTCGTCAGAAAATCATGAAGTTTTGGGAATGACTTAATTACATGATGGGAATTTTTTCTAGAGCAAAAATTGCAAGCTGTGGCTCTGATGCTTATCTGATGGAAATAAGAATAACTGCTGTTGCCACCTGTTAAGGGTTTATTGTGCCAAAGCATTCATCAACGCCATTTCCTTTTATTTATTTATTTATTTTTGAATTTTCTGGAATTTTAATTATTAGGTACAGTCAATAAATAATGAGGCAGAGGATACAGTATTGCATCAAAACTATGGTAGTCAGCAACACGAAGACTGGCCTGAAATGTAGTTACTGGCGTGATGAAAACGATTCGTACGAGTTTCTCGCTAGATGGCATTACATGTCCAGCAAGGAATGAGCAAAGGATGATAACCGAGCAGCGGCCGTGCCTATTCATTTCATTTTTGAAAGCGATGCGTAAGGGAGACATCCGTTCCTCATTGAATTCCTGGTGCATGGAGGTATGGTCAATGCTCAGTGGTTTTGTGAAACGTTAATGAAGCTAAGAAGGACAATCAAATCAGAATGTAAATTTTCTCATGGTGTCATCCTTTTGCTCGACAACGCCAGACTGTACACACCCAAAACAACGAAGGAATATCTGCAGAAGTTCAAGTTGGAAGCCTCCCCCCCCCCCATGGATTTTTACGAGCATGACATTCTGAGACTGGTGTCGCAGTGGGATAAAATGCCTAAACAATTGCAAGCAATACTTTTGAGTTTCGTTAAATAAATACTGTGAAATATCCTTTGCCATGTTATTTATTGATTGTACTTTGTATTTTAATTCTAGAAAAAAATAAGTATTTAGTTTCAAACTAAACAGTTGTGCATCAAGAAGAGGTCTTTAAGGTTTATTATTATATGCATGTCCTAAGTCCTTTTAATTGCCTCTGCTCCAGCAACTATATTTATTTTCTTTTTGATAGGTAATTTCCTGTATAAATTACTGTTACATAAATCCTTTTAGTATAAAAACAAATGCCACTTTAGTTGGTTTTAATTTTGCTGAAATTTTGCAGTGTGGTTTAGTTGTATTAAGTTCTAATAATTTTATTGATACTGAAAATGTTACATTTACAGATGAAGTGCAGAGGAATTACGAAGAATCACTAAAATCTACTGAAATTAAACCGTATCTTGCAATTCCTCATGTTCGAGACATGTTAATTCCATTATCTGAAAGGTAATTTATTCAGTTTTTTAAAATCAATTACTGTCACACATAGTTTATTTTTAACATGCGGATAATAAAAGATGGCATGGATCATGAAAACAGTGTGTAGATGAGTTTAAAATTAAGTTTCAGGTTGGTGCTGTGCCTGCAAAACCTCCTGCTAAGAATGCAATGCAAAACTTAGTTGCAAAATGGCATGTAATGGGATCAGTACTGAATGCTAAGAAAGTGCACAAAAGGACGGTCCGTACAACAGTAACCATTGCTGCTGCTGAAGAAAAAAAGCTACACAATCCCAAAATGTCATCACGGCAGCTGTCTCAGCAACTGGGTTTGTCTCAGTCTAGTGCAATGAAGATTATGAAACGGGATTTACACTTACACCACTTCAAAATGACCACTTTGCATCAGTTGCGTGATGTGGACAAGCCAGCCAGGGTTTGGTTTTGTGAATGATTCCTGAGCACCATTGCTCCGGAGGTGCTGGAGGATGGCTGTGTGTTCATCTCTGATGAAGTGTGATTCCATCTATCTGGTTACGTCAACTTAGAGAACATGTGCCACTGGTCTTCCATCAATCTGCATGTGTTCATGGAGTCTCCACTGCATCCAGAAAAAATTGGAGTGCAGTGTGCTGTCTCCGCCTGCCGCATTATCCCTGTTTTCTTCAGTAAAACTGTGAATAGTGACCGTTATGTGCACAACATCTTCAACATGTTTGCTGCATAACTTACTGATGATGAGCGTGTCAATGCTTACTTTCAGCAAGATGGTGCAAGAGCCCATTCTGCACACGCAACACTTGCCCGTATCCAGGAAGTGTTCCCACCCGAACATGTGATCAGTCGAGGAACAGAACAGTCCTGGCCTTCACGGTCGACAGACCTATCGATCTTCGATTTCTTCCTCTGGGGTGCACTGAAAGGTGTCGTCTACCAGAACAATCCACACACAGTCGCCGACCTTCAACAAAAATTCCAGGCAGCCATTCAAGCCATTCCAGTGGAAACCTTGCTCGTGCCTTCAGGAACATGTGGCACGCCTTCACACTTGCCTCGAGGTCAACGGAGTACACTTCCAGCATCTCCTCTAGGTTATTTGCACTGATCTTTGATCATTGTTATCTCTTTTCATGCTCATTTTTACACGTTGTTCACCAGGCCACTTTTAAAAAACTTATGTGAAATTGCAGAGTTCCTCACTGCTCAAGAAGGAGCCAAAACAGCGATTTACACATCTATCGTTTTCCAAAAGAAAGAAAGATCCGCAAACAATGGCATTCTTTCATTAAGAGATTAAAAAAATACAATATGGATCAAATTCAAATTTTCATCAACTTTCACGGTAGATCCAAAAATGTTTGAAAGACTCCACCCTCCCCCTTCCCTCCCTCCTAATGTGCAGCCAACTCTACATTAGAAGATCAATTAATCTTATATTTTAAATTAAAAGATATTACAAAACCATTACAAGCCTTTTGAAAAAAAATTAGAAAAATACTGAAGAATTAATATGAAAATAAAATTATACCATTTGACTAAAGAAATGGTTGATCTGTTGCTTGACAGTGTCTCTCCTCTTTTTTTCGAGCTATTTCCAAGTGTGCTTTTATGTTCAAGCCATGTCCTCGACAAGCTTTTTCTGTTGAAATTTTATTCATATTTAACTTTAATTTTACATCTACATGACAAAGAAAACGATGCAGGAATCTTTCCTGGTCACTGGCAGACATAGGCTTCGTGCAGTGGTAATTCAAGAAATCCATGAGGGTGGCAATATTTAGAAACTTGTCTACGTTGCAGACAAACTGCAAGATCTAGACGTAAGATCATCCCAGAAATTTTTCAACCCCTCTAACAAAATAAAATTGCTTTTTAAATATAGGAGGCGCATCCAGAAAGTAAGTTTCCCGATGTTTTCCACTTTAAAGTAAACGTAATTAGCCGTGTCAATTGCGCATGCGTAACAGATCTATGACGTATCAATCATATGCCAGCCGGACAGGTCCCGCCTCGTGCCAGTAGCGTGGTAGCAATGGTCCGAAATGGAAGCTCTTATTTCTTCTCCCGCCGCCTGCGAGGTTCGGTCGGTGATAAAGTTCTTGAATGCACAAAACATTGCGCCAATTGAAATTCATCGTCAGCTCTGTCAGGTCTATGGGCTGAACATCATGAGTAAGCAGATGGTGCGTCGCTGGTGTAGGCAGTTTTCCGAAGGTCGTCAAAGTGTCCATGATGAAGAGCGCAGTGGGTGACGATCCCTCATCAATGATGATCTTGTTGAGCTTGTGCGGCAGCGCGTGATGGAGAACCGTCAATTTACGATTACGGAGCTGAGCACCCATTTTCCGCAGATATCGCGATCCTTGTTGCATGAGATTGTCACTAAGCACCTGCTGTTCAAAAAATTGTGTGCCAGGTGGGTGCCGAAAAACCTGACACCCGAACACAAAATTCAACGCTTAGGAGCAGCACTGACATTTCTGCAACGGCATCACGATGACGGCGACGAGTTCCTCGACAGGATCGTCACGTGCGATGAGACTTGGATTTCACACATCACCCCAGAAAAACCAAGCAGCAGTCAATGCATTGACGGCATAGTGGATCTCTGGTCAAGACGAAATTCAAACAGATGCTGTCGGCACGGAAAGTGAGGTGCACGGTGTTCTGGGACAGGAAGGACATTCTGCTCATTGACTTCCTTCCACGTGGTGAAACAGTAAATGCTGACCGTTACTGTGAAACACTGCGGAAATTGCAACGTGCCATTCAAAACAAGAGGCGTGGAATGCTTACTGTAGATGTTGTGCTCCTCCATGACAATGCTCGTCCACATACGGCTCGACGCACGGCAGCTGTTTTGACGGAATTTGGCTGGGAGTTGTTTGATCATCCACCCTACAGCCCTGATCTTGCTCCCAGCGATTTTCACGTTTTGTTGCACCTCAAGAAATTCCTGTTCTCTGTCGAGTGTTTTGGCAACGACGAAGAGCTGAAGACGTCTGTCACACGCTGGTTCCATTCACAGGCGGCAGAGTTCTACGACAAGGGGATACAAAAGTTGATCCCACGATACGACAAGTGTCTCAATTCTGGTGGTGGCTATGTTGAAAAATAGCTGAAACATTGCTGTACTTGTTGCCATAAATATGTTCCTGTAAGTGTGAGTTCTTTTTTTTTTTTTTTAAACAGGGAAACTTACTTTCTGGATGCACCTCGTATGTCCATCCCCATCTTATCTGGTACAGAGGGTAGATTATCGCAAGCGATAATCTGCGGCACCTACTCCTACGAGGGAGTTTTGCGCCATCCCATTAATAACGACTGCTACGAGATGACAGTAGCAGTCGGGACCGACGGCTTAACGTGCCCTCCGAAGCACGGGGGGTTTCATGATGGAAAAGCTGCTGGGGATAAACGAACTAGAGGCTGTCACCAACTGCTGGAACACCAGCTATGGTCAATCGGCAAATGGGTCAGACCAAAGTCCCCCAACAGCCGCGCCCCAAATAGCTGTCCCGCTAGCAGTGGCCCTCAAGCCCAGGCCGTCACCCAACCAGCAGCTGGCCGCGCCTGAAGTTGCTGAACTCCATCGATTGGCAAGCCAACCGACGAGACAACCAGGCCACGGCCACCCCCATGTCCATCCCCATAGAGTCGTAGACTACAGAATGATATATATGGTTTTATTTGTATTTGACTGCAGTGACCTTCTGATGGTGGGATTTTAAAAGCCTTGTCTACAAATTTACTAGCACCGTCTGTGATTTGCACAGGGCTTATTGTGGAAATCGAAACTTAACGCAAACACAAAATCAAAAATCGAACTTGATTGCGAGCGTTCAATGGGAGAATTTTGAAACATAGTAAATGATGACGATTGCTCTTTCGTTTTCAGAGGCAGTGGTCACGTTGACCATGAAGTTCAATGCAGTGGTCACGTTGATCAAGCCATCTTTTAGAAGTAGCCATACACATATGATTGGTTGTTGCCATTTTGCTTTCTAAACTTCACTATCTGGTTGCCCGTGGCGATGTAAAAGCGACGGAAAATCGAGAAAAAAGTGAATTTTCTGTAAACTTTCGAACATAAAACATTTATGCATATGATGTAAATGTCGTCAGATGAAAAATAAATTGTCAAAAATGGCAAAGAGAAGCCTTTCGAAAATTAGTCAAAATTCTCACAAACTGGAAGTAGAATTCTGAAGCCATGCCAAAACTGCATTTGAGCTAATTTCGCATTGGAATGGACTGTGTTTTACCGGGTCCTTACTGTAATTGCATATGGTTATCATTAAAAATTATCAAGTTTACAGAAACATTGTGAGTAGTCATGTAGTTTATAGTTGTCATGTAACCTCGTTTTCGATTTAATTCGAAAACCTGATAACTTGAATTTTTTATCTTGTCCACTGAAGATTCGAGTTATCAGAGTTCGTTTGTATATAATATTGTGTAAGACATGCTTTATTTAACAGAGAAAGTTTTTTTTAATTTTATTTTATTAATTCATTTGCTTAATAGTTAAATTATCTGTTAACATAATTTAAAAAAATTGTTTTTAAAAAAAGGTCCTTAAATTTTGAGCTAAGAGTTGTTTTTATTTTTTTAATTCTTAGGAAACAAATGCTCCCAGTTTGGGATAAAGCTGTGAAATTTCTGAATTCTCACGACTCCCGTGTGCGAGTCGAGTGTCAAACCATAGAAGGAGAAGAATTTGAAGTTTGGCGCTGGTTGCAGCCACAGGCATTGAGAGTAAGTATTTGATTTACCATGTCTTTATTAATTTAGTTTAAAAAAAAAAAATATTGGATTTTGTCATAAGTTTCACATTCAAAAACAAAGTTTTGAAATCGTACGATTTATCATGCTTATACAGGGTGGTGAAAAAATTCGGACACACAAAATTTACTTGTCACTAAGTTTTGTTTTAACAAATTATATATCCACCTTGAAAACAGTTTTTAAAAGCTTTTAGTAATGGGAGGGACTTCTTTCACGCTGTGAATTGCTGTAGTTCATGGGCTTGTTCCAGGTGTGTTGCTTAATGTAGTTCAAAGGTGGAAGCAGATGTGTTATCTCTGCATAGCTTCCTTCTGGAATACCTTCAGTCTCCTCAGATGAATCTCTCAGATGCCCTCTGAAAAGATATCTGAGAGGGCATTTATACCGTTCCAAATGCATCCTCTGAAAAGATATCTTATTTTTAGATGAAATGGCGAAATGCCTACTTTCCATAGGAATATTCTGATTGGCTACTAAACTATTTACCTTCCAAGCTGAGTCAGTGTACCTATTGGCAGTGCTTGTAATGTAATAAACTAACTTTCTGACATTTTGGGGTTAGAAATTGTTAATGTAATAATGAGAGTATGCATAATGAAGTTTGTTTTACTTGTATTGAAAATTTTTAACATGGTCAATGTAGGGGATTTAACAATTTCTCGTAATTTGTACATTTTAATGAAAAGTACAGTGTGTTCACAAAAACATTTCTCGATTTTATTTGGTTATAAAATAAAAACCTTGGGGAATATTGTGTTCGTAAACATGCAACAACTCAAAGTTTCATGTGATATATGCAGTGTTCTCCCCAGAAAATTTTATCAGGTGGGCGGTAAGCTAAAATAACCGGGCGGACAAAAATTAAAAACAAAAACAAATAAAATATTATGCAGTGTTGTGCAGCTTTTCGTGTATTCAGCCGGGCGGTCGCCAAAATCAGCCGGGCGGCGTGCCCGTTAAAAAGGGCCTGGGGAGAACCCTGATATGTTCATTACTGGCACTCAATGTGTGCCCCAGCTGTCACACGGCAAACATCTAGGCGATAATCGAGCTCATTCCATACTCTGGAAAGCACATCCGGCGTTATTGTGTTTACAGCTTCTGTGATTCTGTCCTCTTGCGGAAAAATCGGTAAATGTTACAACCTGTAGGGAAGAAACAAAAATATTTTGAGTTACTACATCTTCTGACACCTTACTTACAAACATCTTGCAAAAAGTTTTCATTTTATAATCAGTCCAAATCAGGGAATGTTTTTATGGACACACTGTACATTACGTTGGTGTACATTGTATCATGATTTCACTGTTTATACTCTTGTGGAAATAAAAATAAAGCTTGTTTTCTATATTACTCGTAATCCTGTACTCAAAACAAGCATGAAAAGTCAGTTTGACATTCTTTAAGTTGGTTGATGCAATCCTTACATCAGCAGCTAAAGTATTTCATCAGATTTTAGAAACCTGTAGATGTGATTCGACCGCCATTCTAGAAGGATGTGACACTTAGGAAACGTACGAAGATCGTAACTCTGCACAAACACACAGCTAAGATGTATTGAGAGAGTGGTTGATGTGAGTTTAGCAACTGTCAGCCGTGTCATCAAGTTGAAGCAGGAAACCAGATCGGTTTCTCCTAAACGTAAAAGAAAGTGTGGTTGTAAGAAGAAAACAACTTCTAGAGATGACTCTTACTTGCTTCGGCAAAGCAAAAAGGATCCCTGCAAGACTTGAAATTGTTTCAGTTAATTTGCACTAGGGTGTAGGTTACCATTAAAATCCAAAATTCTTCA
Source organism: Rhysida immarginata (assembly GCA_023313115.1). Classification (NCBI taxonomy): domain Eukaryota; kingdom Metazoa; phylum Arthropoda; class Chilopoda; order Scolopendromorpha; family Scolopendridae; genus Rhysida; species Rhysida immarginata. The sequence continues at coordinate 339,658 of JAHWFO010042260.1, read as the reverse complement.
AAAATTGATCTCATTAGTGAATATATGTATATGCAATTACTGGGGTATATATCCTTTTCATTTTCTTTAAGTTTAAAATTTTAAAAATGTATTAAAAATTATTGTAGATCTTATGAGGTTTTTTTTTTTTTTTTTTTTATTTCAGGAGAATTCTAAAAAGCTATGGCAAGGTCAAGGTATGGAAACTTGAAATTTGTCCTTACTTAGTGTTTTCTCTTTATAAAAGAGATGCTGCTGAATATTACAAATCTTTCTTTCTGAGATGTTATTTTTGTTTTATAGCTTTTGAAAATTTAGACACTGGATTAAATGCACACATTCACAGCCCTACTCCTTGTTTGAAAATCCGTAACATGTTTGATCCGGATGTGTATGTTCTTGAAAATTTGCAATTTTTTTTTAATTTTTTTTTTTTTTTTTTTAAAGATTCTTCTCTTATATATAATAAAATGGTAATAAAAATTCATTGTTGGTTTCCCAGTGAGTATGGGGATGATTGGCATGTTCACATTCAAGATGCAATTTTAGAGAAATGTGAAGGAATCAATGGAATTGTTCACATCAAAGTAGACACATCATCAAGAGAAGTGAGCAAAATCGTAATTTTATGTGAAAATTTATTCATAAGCCTTAATTTTTTTTTTTTTAAATTGAAAAATGTCTGAAAAATTACGTGTGATATGTTTCTTTGCAGGGATGTGTCTATGTAAAATGTAATAGCCCAGCAGTAGCAGGCCAGGTATTCCGAGCACTACATGGTTGGTGGTTTGATGGTAAGTTTTCATAGTTTGTGTCATTGACCTATAAGAGTATCACCAGAAAGGGACTTGGCATCCTGTATTAGATTGTAGCTTGATCCATGGACATTTTCCTTTTATACTGTGTTTAGAATCATTACTATGGTATTTTGATTGTAGCCAGATGGTGAGTTCCAGAGTTTTTGGTTTATCCCCCTCAGTTGTTATTCAGGCATTAGGATCGGAAACATTTAAACTTTAAAATTTAGTTTAGTAACAGTTTTTATCTTGGCAAAGAAATTCATGAACATGAAATTAAGTTTATGAAACTTGCCGACTTCAAAAATGAATGGAATCTACTTCTCTTTAGCTCACGGTGTTATTTAAAAAATTAGTAGGGGCAGTGATTGTCTACAGATTTTTCAATATGGCAGAGCAAGCATTCACACTTTACAAATGCAAACACTGAAAGCCGATTATTTCAAAGAAGAGTGCAATACACACATTATCGCAGTCTATGGGCAAATAGAACCCCTAACAGAAGGTAGAAAATAAGGTGATATCTTTACATTCATATTCTTTTTCAAGACAATTGTTTGCTTTCTCCTATCGAAGTGTCAACAAACTTCACATGTTTATCGCCTCATCACTGGAAAACTTAGGCTGCGTTCACACTGGAAGAGGCGAGTCGCGAAGCGAGTCCTGACAAGGAAGTAAGGAGAAGAAATTGTAAAGGCTGATCGAACTCTGAATAGGGATTAACTCCGTTAACTATTGTTCGAGTCCTATAGAAATTTCGCTGCAGGACTCACAGCTCCAGTACTGAACACGATCTTAGGGAGAACGTTCATTCACATTGGAATAATGACCATTTTAACACGTGCATTCACATGAGAGTAAAGATTATTTATACACTGTACATATAATCATGCTGGCAAAGGTCGTATTGGTGTGATCGTGTTCGAGGTGATGGCAAGAGTTTGCGAAGGGCAGCGGTGATTCATTTGATGAATCCGTAGCAGTATTGGCGTAGCCACCTAGAAGAAACTGACTATGGTAGTGGTTTTCGAAGAGGAATCGGGTGGTCAGCACATGACTCCATCAGTGGTGGTCACCTGAGAGCATTGCAACGATTTGATTCTGGTATGGGGAGTTCTACGGCCTCTACCTTTAACTTGGTTCACAATTAAGCGAAATGAGATTGGGCGTGAAGCGGGACGCTCTTCAACGCTTACGAGAGGTGGTACGTTTTTCTGTGACCATTTGACTTTGTGGACTGCTACAGAATCTTGTTGAAAACTCCATTTGGTGTTTTTGAACAGTAAAGAGTTCAACGGCTTCTCTTCAGCTTCCAGAATTTCATTAATGTACTTCTTGGCATTTGTCTACACTCCTTTAGAGCAAAAGTCCACTTGTGTTGTTCCATCAAACGCCACTCCCCACCAAATCACCACCTATGGTGTTAGTGCATAACGTTTTGGATACTTGAGGGAGCTTTATTTTGGATGTTTAGCTTTGCCTCAGCATTGAAGCATGTTTCGTCCATAAACTGTATTCGATGGTGAGCGCCATTTGCCTGCTGCTTCAGTAAGGGTTGACGTTTTTGAACCTGTTCCTTGCCAGGTGGGAGTTTAAAAAAAATGGGCTCTGCATCTTTTTAAAAAAATTTATTCTTACATCCTTGTTAATCAGTTTGTGTCGATTGTCTTGACATCTTCTGCTGTTTGATCACCTTTGCTGTACAAACTGATTGAGGTTTTCCACTCCAGTATCGGGTTTTGATGCTTATGCAGTTATTGAATCAACTGGTAATTTGTTCCATTACTCTTGAGCTGTTGGTAAATTTGCTTTTTAGATTTATTTTGCAAGAAAGAACTAATTATTGCTTCATGTAATGAATGTTGTCTATCCATTTCTTTTTATGCTTTTATCACGTGTTAACAGTCTATGCATGTGCTCACGAATATTCTATCAAAAAAAATTACGAAAAGACTTTGTTGACTAGTAGCCAAATAGGAAGAATGAGCTCAGTAAATTACTGAGCAGTTTTGCTGATGTACTCTAATACATAGAGTTTTTGTTTATTAATTTTATGAACATTTTAACGTATTTTAATCTGTTACAGGAAATTTGGTCACCGTCCGTTATCTTCGCCTTGAACGCTATCACGAAAGATTTCCTGAAGCTGCTAATGCAAAAATACCTCTGAAGCCCTCCAACAACAAACGCCTCTCACTAGGACTACCTATGTTCAAATCGTTCATGGAACATTGAGTGGCAGTGATGTGTGAGGGATGAGATTATGCTGAATAAGTTTCATTTCTGGTCCTTCCCATGATTAACCTCTGATTAATGAATGCTTTATGGGTATATTTTTAAATTTACATATGGTAAGGGTGGGAAAACACATAGGAGAAGCTCATTTGTTAATTGTTGATGCTGAATGTTTATAAAGATTTGTTTCAACTCTTGGAGTCTTTTAACTTGAATACTTAAAGATAAAGAAACAAATTCGTTTGTGAAAGTTATTTAGGGGAGGGAGGAATAATAATGTAATATACAAGAAGACCGTGTTTTTAGGGTGTTTATTTTTAATTACAAACCCTTTTAAAAACTCCCGTGAAATTTGAAGTTTTTACTAATAAACCTTCCCCTAAATTGTAAGATAAAATTTTAATTTACTGGAAATGTAATATTAACAAGAGGGCAAGAAAGCATAAGCTAGCCAAATGCCTTATTATTGTGATATTTTTGGTAAATTTTATTCTGTTTTTCAATAAGAATTAACAGTAAACGAGGATTTGCACTCTGAAAATGTGATATATATATTTATATATACATATATGTTAAGTACTTTAACTCAATTGCTAATGTTTTAATTTCTTTAGATGCCAAGGTTTTTATTTGGATTGCCTTTTTTGTTTATTTCTCTTGTTTTTACATTCATTTTTTTCACTTATAATATTTTTAAGGTTTTTTATTTTTAATGCACTCATTATAAAGTTTGTATTTTTAAAAATTATATTAATTTGTTCTTTTTTTAATATTATAGGCACATTGTCTTTTTCTAAGTACAAATGTTAACATGTTTTTAAAATAAAGGAAAAAAAAGTTATATATATATCTATAAGAAACATTGTAATTACTCTATTATTTAATGTTTTCTTCACCTTTTGAAGAGAAAAGGCAAAAATAATATTGGAGTTATTCATTCGTTAGCATATAACATTAGGAAAAAAAAATTAAAATTTTAATTTTATAATTCCATTTAGTCTTCATTTCTTCACTAAGTAAGTCACTTTAAGATTGTTTCAATTAGAAGAGTCAAAAAATCTCAAATTACGTGCTACGACCAATTAAATGCAATCAGAGTGAGAAGGCGCGTGTCATTGTGAAACGGAGCAATGCTACAACATCAAGTTTTGTTTCAAATTAGGCAAAACTGCGATGGAGACGCATGAAATGTTTGTGAAAGTGTGCAGTGGAAGCAGTGAGTAAAAAGTGTGTTTTTGAGTTGTTTAAACGCTTTAGAGATGAAAAGGAAGATGTTGAGGATGAACTGAATTCGGGTTGACTGTCAACAAACACAACCCAGACAGTTCTTGAACATCCTCCATATTCTCCAGATCTGGCATCTGCAGACTTCTCGTTTCCTCGCCTCAAAAGAGTCCTGAAAGGTCTGCGTTTTGTCGACATTGCTGAGATCCAACAACGTGTAGCAACAGTGCTTTGGGCGATACCGAAAGAAGCGTTTGCTGACAGTTTCCAACAGCTGTACAACCGATGTCAAAAGTTCATTGTAGCTAATGGCGATTAATTTTGAATGCCTGTAAAGGTACTTTGTTTGTATCTCGTTTCCTTTATTTTATGAGACTATTCATCAAACTTTTCGTACGCACCTTGTATAAACACTCATCTGATGAATGGATATTGGAACGGTTCATTACATTGAACAGTTGATGGAATGGGGTGTTAGAGAAGACAGTGTTGGCAGTAATCGCGCTTCACAAGTGTAACAAGTCAGCAAAGGAAGTTTTCACTTTGCTTATACATGTACCTCTGAAATTGATGCAGAAATTTATCGTTCTGTCAAACGATACAATAACATCTCCTGTGTGGATGACAAGGCGAGGAGCGTTCATCCCTGCACTTCAAGAATTCCTGCAGCTTTTAAAGTGGAGCGTGAGAGAAATCCATGAAATTCCCTCTGCAAACAAAGAATCTTGTCACTCGAGATGAAGATACCAAAAAGAACAATGTCTGGGATCAACAATCAAGACCTTGGGCTTGGGATTTATCAAAGACAGACTGGCCAATGCCTAAGAGCTGTTTTATTTGACAACAGGACAACAAGATACAAATGCCTGCTTCAATGGCATGTGAATGGAGGACACGGTTGAATCCTGTTATGGATGAGAAAATTTTTACTGTTGAAGCAAGTTCAATACGTAAAATGGCTCGGGAGCTTTCGAGAAGCTTCTGTAAAGGTTACGAAAGTATAAAAGGCCATCTCCCGGCATCGGTGATGGTTTAGTTGGGAATTGGTTATGACAGGGTCACCAAATTGCATTTCTGTAAATAAGGCATCAAAACAAAGGCTGCGAATTACCAAGTGGACGTTTTAGAACAAGTTAAGCCCATCAACTTATGACTTTTAAAGTACGAGGGGCGATTGATAAATAAGGTCTCCATGGCTGTAACTTTAT
>JAHWFO010042260.1:290044-309215 GCA_023313115.1 Rhysida immarginata | reverse complement strand
AGCTTTCCGTCAAACCTCAGATAACGATATTTTGGGGACTTACAAAATGATATCGTTATAACAGGGATTATTGTTATATTGAGGGGATATTATATTTCAATAAATTTTCGTCTATAATACAGGATAATTGAAATATATTGTTATATCATTTCTGAATCTGATAAATGTCGCTTATCTTTTGTCCATATGCCTTGTCTGTTTTTCGTTGACAATTCGTAGGAATGTCGAACACCATCACCATAAAAATCTTTAGTACCAAATAAAGAATTTTGTTTACTAAAAAAATATTATTATAGACGCTGTTTCAGAGCACTCGTATCAGCCATTTTTTGAAAGATTTTGATTCTAGATGTTTCCAAAAATAGCTGATACCACCGTGTATATGCATGCTCTCTTAGATGTAGGCTATCGTTTATAAGAATAAGATAACATCTACCGACAGTAACTCTTCTCGTATAGCACTGAAAAATATCTGTGCCCATATTGCACCAAGATGCCAAAATCCACATTTGCTTATCTCCTGCACAAAGGTTCCATCAGACGGTGGTGAATCGAACCTTTTCACGAATCAGGAACAAGTATCATCAACAAGAAATTAATCCTCCCGAGGAGGATATAGGAAAGTAGCGGAAGCCGATCAACTATTTACCCCCCCCCCCCAATTTATTTTAATTACAAAAAAATTGTTTCCTCTAACTCCTACCCGTAACTCCGACTCCAGTGCACCAATCAAAACTAAAGTAAGTAGTGAAATAGGACATGCTTATGGTAAGCTTGATTCCGAATTTCAACCTTCTACGTTAAAAAATGTAGAAAATATGAAGGGGGCAGACGGATACATAGACATACAGACGGACATTGTGAAACCTTTAAGTGCTCCATTCTTCCGCTACTTAATAATCAGTTGAGAGAAATCAAAGTACTGCGTGCACAGAGCCTACAGATGCTTATTTGTTAACATATATGAAGTGTAAAGTCAAAAATCCTCGGGCGTGTCAAACGCGTCTGTCTTCTCGATTCTTTTGCATCCATCTATTGAAAATTTCTATATTTTCGATGAAGGTGCTCCATATCCCCCCTATGCCCATATCCCCCGCTCCTCCCTTCCCCCATCCACTCTAATTGTGAGCGGGACTACATTTTGAAACGTATGGAGTTTTTTTCCACCTGGTCTTGCATATTGTGGTCTAGACAGGCATACCGTAGTTCCAATCCGAAAGAGTTAGATCTAATTAGATAGAAATCATTAAAAGACTCCCCGGTTAAATTACTGCACGGCAGAAAGCCTACCTATCAAAATGGTATAGTGTTCTTTGGACTCATACTAATGATGGTTGCATTGCAGCGAAATGTACCATTGTGAAGTTCGGAAAAGATGGTATCACGGTATGGGACTCATTTTCATGTTTTTGGATTGGGCCATCTTGTTCCAGTAGCAGGAACTAAATCGTCTGGACAATTCTACTTGGGTCATTCCACGTCAATTCAGGCAGAAATTTTATAGTTTTGGCACTGACCTTTCGGATTTTAATGAAATTTGGTATATACAATTGCCCTAGGGAGTTGGTAATGAATGCCAAATATTATTTTTTTTTTTTTCATTTTTATGGAAGTTACGGACATTTAAAATTTTCGAAATTTGAATGGGGGCCTTATCTATGAAGTACTGTAACTTCGGTTGAATTTTACTTAGAAAGATGGAATTGGTGACATATGAAAGCTCTTTAACTGTAGATTTTATATGAAATTTTTAAAATTATATTACGCATGCGCCAATATTTAAATTTAATAAAAATATTTTATTTGTGCAAATTTCTCAAATAGTGGGTATTTTTTTTCGTTAAAAAAATTATTAATATCTTACACATACTTTCATAAAAACAATACAAAAAATTCAAAACTGTGTTTTGCTCCGTACTTTCATAAATTTTGTGGTAATTTCCGATTGTCTTAAACATTTTACAGCTGTTTTTTATTCCTTTCAATGTGAACTCAATAAATGTAGAGAAGATACTAGGGTTGATCGAAAAGTAATGCCTCCATAGCTGTAACTTTTATATTTGTTAACCGATTTTCAAAATTCTTTTTGTATCTGATACTTATATTTGTCCTCTATGTAATGCACTATTCACTTTTCGACATTATTCCCATCCCTTTCCACGTACTGCGCCAACGTGTGACCACTCGGATGAACCCGTCGGAGAGGAAGTCCGGGGTTGTTGTCGACACCAAGATTGAACGGCAGCTTTGGACTATCTTCTGCAGCACGATAACGCTCGCCCGCAAACAATCGCCGCACCCTATAGGTACTCCAGCGCCTACAGTTCAAAGATGAAAGATCTTGCACCTTGCGACTTTCACCACTTCCCAAAGAAGAAAAAGCACCTTAAGGGACATTCAATCTCTGATGACGAGATAAAAGAGCAGTTGCACGTTGTGAAACACTCTGCTCAATATGGCTGCTGAGATTTGCTGAACTTCATTTTGTGATTTCCTCCTTCACCTCAGGCAAAGTGTGCGAATTTTTGCATACACTTTAACTTTCAAGGCACCCCAAAGGAAGAAATCGAGAGGTGTGTGGTCCGGCGAGCGTGCCACGCGAGATGATTCGATCAGCAAAGACGTCCTGCAGAAAGCGCATTGATGTGTGTGCTGTACACGTTTCCATGCACTACTGCACACAAACTTTTGAATCACCCTGTACGTATAATGAAGCTTGTATCAACTTCAGCTGCCTCTGCAATTCATCTCGTCCTTCAGGGTAACTCAGAAGTGACTGACACTGAGGAAGTGTAAAGTAAATATATTTTCTTTATTACTAACAATCCGACATCCTAATGAAAATTTATATTTTCCTATTAAATTATCTTCTAATTTAACAGGTGCTCAATAATTTTCTGACTTCTGAAAAAAAATCTGAAGTTCTAAGAAACATTTTTCCTATAGATATAATTATTATTAAGAGAAACAAAGAAGGACTAAATAGCAAGTTAGTAATTGATTTATTTAACACCTACGAGTTTCGTGGAAACCATATCTTCAGGGTAGGATACAACTACGTTCAGTCAAGAACGAAGGCCTGTATTTATGGCCATACCCCTTCAATCAGTTTCCACGAAACGCGTAGGTGTTAAATAAATCAATTACCAACTTGCTATTTAGTCCTTCTTTGTTTCTCTTGTTAGAAAGCAAGTAAGCCCATGATGCAACCTCTTGATAATTATTATTGTAACGCTACTATTGATTTTATTTTTTCTTGTAATTATAATTAATAATTCTATTTATATAAATAATAAAACGTAAATAAATGAATGGTCCCAAGGTTGCACGCGTTCTCTTCTCTGTACGAGTAGTCAAGACCCTACTACCTGACTCCCGCTGCTTGGAGCTCAAGCTTTAAAAATTAATATCTTCAAAACGACACAAAACACAGTTTTGAATTTTTTGTATTGTTTTTATGAAAGTATGTGTAAGATATTAAAAATTTTTAACGAAAAAAAATACCCACCATTTGAGAAATTTGCATAAATAAAATATTTTTATTAAATTCAAATATTTGCGCATGCGTAATATAATTTAAAAAGTTTCATGTAGAATCTACAGTTAAAGAGCTTTCATATGTCACCAATCACATCTTGCTAAGTAAAATACAACCGAAGTTACAATACTTCATAGATAAGGCCCCCACTCAAATTTCGAAAATTTTAAATGTCCGTAACTTCCATAAAAATGAAAAAAAAATTAATAATATTTGGCATTCACTACCAACTCCCTAGGACAATTGTATATACCAAATTTCATTAAAATCCGAGAGGTCAGTGCCAATGCCTGCCTGAACTGACATGGAAAGACCCACTTCTATTATTATGGCAACTGTCTGGGTATGGTCATTCCTGTACATGACAAAACTTCTTATCGCAGAGCACGGTGTGTGCAAGAATTGTGTGAGGTGATAGAGGTTGATGTTAATGCCCTGATGTCCCATTGAAAATTTGTGAGATGAATTGAAGCGGCGACTATGTCTGACTGAATTCATCAACGCTCTTCGAGAAAAATGAAAGAAAATTCCTGAATCTATTTAAAAATATCTGACTGAAGGCCTTCCTCGGATAGTATGTAGAGGTCGTAATAAAAGCAAGGGGAAGTTCAACATCATGTTAATTTTCGTGAAATGATGGCCGCAGTGCAAAAAATAGAAGTGTTCGGAAACTTTTGATCATATAATATATTTTGTATATCATTGTACCTTCCACTGATATCAAGACACCCACTCCTCTTAGCAGAATTTTGCTGGTTTAGATGACGTTGATAAGCCAGATAATGTCACTTGTTTCGTTGGCGAGGTTTATACTGTTTTCGTGAGTGCATTAGTTCTTTCTGATTTCTTTCTCGGTATAGCTTTCAACTATTGCATGCTTTTTTCTTTAGCTTTTGCTCAATTTTTCTAATTGTAATTGAACAGAGCGTATAGTTAAAAGTCAAGGGTAGGTCACGGCGAATGCAAGATATGCAGGAGGCCTTCTGCTCGTTAATCTTCATTCTGTTAGAGGCAACCAACTGTTTGTCTTTTGCTTGAATTTTGTACAGATAAAGACATTTTACATTTTATTCGGTTTTGAAGTGCGATCATGAATATTCTAGATAAGTTTGGTCTTTAGTAAAATTTTGTGGAAACTATGAACATTTAAAGTAGATATATAAAATTATAAAAAAGTATCAAAACTTAGATAAAAAAACACAGTTTGTTCCGTGCATTGCTTCATAAGAGCACAGTGCGATATTTGAATCGAAATTTTTTTTTTAGAAAGGCGTAACTCACCATTTTGGCCATTTTTGTTTTATTACCATTTCTGATACAACAACTTAGATGAGATATATCGATCGGCATTAAAAGACAGTTGTCCTGCCATTATTGCAGAGGATATTGAATGTAGAAATGTTCAAATTTTTTTAACGAGGGTATCTCACTGATTTCTGCCCGTTTAAAAAAAAATGCATATCCCCTAAATGAAGTCTGTTCTTTTTTAACAGATTATCTAAAACACTTTCTACAAAATGTAACAGTGCTACTAATCTTTTCTGATTATTGTGAACGGCAAAATAAAAATCAACCCCTTTCTCGCTATATTTTTTCACTCACAGATACTCTTCGGTTTCATATAATACAACAGTAATTTCCTATCAGAAGTCGTAGTTTTATACCTCGTGAAGAATAATCTCCAAACATCCGAAAACACGACAGAAAGAAACAGCCAAATATTTCTTACAGTTCATGAAGTTCCTAAGCACATTATACAGAGTAAGTTCATTGTGAAAGAAATAGGGAGCCAAAGATATACTTAACTTTAAAAACTGTTGGCAACGTTACTACTAACGAATAATACTTTCTGAAGTGATAAAGATAAATGCAGTAAACCTCATTTTGTTTACAGCAAAAGATATCCTACAATCAATGGTTTATTGTGTTATACATGCTTCTTGGGTATGAGACCTGAACCATCGTCATCTGTTTACCCAACAGAGAAAGTTCGTATCAGAAAATCAAAGATCTATTGGAGATGCAGACCTACATTTACTCAACAATATTTTCGTGATCAACAGAACAGGAAAATGATCTAGAAAGCAGCTGGAACAACTGTTCCGAGGTGTTTTCTTCGTTTGTTATTTGTAAAAAGGGTTATTAAAAGAAAAAGCTATGGTTGGAATCAAACTACAATACTTCATACATTGATGTAATTCAAAATCCAAAAAAGCTAAAACCCAAATCATTACAATGTTGTATTATCTGTGCTTTTTTAAATTCCTATATAATTTAATTTCAGTTATTTTTTTTCTACAGTTGTAAAGTCACAGATCGTATTTTTTTAAAGGGTCTAACTTCTACACTTTAAAATTCCACAAAATATTTCATATACAAATATTTTGATATCATGTCAGTTTTTAGCTGATAATTGAGAGATAAACTCGAAAACAGTTTTATAAATATTTTTTTGTGTTTCCTCACAATTTTTAAAATTGTGATATAAGCCCTTTTAAAAAAATTCCATTCATTTAAGGATCCATTGCTCTATTAGTATTGGCAAGTTGTTCATGTAATTGGTTGTTCTGGGGATAGGAAACTGAGTCTGCGCCATAGCGACGCCAATGAAAATGTTAATGGTGGCAAATCAACCAGAGCGAATTTGCTGGGCGCTTGCATACAAATTAAATCTCTTTCTCTTCTAATCTTACTTTCCTCAGAATATATTGAATTGTGGACAACGAGAAAGCAATAAAAATTTTAATATTCTAACTCAAAACGTATTTCGATGGTAAACCAATCAGATGAAGGCCGCGCTATGACACCAGTACGGTCATCACTTTCAATCCGTCGGCAACAGAGAGTGGTCGCGCGCTGCTGCAGCTGTGTTGGTTCGCGCGCTGCCTATTATTGTTCGATAAAATTCAAGTTACAAGATGGAATGCTTTGTATTCATTTAATGGTAGAGGCAAAACGATTCTCAAAATAATTTATTAATTATGGAAACACAGAAATCCAACGAAACAGCTCCCATGTAAGTAACGATTTATTTCATCAACTGGTAAAAAATTATCGTTAACGGAGTGGAAATAAACGAAAAATGAGCTCGCTGGCCACCAGTGATCGGAATAGGATTTTACAAACTACTTAGGCTTGCCTTCTGTATAAATTTAAACTAACCCTAAGAGAAAAATAAACAGCTTCGGTGTTATCTTGCTCCTGAAATATTGTTTCTAATTTTATCAATTTTTTTCATTGGAATGTGGGTGAAAATTTTAATAGGCTAAGATGAACCGAAGATTGTTTTTAAACATCTCGCTTTTCGAATTAACCTTAAGTTGAGATTAGACGATTGAAACAATTTAAAGGAAGACAAATTTGGGGAAGATAATTGACTAATAATTATTTACTATATAAGCTTATTATTTTCCAGAGAATTAAACAAAACAAGCAAATATAAATAAACACTGTTTACTGAATTAAACATGCTGAATATATTTGAGCTTCGTTCAAATTTTATTCTCTGCAAATAATGTGATAATTTCCGAATATTTCGAATTAACGTCTACATAATGTTTGTACAACCATTAGCATAGCAGCACTTTGCAAATATAGATGTTTGTATATTTCTAACTGGTTACATGTCGAGCGGTTACAAAATATGCAAAAAAATTCAATTTATAGTTTATTGAACAGAATACAGAAAAACAGGTTCTTCACCAATTTGTTACACCAATTTTACTGATGAATAATGATAGCTTTGTGCAATTTTCATAAATGACGGATGTAGAAGAAAAGAAGGAATCCTGAAATAAAACAAAATTTGAACACAGGGTGGTAAGACCCTGAAAATAGATTATCCTCATTCACAGTTTGCTTTGACAAAGTTAAGCTTCTATCCGAAACGTCCAGGGTCTTACCACACTGTGTTCAATTTTTTCAAATTTGATAGCAAGTTTCCCCCAAAATACATCTTTTGTTGGTAAAATTTCTGGAATTGTATGCTCTCACAAATAAACAATAGAAAATTATAGAAACTCTCACATCAGAAAAAACACAGATAAAAGAAAGTTGTATAATCTATAAAGATTTCCCGCTTATACAGTCTGTCCCAAAAATAGCAAGAAAATATCAACAGAACCACATTTTATTTTACGAATAGTTTAACAATCTTAAAATAAAGTAATTTATTATGTTTTGAAGAAGATTTCATTTTCTGGAAAGAGGAAGTAAAAAGAAAACTAAAAACGGACTGTCCCAAAATGATGGCTGGTTAAACAAAAAAGTGCAATAAAATAAATTTTAATATTTAATTTTTCCTCCTTTGACTTCGTTAAGTTGAATGCAGCGATTGTGCATTGATTCTAGCAATTTATGATTAACATCAATTGGTATTTTTTCCCATACATCAATCATTGCATTTTTGAGAGATGCTGTACAACTGTACTGCCTGCCATCTTTATAAACCTCTCTAATCATAATCCTTCAATCATTTCGATCGGATTGAGATCTGGAGATAGAGCAGGCCATGCCATAATGTCCAATTTGTTTAAATCTAACCATTTTCTGTTAGCATTTGCAACATGGACAGGGGCGTTATCTTGCTGGAACACCGGTGTTTCATCTGATATCTTCAGTACAGGAAGAAGAGCATCTGCCAACATCTTTCTGTTACTTTCAGCATTCATTTATCCACCTACAACTATGAGCTCTGTTTTGCCCCCAAATGCCCCCCATGTCATCACGGAACCACCACCTTATTGCCTTTTTTTGAAGAAGTGTTGTTCATGGCGAATGTCATGCCAATAACTGTGAAATCCTTCAGGACCGTCTAAATTCCACTTCTTTTCATCGGAAAAGATAACATTGAACCATTCGTGCGTCCAGGTTACGTAGTCTACAACAAATTTTTCTCTTGCCTGCAAGTGGTGCATCGTCCACGCAGGTTGCACTTGGCCTGTTTAATACAGTATTTGTAGGAAACAACGTATTTATAAACATTAATCCATTACATATAATATTGTATGCTGTTGTATATGCTATACCTTTAGTGTACTCAACATTGGGCATTGATTTTAGGACTCTCCAAACTGTCATTCTTGAGGGTTGCGATGGCACAGAAGCAGCTAAAGCTGCAAAGCAAATTTGTATGTCTTTGTATTATTGTCTAGGGACACAAAAAAGGTTATCGTTTCATCGCACCTTCCTCTAATTTCGTATACATCGCAGCCAAGAAATAATTTTTCATTGAGAGTGAGCTAAGAGGTATATTTCTTACAGACGTTGGGTTTTTAACCATTTTACGCATCAGAACCCTTTTATCTCGTCCAGTAAGGGGAAGAGGCCTTCCAGTTGTTTTCTTTTGGCCATAGTAACTATTTTTTCAAGTAATTATAAATAACTTTTTCAGAATGTTGTAACTGTACGGCACTTTCCTTTACAGAGGCATGTCTTTGCCGAAGACCATCAATTTCCCCTTTGCCGAAGAATATTTTACCACAAGCCATAACTAGTAATGATAAATCATTCTTCAGCTGAAATCATTTTATGGAAATTCTTACTATCTCCCACTGGCTGTCATTTTGGGACAGTCCGTTTTTAGTTTTCTTTTTATTTCCCCTTTCCAGAAAATGGAATCTTCAAAACATAATATATTACTTTATTTTAAGATTGTTTTACCATTCGTAAAATAAAATGTGATTCTGTTATTTTCTTTGCTATATTATCTAAAAAAGCTACACCAGCTATCTTCTTGGGACAGACTAACTCGTATTCAGGGTGTTTCAAAAAACTCTATACATAACTTGCTTAAGAAATCCATTGCCACAAATCCGCGAATTGTTTAGAGACCGCAAAAATTGAGTACCCCACTATCTTTGTTTTAATGAAAATCTGCCAAACAACGGAGTTCAGTGGCGTTATGAATTGAGAACTTAATCGGTGCCTTCAGGATATGGGCAAATTCTATGTAGCTGCTTTGAAATTGCCGATTATTTTCGGTTTTCCTCGGTACCCGTTATCTTTCCCTACAAGATAAAGGGCATTGGCGTTAATAAATACTCCTTTTACTAGATTTCACGCCAATACACTTTTTCTTGTAGGGAAACTTGTAAGATAACGCGTATCGATGAAAACCGACAACAATCGGCAATTTGCACGTATCCTGAAGGCACTGGTTTACGTTTTCAATTGATAACGCCACTGAACTGTTCTCGATGTCCAGACGTGAACTGAATGACCATATGCTCAAAATTCGAATTGTAAAGCTTGGTTATATCTTAACATAGTGTTAAGAAACGTTCAAAATGCATATGGGCGCCTTTTATTCCCGATTTCGTACTTTAAACCATTTTCATATCCTTGTTTAACATTTTCAAGACGTGTGTAATGTAGATGAAGAGTAAAGTGAAATCGGATCTGATTGCTGTTAAAATTGCTATGTAGATCATACGTTTTTCTCATTGAAAATGTTTTTTAAAATGAAATAATGAAAACATGATCATTAAGGGTCCAGTGCCACGGAGGGCGAACTACGGGCTTTTATAGAGGAATAATTACTATATAGCTATTACCGCATTACAGATCTTCCTCTTACCAACGGAAACATTCCCCTTACTTTACTGTAACAATAAAATATTATAAAACGAATAAGGTACCAACATGACATTGGTCAGATTTGTCCCGGAATTACTTAAGACCAGAGAATCAAGATTGGTTATCTGTCTATTACTTTGCTGCTACTTTCATTAGGCGAAATGCACAATCATTTTTACCCTCTCAGGTTTTTGATATTTTTCTTGTAGAAGGGCTCTTTAATGTTTTTGAATTAAGCCATTTTTCTTTTTTTAGGGAGCCAATTCGTGACATCACAACAAGTCCTTCTCCGATCCCGGAACATTTAAAAATAGAAAATGCTGAGGCAGAAGTGGAGCGATCCGGATTCCAGCCAACAGGTTCTGTCTCTGCTGTGACGCCCCCAGCCCCCACAATTCCTCCTAGCACCGCAGATCCGTCCAAATCGAAATCGACCGATTCGAGCATGTCAGCGGCGTCTGTGAAGGATAGTACGGCTGCCAAGCCGGAAGCTGGTACCGATGCAGGGAGCGACGAGGTTAAAAAGGACGCAGAAAGTGGAGCAGAGCGCGCTAACTCACCCGTGCCACCATCTGAATCGGAAATGACATCAGCCTTCACTAACCAGAGCGCCGAGGCGATGCACCAAAGTCAACACGACCTGGAACCCATGATGAACGAGAGTGAAGAGGAGTTTGCACCCACCTCAGATGCCAAGGAGCTGGCCTCCGCCGAGGAAGGAGAAGCGTCTGGCAAACGCAAGAAACGTAGAGAGTAAACAAAATAAATGCTCGTTTAAATATATTTAGATCTAAATTCGTAATTTTAGATTAATTTACGTAAGGTTAATGAATTCGACAAGCTTTGATCATCTAAGAAAAAACTGTAAACTACAAAGAGAAGCAAATTGCGAAATACAATACACTAGAAAAAAAGTTACTGGAAATACCCCAGAAATAAAGTAAGCAGTGGCAAATGAGAAATCACATGTACAAACGATTGGTACACAGTCCTCCCAAGTAAGTGAAATCGTATCCTAGTGAATGGCTACTCGAAAGTAACTAACAGTTTGAAAGAGATGTTAGTTTGAACTAACTTTATTGACAAGGGATCAACTGGAAGTGCTCCCCAAACTGGACGCCCCACCAAAGTCAACGGTCGTGACTGTAGACTGCTACGATGGGTAATACGCAAAAACCGCCCGTTGTCAGCTGTCTCTTTGATTTCCAAAAATCGAATGGAACACAAGCTTGTACAAAACATTCAGAACCGCGGCTCATAACATGGGCTTTCATGGTAGGATTGCTGTATGCAAGCACCTTTTTACCCGAACCAACATGCAACGTCGACTTCAGTGTACAACAAGCGGGCACATTCTGATGTGGAGGACTGGAAAATTATGGAGTGATGAATCATACTGCATCCTTTACCAGTGGATGCCTGTGGAGCGATTATTACCAGAGTACATAATCCCAACAGTCAAATTTGGAGGAGGGGTGAGATGGTATGGTCCTGCTTTTCATGGTTTGGCCAAAGACGATAAGAAAAGGAAGACCGGACAATTCACGTTTTTCCATAGGAGGAAATGATGTTCGTAACTAGCGCCACCACAAAGCTAGTGGAAGGAAGAAACAAGTTCTACCCTCGAAACAGCCTGCCTTCAATTTCCTCAATTAACCTCAAACAACCTCTTTCTCATTTTATTAACCGCTATTATTACAAGTAAACAATTATCAACCGGGTAGATTTCCTCGTCTGCTAAAACAACCTGGACGATTGGTGATCAGTTGCTATTAGCCGTTTTCACTGACACACAGTTCTTGATTGAATCAACAGTTATGGCCGTTATCAACCAATCAAACAGCAAAATGGGATAAAACACGTGTTACCTTGATTTCAGAAAATCAAGAGCGTTTAAGGAATATAGTTTATTAATTAAGTACAGGGTGTTGCAGATAACTACAGGGCAGTATAACGGGAAGCCTACCCGCTCGATTGCAGGGGCCGGCTCAGTCGATTGGCAGAATGGAGGGAGATGAAGGTGGCCTGCAGTGTTTCCACAGTCGGGGAGGGGGGGGGGTGAACGTCAAAACTATCATGTTTTTGAACATTTGTTGTAAGAAACTTCGCAAAACACCCAGGTGACGACCAAACATAATAATAAAAGTGTGAAACGCTATTTTTTACTATTCTCCTCTGTTGAATTTTTGATTTGTTTGTTGGTCCCCTCTAGCTGCGGAGGACATTCATAAGTGTTTACTTTTTGTGTACCCCTTACCTGTAGTAGTACAGCGCACACCCCTCTTTGGCTCAATCGGTCATGCCCTTTGCCAAACAAACAAGTTTAACAAAATAAAATTACCCAATTATCATTTGATGTCGAGCCGGCTCCTGCAATCGGGCGGGTAGGTTACCCTTTATACTGCCCTGTAGTTATCTGCAACACCCTGTACATAATTTATTTGAATAATTAACATCACTTTATTTTAATGATTTTAATACGCGATAATTACGCCATCTACCGAACGGAGCAAAATACATATCCAGTGACGTGATGTGCAAAGAAAGCTGCGCGAGTCACTTAACAGTGGATTGACTGGTCTTTATTTCCTTACTATCTTTGATTTGGCCTCGGACCTCTTTTGCCATCACAGTGAATGCCGATGTGTAACTAAACATTCTAGATAATGAATGCCTACCTTGTCGCGTTTGATTGGCGTCCATAGAGCCCTGGTTTGATTGTATTGAACACCTTTCGGATAAACTAGTTCCAAGCATGTCCGTCCCACAATCCAGTAACTCATTACATTTCTCAAGGCGGAATGGTCCAATAATCTGGCCAACTGCTATCTTTACCTTATAGAAAGCATGTCCTGTAGGAATGCTGTAGCCATGCAGCTGAAGTTGTTCCTATATCGCGCTAATCTTGTACAATGGCTGTTGATTGCAAATACTGGAGTTTCTAGTAACTTTTCCCAAGGAGTGTGTTTTGTTTCTCTTTGTGATTTAGCGTTTTTCCTTTACAGGTTTTCTATTCTACAGAGTGATTCAGCCAATTACGTACGATTCTAATAGTTTATTACTCAAGAACTAATAAACGTAGGAATGTCATATACATCTTACAGTATATTACACATTGAAAGTTCACACCTCATGAACAGTATGCTCGATGTGTGCCCCATCGAAGCCTGAGGGTGAAGTTTTGCAGCACTGCGCCTCGCATCCCATTGTCAACCAGTGCACAAGACTACAAGACTCAGTGATTGCCTGACGGACCTCTTCTATGGTGCGGGGGCGTGTGTTGAACACCTTCTCTTAAGGAACCCCCATAGAATTCAACAACAAGGTCATCTCCAACCGTTACCAAACCTGTTCAACGACGGATTTAGCTGGCCTCTGACCATTCCTGACCTTAACCCCTGTGTCCAGGTGTACTATAAGATCTATATGACATTCCTATGTTTATTAGTCCCTGAATAATAAATCATTAGAATCGTACGTAATTGACTGAATCACCCTGTACATCCCATTTTTATTTCTCCTGTTATTTGTTTAATTTTAATATTTGAGTAATATTGGCTAGTTTCATACACGGATGTAGCGGCAATGAGAGCACCTGATGCAAGAATGATGCATCTAATATACACTATCTACCCAAAAGCAATTGGACACTTTCGATTATAGACGTTTTGTCGAATATCTAGAAAAATACTTGACGAAAAATCCTTAAACTTCAAGGATTTAAAGAGCATGTTACACCTCATAGATTTCAGTGAAGGTTTTGTCCCGAAGGCAATAGGGAATTAGAAACAAATTGAACAAAAAAATAATGTTTGGGATCACCTGTAAAAAATAATGCTTGAAATGCGTTGTAACTGTAGCATATGATTGAGGCTTCTTTTACTTTGTGTTCATTTGTATGAGAATAGCACATATATTCATGCATATATAAAGGTTTCTTTATAAAAATTTAATTTTATTGGGAAGTTATGCTTATATTTAATATTTTTATATTCTGATTGCAGGGAGTTGTCTCTACTGTAGTTTATCAAGTTTCCTGAAAATGGCATTGCATTGGGTTGAAAATCCTGCATGTTATAAATAAGAAAACTTACGTAAAATTTCGAATTTTTTTTAAACCTTTATATGTCCATGAATATACGTGCTATTCTCATACAAATGATCACATAAGTAAAATAAGCCTCATAATCATATGCTATAGTTACAACGCACTTCAAGCATTGTTTTACAGGGTGATCCCAACACTTTCTTTGTTCAATTTATTGCTGGTATACTATTTGCCTTTGGGACAAAACCTTCGCTGAAATATGAGGTGTCTTTACATTCCTGAAGTTTCAGGATAGTTCAAGAATTTTTCTAGATATTCGACAAAACGTCTAAAATCGAAAGTGTCCAATTACTTTTTGGTAGCTAGTGTTGTTTGTGGAGATTTATATTGAGTTTTTTAATTATATTATCTAACATACGAGAGTTGAATGAAAAATAATGCCTCTAAGATAAAGACTTGTGAATGAGATGGGAATATTTTAATGAATGAAACTTAGTTTCCTTAGAAATGTCACTTTAATTATCCATCTTCTTTTTGCAACTCAGTCACCGGATAACTGAATACACTTCTTCCAATGAAGAGCAAGTTTTGTATAGTGGTCACGGAAGAATTTTACCTTCTGTTCCACAACCAGTCTTAACTGTTATCTGAATTTACCACAGCGATAAACTTCATCTGTTTGGTAGAGGCGGTAAAGTGTCAAGTTTCAGCTTCCTCAAATCATCCAGAGGTGTATGGTGTAGAATTGTTATGTTGCAGAAAAACATTCTCCTTCTCCTTGTTTTCCCGAATCAATATGCCAACTTTTTTTTCTTGTGAAACTCGTTGGTCCCTGACAGATCGTTCAACTCTCGCACAGAAAATTCAATGTTGATCTGGCAGCACATGCTAATATCAATACATAAATGAACAGATGGGTTTTCATTCTTCAATTTGAATTTCATCTGTAAAACCATCTTCTATTGTCAAGAACTCAATGATAGCTCGTTGCTTAAAACGTATTGAAGATAGCTTTCACAGGGCCCTATCATTGCTCAAAAACAACCTTTCACCATGATAGGTTGCCGCTAACTTAGATTGCAAAGGGAACACTAGAGACGTGTTAAAATATTTATCGCTGGTGCTGCCAGCGGTTAAATGAAAAAGTTTAACCAAGCTAATTTACTCCTTTCATTCAACCCTCGTGAACTTTTTACAATATTTTTTTGTGTAATTGAGACGTGCAAGTAATCTTGTAAGAGCTCAAACTAGGACTTAAGCATGAAAACTAAACGTTCACTAGAGAAAACTTCTCCCTTGTCGGAACACGTTGATTGTTCTTTTGTATTCGGCTAAGATCCACTTCTCCTTCCTGCTGGTCGGAGGATAAGTAACAATTATCGATAAACATCCATGTAAATGCTTTACAAGCAGTTTTACAGAATTTAGTAGAAAGCATGCCACGAAGGATAGCTGCAGCCATTAAAGCAAAAAGCGGCCCCACAATGTATTAATTTAATGATTTAAAAATAAAAGCTAAGCGGGATGTATCCGAATACTTTTTTCCATATAGCGTATTGTCTCTACGTCTTTTCTCATTCAACTTGTTAACCATTTTCATAATGTTTTATTTGTTTTATTGCCTTTTCTCTTTGTGAACTAGGCTCTTTATCTTATTACTCGTGTATTTATCCTTTGTGACTTTTTGCTGTTGGATCATCAATAAACTTAAACTTTGATATTTAACCTCTTACTTTGAAACCCCTAACAACTTTTTTACCCTAAATTTTTTTGTACGGAGTGCGAAGGTATTTTTAGGGGTGCGAAATACAAAAAAGGCTTGGAAACTCTGCCGTATTACCTTCAAATACGTTAGTTTTCTGTACTCGCTACATTTGGCAAAAGCCTTGGTAGCAAGCGTCTGCTAGCTTGTCTGTATTCATTAATCTTGATATTTAATGAAAATGCTACAGTAACGTTTTAATTTTATTTATTCATATTCTGTTTTAATTTATCCCGGACGGATAGGTTGAAATCGATGCGAGACGAGCCATTGACGGTGACTTCGGGCAAGGAGGCGGCTTGCTGCGTTTGTCTGATCGCCAGCATAATCACCTTGCTCGCTGTGCTCTTTCTAGTAAGCGTCTTTGCCCAAACGTATATGGACACAAAACGGTCATTGGAAGACAAATCCAAGTCGTCTCTATAAATAAAAAGGGAGCCGAAGAGGAGCGAAGATGGAATTTATCCATCATGCTAATTAAGAATTTCAATTGAACAGCTAACGGGAAAAGTAAAGGCTTTATGGGAAAATATTCCTTTACTTATTTTGTAGAACAACATTAATATTAAGTTGGCTTTAGTTTATTTATTGGTTTATTAATAGTACGAAAGTTAATAAAATTAGATATCCTATAAAGATTCTGTGTTACCAACAAAAGATTTTATTTGTAATGCTAAATGTTAAGGGTTTAACTGAAACAAATTACAAATGTCTAAATCCCAAATAGGTTTTAAACTTTAACGTTTAAAATAATAAAAAGGCGAATTATAATTTAGTATATGTGTATAGTTTTAGTGATACATTCTACGCAAAGCGATTGAAACTTTCCTGATAACAGCATTATTTCATTTTACCATAGCTACTGTTGTAATATATTTTAAATAGCTTGTACATTAGATTAGCATGGATTTCTTAACGAGGATACCTCGTATGAGAGAACTTTTTGGAAATGGTTGCTTTTTTTTTATTGACATTTTGGCATCTTGAGCAATATTGAGATAAAATGCAAATAAATGAAAAAAGCCTTGAAGACTGTATTGATATTTTATTCGGACCTAGAAATAAAGTTTTTAAGAATATCTTTTACTCAGTTCATTTAGTCTTTTTTAGGTATATTTATCCTCCAAAAAAGAAAAATTTATACCAGAAGATCTATAAACAAGGACGTAGCCAAAAGAGGGTGGAGGGGGGGTGCCACTCAGGGGTCGAAAATTGCGACGAAGTAACTGATATCGTTTTCTTTTTATTTTGATTGATCAAATCTTGCAGAGAGCGCAATATTTTATATAAGGCTTTCCTAGGTGTGTAAGCCGAAAACTGATTGAAAAACACAGCCTACTTTTATCCAGTTAGTATCTCCTTCCGAAGGGGGTGGCCGTGGCCTTGTCTCGTCGGATGGCTCGCTGATCGATGGAGTTAAGCAACTTCAGGCGCGGCCAGCTGCTGGCTGGGTGACAGCCAGTGGCTTGAGGACCACTGCTGGATGGGACGGCTACTTGGGTCACAGCTGTTGGGGGACCCTAGTCTGACCCATTTGCTGAGTGACCAGTGCTGGTTGTCCAGCAGCTGGTGATAGCCACTGGTTTGTTCGTCTGCCAGCAGCTCTTCCATCATGAACCCCCCGTGCTTCGGAGGGCACGTTAAGCCGTCGGTCCCGGCTGCTACTGTCATCTCATAGCAGTCGTTAGCTACTGGGATGGCGCAAAACTCCCTCGAAGGAGTAAGTGTCGCAGATTATCTACCCTCCTCTGTACAAGATAACATCTCCTTCCGAAAGCGAAAGTACCTCCTCCCCTCCATTGCAAGAAGCTCTGGCTATTCCCTGTTTCGGACCATATAATTACATTGATTTCAAAAGAAAGATTTATTTTCTTAACCGATCGTTTTTTTATAAAAAAGGATAAAACTTTCGTACAATTTGATCAAACTGATGGCATTTTTTACACTAACTCGCAACTTCTATTTCGTTCAAATCTTGTAACTTCAATTTTAACCTATTTTCCATTGTTCAAACTACTCCAAAATTGACACCTGGTTCATTTCTGGTGATAATACAACCCAGTATAAAATTTTTCATAATTCTAATTCTTAAGAGTTAAAATGGTTTTCCAGTTAATTTATATCCCGGATAGAGGATTGGGTCGTCTTTTCAGGTTTTCTTCATTTAATTAAAACTCCTGGGCAAGGGATATTGTGAACGCTGTCTATCTAGGGCTTCACAACTGTTTGCAGCACAATGTAGTCAGCAGCATTCATTCGAAGACACTGCGGAAAGAAGTGGGATGGCATGACGTGTTCTTCGCTACCTACCACCCCTAAAACCATCACAGTTGCGGGAAATTTGGTGTGCTTAACACGAGAAACATCCGAGGGATCCGCACATACATCATTTTACCGGTTCATGGTCCTGGTCGAAATTTTTTTTCATTGGAAAAAAATAGAGCATGCCAGGTTCCTCCGGATGTTTCACCTTGTTTAATAACAGTTTTGCTCGAAGTAGTCGTTGTTCTTGTGTTTTCGCCGACATGAACTGCCCTTTCCTCAGAAGAGACGACTTATAACGAAGGTCCTCATTCACCATAGTGCGGATTGTGCCCTCGGACCTGGAGATCTCGGGCGATGGCCCTGATGGATATTCCCGGGTTCGCATCGATAATAGAGAGTTTAAGTTACACGTTTCAAATTCTAAACAATAAAAATTCTAAACAATGAAAAGCTACGTCATTTCAGATGGAAAACGTCACACGCGTTCGCGTCACGTTCGGTTTACGTGTAACTTAAACTCTCTAATGTTTTGCGCCTGTTGTACAAATTGTGGTGTTCTCATACAGCTCGAACGTTGTACGTGCTTTTTTGCGCTTAGCTGTAGGCGACACACGTCCGCCTGAGGCTGCCAATCCCTGCCGAACTTTGTTCACAAACGATCTGGTGACTTTCAAAAATGTTGCAATTTCAACATCATTGTGTCTTTTTCTTTCTTGCGTTAGCTGATAGTCCGCCATTGATGCTCTGTAATGATAAAAGTACAGATATTAGCCTACAACGTGATATTGATGCTCTGTAAGCGCTCAATCGCATGCCCTTTTATACCTTACGCACCAAGTATAAAATAACCTTTTTGAAATATATGGTTTAACTTAAAATGCATCATATTGTGAGAAGATTTAATGGCATCTTCAATGTTTGCATGTGTTTCGCATTGTTTTGTCCGTTGACTCAGAATTGCCCAAAAGATAATCTCTTGAAA
>JAHWFO010042260.1:252054-289944 GCA_023313115.1 Rhysida immarginata | reverse complement strand
GAGAGATCGAGTATCTACAACGTAATGCATTCGGGTCCGCCTTTAGACATAGGCTAAGGTCAAAAACCCTCACCGGTGAGAAAATGATGACGTAATTTCTCACTGGGCTAACCGTCTTTTTCTCGGTGAGGACGGTCAGACTGGTTGTAACAATTTCGGATACACTGGAGCATGTGTCACGTGACCTCCGCCTGAAACTCCTTACTATGTGTGACACCTAGTGACGTTAATCCGTATCACCATTTCTCAGTTTATTGAATTCTAAAGTGGGGATTTGAGGTATGTTTGATAATTAATATTATTATTAGATTTAATAGGTAATTTAACTTATTAATAAGTATATGGCTAATTCCTAGTTTATGTAGGCCTATAATTCCAAGTATATATACTTATACTCCTCTAGTTATGTTTATTAATTAAAATCACTATTTTTTTATTTTATAATGTACATATTGGTTCAAACTTACTTTATGAACGTCTAAATTTCAATCAAAAGTGAACTTTGTTGCAAAACATTGTGAAAATGTTTTCAATTGTTTTATTAAAAAATATTATTGCTTAAAAACATCCATCAACTACTACGTTTTCATTCGGTTTTTTTCGTTTCGGTCATCACAAATTTTTCTCCGCATTTATTTTTTAATTTATAAATACTGTAATTCCATCTTTCCAATGAATATTATAGGTATTATTTCATTGTGTTATTCTCACGGATTCGGCATATTTACGATAGTGTCGAAGTTTTTGTTAAACTATCATATGAAATCAACATAACATTTCAGTATAATATATAATAACGATCAATTTATCATTCAATACTACATTTTACTAATGATTTTTGAGTTTATATTTGTAAAACCTATGTACTCATAGTCTCACATCCTTTACTTTACTACAGTATTAAATTTATATATCTAGAAATTTCTAAGTATTTCTAGGTATATCTAAGTATTCTAGAAATTCTAAGTATATCTACGTGATTTCTAAGTATATCTAGAAATTCATTGAAGGTTTTACACTGCATCTTTTGCACTTTGTGTTTGGTCGGTCGTTTTTCCTCTCACATGTCTCTTCTGTTTTAGTTTCGATTAAGGTGACTGATCGAAACCAGCCATTTCATTTCTGATTGGCGCTGAAGCGGAGGTCACGTGACACATGCTCCAGTGTATCCGAAATTGTTACAACCGGTGAGGTGCTAACCGGTTAGGCATAGCAGCACTAACTGGCGTTTCTGACCGCGTTAAAATGACGTCACAAATTTCTCACTGGGATTTCTGACCGACCAAGCGCTAACTCTTCTCACCGGTGAGAGTTTTTGACCTTAGCCATAAGCTTTATCTTGTTGCAGATATAGACAAGTTTCTTTTTTCACCGTTTTCGAAGGTAGCCGCTAGATGGCTTCACGTCAGCCGCCATTATTAGAGTGTTTAGAACTATGAACTGTGTGAGGTTTGGTGCTTTTAGGCTCTGCGCTAAGATTGTAGAAGGACTAATAGTAGGCGCATTCGGCGGCGCTCAGATCTGACTCAGATCTGAGAGAGCAGCGTTCGGCGAGCACTTTGGTACTTCCGCCTGAGATGAAAACGTGTTCGGCACGCAACGAATCTGTCAGATTCTGAGCTCAGACGCTCAGCAAGCTTTTCTTTTTCTGAGTGCTCAGATAGAATATGGCGGCGCTCGCTGCGATGCGAAGCTATCAAAAAAGCTACGAGAGCGAAATCATAGCGATGCCCAGTGTACCCTTTCCTTCCTGGCCTTATGGTATACTCTTCTCGCGATTGAATATTAATCATGCTGAGTTGTTCATTTGATGCAGATTTTTATTTCATGTACACTAAAATTAGTAAGACCGCCGTTTCTTCTCAATATTTGTAAAGTCGGTAAAGCCATTTCTTTCTGAGATAAAAGCGTGTTCGGCAGCAGTCACTCAGACGCTCAGAAAAGCAGTCAGATACCACGTGACAGTTCTCTCAGATCTGAGCCAGATCTGAGTGCCGCCGAATGCGCCTAGTAAATTTTAATTTTTTACCGAAAGCAGAAGATCTTGGGTATTCAAATTAAATAGGGAAAAACATTGATTCAATGAGGAACTTACGGTAAATTTATTTCCTGGGCCATTTTTTTGTGATTGGACTGATTTTTAAGTACACTTCATGTCTTTTTGAAAATTAAACGACCAAAATCTTTTTTTAATTTACTGAATAAATAATCTCAGAAAATTTATAATAATTTCCAGATAAAAGTTTGCTCACATTTCGTTAATAGAATGGCTACTGATAGAAACCCTTCTCCGCAACTAGAACTTGGTTTTATTATTAATCGGTTATTTATTTTTAAGCACATATGATTCCTTTTATCGTAGTGTTATTTCATCTACGGATTGGAGTTTTTAATGAAAAAAATGAAAATATCACTTACAGGACTTACAGTATATTTATTTTAAACGCTTGCACTAACTTCTTTTAATTTTACTTAATAAAATAAGCAACTTATTAAAATACTTTTCCATCATATTTTTCCAGTCGCTTTCAATTTTTCTTTTTAAATGTTGGACAACAAGCACTTGTACATGCTTTCAACATACTCGAACTGGTGGCGCCACCACGCGAAATTTTACATGAACTAAAAAAGAAACTTTTCTATAACCTGGAGTTCTGTAGTATACACATCTTATTTTTGGTAATAGGTTGATTTAAATGCCAAATCTATCCGCCAGATGGCATCCGCTACGGTTTATGAATTTTGTTCTAGTTTATTTACAAAAGTTTAGTGAAGATGAAAGTTAGACTTGAAAGAAAAGCTTCAGTTAATAGGAGCGAAACCTGACGGAAATAAACAAGTATTGACTAACAGTGAGCAAATTTTATAATGAATTACGATTTACGAAAGTGACGATGCTAAATATTGGGCTAGGCTACGATATCTCATTTAACCTCACTGAATTTTTCGGTCTGTAGGAAATCCATGAAACTTGAGATTTTTGTTTTTAACATTGTTGTTCGAACATTGTGGGACTGAACAATTTCCATGCATGTTCTTATACAGTATTCTTAACATTGCCGAGATTTTCTCCTCATTTCGACCATAGCGTCATAGCCTCAGATTCATAAAGCGTAAGCGCTGCCATCTATACTTAAGTCAACCTATAGGTTTCAAACGGTTTTGTAGCAGAATAACAAGCATTACGACCTCGGAATTTTAGTTTAATACGAGACTTCGTATAGTTGTAGTGTACCTTTAGGATGTTAATATACTTAAATATTAAGGCGCACTGATCAGCCAATTTTGAAAAAAAGACGGTTTAAAGTTTCGAGCACCATATATAAGGGAAAGTTTTCCTCTTTGGTTGTAAGTGATCCGATAGCTCAGAGGGCAGCATGGTTGCTACTCACAAATCAAATTGTTAGTGTGAGGTGGCAGGTTCAAATCCCAATTACAACAATTTTTTTTTCTTTACCCAAATAATTATTCAATATATTATATTTATAAATTTGTGACAACCAACTTTTTTTCTAGCTTCAACAAAACGGTCATAAGTCCAGGAATCAATAATTGAATATTTATCAAACGTATTTCCGCCTTTTTTTACTTCTTTTTCCCACTGGGATAAACATTCCATCTTTTTCAAACGTCGACATCCTTTCTTTTTCAAAGTTTGCAAGGTCCACGTAGGATGTGCTTTGGCAATATTAATAACTTTTATTTTATAGTTCAAAGGAACGTACTCTATTTCTCTGCTCTTTTTCTCTTCTGGTTCATAATCGTCCGATGAAAGATCTTCAATTTCTTGACAAGATACTGGTTCACAATCTTCATTCACATGAATCAATGCCTCTTCATTTACAAATATTTTTTCATCCAGCATTTCTAATGTAAGTTCATTGAGTTGTTGTCCCATCATCGTGAGAAATTATATTTGACGATTCTGATGCAATCATATTATTTTCATGGAGCAATATTTCAAAATATACTACTGCATCCTTCAATCGCAATTTCGAAAATTCGCTGTTCATATATTCGTCAATTTTCTCTTCAATCCCCGAAGAGTCAGCAAATTCTCCGCTCTCCATTTTCACAGAAAGACGTTTCTATTAACTGTTTTATGATTAAAAAACCATTATTGTTTCACAATTAAAGAATGCTTTTTTTTGTGACGGCTTGGCAAACCTCCGCTCATACTGTACTTGACGAGAGCCAGTGGCACGAGAAAGATCTAGAACATTCCAAACCTCTTCTCACGTGCCTCTCTGCGCTCTGCCTACCTTGTGCACTATATGATAAATATGTCAGGTAGCCTCGAAATAATTTTTTTTAATAAAATAAAAAATAAAATAATGTTGATTATTGCTTTATTGCTTTTAAAATGTTGATTCTATACAAAATAGTTTGCAGAAAATACTTTATTACTCCGTTGACACTTGTAACAATAAAAATAAGTATAATAATTTTGAGAAAAGGAAAATTTTGTGAAAAAAGTTGGTTGTCACAAATAAATTTGTAAATATAATATATTGAATAATTATTTGGGTAAAGAAAAAAAATTGTTATAACTGGGATTCGAACCCGCCACTTCACACTAATAATTTAATTTGTAAGTAGCAACACTGCCGTCTGAGCTATCGGATCGCTTACAATCAAAGAGGAAAACTTTCCCTTATATATGGTGCTCGAAACTTTAAACTGTCTTTTTTTCAAAATTGGCTGATCAGTGCGCCTTAATATTTAAGTATATTAACATCCTAAAGGTACACTGCAACTATACGAAGTCTCGTATTAAACTAAAAATCCGAGGTCGTAATGTCCCCTTGTAAGTAGCGGAAGAATGGAGATAATTATTGGTTTCACAATGTCCGTCTGCCCGTCCTTTCCGTCTGCCTGTCCGTCCCCTTCATAATTTCTGCATTTTTTGAGGTAGAAGGTTGAAATTTGGAATGTATCTTACTATGGGCATGAATACCTTCACTGTTTAGTTTGGTTTTGATTGGCCCACTGGGGTCGGAATTAAAGAGGGTGAGAGTTAGAGGAGACCAAGTAATCTATATGGTACTTAGGTATGTAAATCACACACATATTGGGAGTGAAATTCGATATGCATGTTCCTCTAGGCAAAATTTGCATTCCTATAAAGTTTGGGCAAATTGTTCCAGTGGGTCGGAATTGTGGGAGTGGCAGTCACTTGGTCTTTAGAACTATGGCAAATAATGGTGTGTGATATATCATTCGATCGAAAATGATGAGAAAGGAAAGAAGATAGGATTCTTTTATATTTTCTAAATATTAAGTTCGAGAAAATAAATTTTTTTGATAAAAAAAAAAATTGGGGGTTAAAAAGTGCAGATGAAGGAGTAAAAATTGAAACTCAGAATTTCCGCTACTTTCCTATGCCTTCCTTGGGAGGCTTAATTTCATGTTAGTATACAACTTCGCTACTATTCAATGTCGATCCTGCTTAGTTTAATGAAAGAAAAACTGACGTGTTCATTTAAATTTCCAATTTATTGGATGTATTAATTTTATTTTGCAACAATGTCTTCTAATTTAAATCGGAAATTTAACCGGACACTCCCAATTTTTTCTTCGTTACACAGTGTTGTATCTTTGATATTGTTTGAAAGTGTAATAAAAGCCCTCGAATCTCCCAAAAGAGCAGGCAATTTGTTGGGGAGACGATGCGCAAAATTGTTGGGTTTTTAGCGAAGTCCTCACGGAAGTTTTTTGGATCCTTAGTGAAAGCTTTTTCCATCTTTCGAATGTTAGAAGAAGCCGACTGCATCGGAACATGACCTCATCTTCTCGATAATCTGGTAAAACGTTTTCTTGTACTTGCATTCAAAAGAAAAATGCTCAATAGTAGTTTCTTGTACATCAATTAGCAATCGTGTCATAATATATGGCAAACCCAATTTGCAAACATTTCATTTTCCTTTCGCTCAATATTTTATGACGTAAAATATTTTACACAAGAAGCCTAACTTACAAGTAAACAGATAGCATGCTTCGCAAAAACAAACGTAATACTATGTCACGCGCGCAAGTGTTTCTGTGCTCGTTTAAAATAATTGCCTTTACTTTTTTGGACATACTTTATACTGATAATGAAACACACATTTATACATCAGCGCATAAACACATCAAGAAAAACCTTAATAGACTTCGGATACTCGGTTTCACGTCACAAACTTTGCAACATCTGTGATGTTGACACCTTCAATTGCATGTCTGATGTTCTGGAACTCCTGTTTTGTAAACAACATCTTTAACATACCCTCATAAAAAGAAATCGAAGGGGCAATTGTCCGGTGATCTCGGGGGCCATTGAATTATACCATTTCTGCCAATCCATATATGCCGATTTGGGAATACATGTATTTCATTAGAAATGCATGCGAATTTAAAGGGTCCAATCAAGAGGAGCTCCGTCTTGCTGAAAGAGACACTCTGTTGCATTTCCTGTAGCTGAGGAATGGCATATTGATTAACATGTCAAGGTACACATCTCCATTAAATATTCTTTCAAGGAATAAAAACGGGCCAAGCATCCGATCTAGAAGAATAGGCTCCGTGCGGAGTTAATATTTCCGACCTCGATCCCCTCTGGTGACAAAAATTAGCATTTTCTGAATGAGTCGTTTCCACTGCTTGTATTCATCACTGCGTTCTAAACTGCATTTTGTGGTTTTCTTTTGGGTTTTGTCAGGGCTTTAAAGCCACAAAAAATTTCTACTAGCCATTATATCCAATATCTCACAGCATGGAAGGGCAGGATCTCATTCAATAACTTACAAATTTAGTCACCAGATGGCGAAGAACACCAATTTCAGTTAAAGCTCTAGATTAGGAGCTTTAATCCTAATCTAGAGCTTAAATTTCAGTGCTGCCACCCGTGGTGTGCACGGAGCCTATAGGCCAAGCATCCTATGCAGTAATCCATATCAAACTTTAATTTTTGGACTGTCTCTAATATGTTTTCTTATGACATGTAAGTTTTCTGATCCCCAGATTCTCTCGTTGTGCCAGTTACATGAAATATAGCCTCATCGGAAATCACGTTGCAAGAAATTATTATCCTCACCCATCCGCTGTAAAATATTGTTAGCAAATTGGTCATGTCTTGGACGATCATATGGCTGTAATGCCTGAACAATTTGAATTTTGTACGCATATGGTTTTAGAGGTTTGGGTACCATTTTGTGCACTGTACTCCTTGATACATGAAGTTTGCTCGAAGCTTGTCTAATTGATTTCTTTAGTGGACTAGTGAACGAGGCTAGATTCGTCTCAACAATCTCTTCAAAAACTGATGGTCTGCCACTACTTTTACCTTTAAGAACTGGTACCGTTGCTAAAAAATGTGTCATCAATAACTTCACATACGGTAGGTTCTTTCTGTAACGTGTCCTAAACATTCGCTGCACACGAATCGGAGATTTCGTTTCTGCAGGCAATATAACACATTGATCCTTTTCCTGCGGCGAAGCCATTTTAAAGAAGAAGCAGCGACAGCGCCCTTAAAGCTTGTTGCACAAAAACCGACCTTTCTCCGTTTTTTGGGTGTTTTGGAACTTTTTCCGACTTTTCACGTTTTTCAGAAATCGACACCGTTTTACATTTGCCGTCTTTTTTGCGTTTTGGAACTTTGTCCGACTTTTCACCGACTTTCTTCCGACTTTTGGATTTCCAACCGAGTTGGAATTTTCTCCGTTTTTCCAAAAACGCACCAATCAGGTGAGCTCTGAGAGCGATATGCATTGTGGGCGTCGTCGAAACCAGAAGTCAGATCAAAGCCGCCATTACAAATAAGCTCAAAAGTTTCACGTTGTCGTTGCAAAAAAAAAATATGGAAAATTCGAAAGGCAAGCAGCTTAAACTGTTAAAAGAAAAGTTAATAAAGGAAGTCGAGGAGCCATGTTGATTTAACTCAAGTCTCACAGTCAGCCCCTTATACGTCATGCTCGATTCCACCAATCACAAAGAATTCGCGTCGTCGACTTGTAAAAAACGGATAATGTAAAACGGTTCGGAAAAAGCTACGTTTTTTTTCAAAACTTCCAAAAAAGTTCTGCGATCCAGAAAAACGGACAAAGTTTCAAAACGGAGAAAAGTCGGTTTTTGTGGAACAAGCTTAAAGTCGGTTTTTGTGTACAGAACCACTGCCTACTTGACACTAATTGCTTGTCCGCTGAGGCAGAAAACAATAAGAAAAAAGTCAGCCAGTACGATCGTAAATAAACGTTAGAGGGTGCCAGGTTTTCTTCTTATACCTGCATAAAACTGTTTATATTTTATACTAAACACAATTTGAAGTTTTAATACGGATTTTAATATTTTTAATTATAATTTTAATACTGCCTTTACAAAGTGATATCACCATATTGCATGAAACTCTTTATAGTAAATTTACAGGTTATTAAAATATATATTTTTCAGACTTAATTTGAAATAAAAAATTAAAATACAATTTGAAGTTTTAATACGGTTTTTTAATGAAATAAGGAATCTATTTTTTAAACAATTATTTTAATACAAATTAATTTATTTAATTATAATAATAATATTTTTACAATTATTGTAGAAGAAATTCAGGCGATTAAAATGATATCAGACACTTGGGGTCGCAAATCGCAAGCAACGCCGTAAATTGAACCTCAAACTAAGCTGAGTGGTTTAAACAATAAAAGCCAGAAACTGTGGACACCAGTATACTAATTAAAGGAACACTGAAAACACTAATCCACAAGATAATTTTTATTGACTCAGATGTACATTTCGGAAACCAAATTTCCTTCATCAGTGAGTGGCGTGGCGCTGCGTAGCACGTGCCAAATTTGGGCGACTGTGTTCGCGCGGCACGGCCCGACGCGGCCTGGCTGGTTTCCCCGCTCCCCACTACCTCATCATTATGGCATGCGTTATTCGGACCCGGGTGCGAATAACGATTCCATTATTCGGACCCGGGTGCGAATAACAATTCTGTTATTCGGACCCGGGTGCGAATAACAATTCTGTTATTCGGACCCGGGTGCAAATAACGATTCCGTTATTCGGACCCCTGTGTAAATTTCTAAATTTCAAATCCTCATTAATTATGCTTGTTAAATTGAAGAACAGTAAATTAAGGATCAAAGGATCAGTTCTTGGTGAATGTTTTTTTTTCTTCTTTCATTATTATTATTAAAGATAGATTCCGAACCCTATTGTTAATATCGCCGCCAAAGTGAAGCCATGGAATAGTTAGCTGTTGGCTGCTTTGTGTATGACAATTTTGATCACGTTGATCACGTTATTTTCCCTGACCATAAGCAGCAAAAAAATCTATCTTGATAGAATATTATTGATATTTTTCAAATATTTCGGTCCTATTTCGCATTTTTTTTGCTGATTTTGTAAAATTCCCTGATTTTTTTGAGATTCGATTCTCTAACAATGTATCGATGCCATACAAGAATCGAAAAATCCATTCTCGATTTTCAAAAAGAATCGATTCTAAAATTCTTTTTCGATGTATCGCAGGGCACTACCTCGAGACTTCACTATTAATTAAATATCGTCTTTTGTAATCAGATGGCCTGTGTCATGAACATGTTTAGTAACACTTGACCTCTCCACTCTAGTAGAGTGATTCTACCATACTTAATATCGGCCAAGTGCTCCTTCCCCCTAATTAAAATATTTATCTATTGAAACCTACCCACACACATCTCAATTGACTTCGTAAATACTTTGTCAACTCCGGGATCTTATGCTTTGGATTACCCACCAAGTGCTTAAGCAAATTTGGATTCCTATAGCCAACCCTAAAATTAAATACTCTCAGAACTCCACCTAAACCCTGGGTAAGATGCGTATCTTACTGAGCCATGGAATGCTTATAAATTTTTTAACTGAACCAATAAGTTTTAAAGTTGTCAATTCGTCTCTCTTCTTTTTAACCTTTTGCTTCCTCAGAATGTCTTTTACTTTTTTCGTTAACCCATTGAAATTTGCGATCTTCTTTATGAAATTTATTTTTATTTTTCAAAATTTTATTTTGATAATGGGACTCTCAAACACCTATTAACCATGAAATTGAAAACAGAGTTTTTGAGACACACGGTGATTGGAATCGAACCTTATATTTCTATTCAGGGTGACTAGGGACCGAGAAAAGTCAGGGAATTTTGCAAAAAATCAGAGAATTTTACAAAATCAGCAAAAAAGGAAATGCGAAATAGGAAAGAAAAATTTGAAAAATGTTAATAATACTCTATCAAGATAGAATTTTTTTTGCTGCTGATGGTCAAGGAATTTTACGAAATCGTTTTGTTAGTCACCCTGCTATTGTTGACAGTGGGTTTCCTAAAAATATCAAAATCTAAACTACCCCCTACGGTTCTGCTGACTAATATGTCCATCCAGGGAACCATCTATTTCTTTTTCACACGTAAACTTATTGCTAGGGAAGTGTCAACAAAGTCTTCTACGTTGGATTCGGAAGTGTCAAAAATAGTAAATACCTCGTCTACATCTCTAAACCAAGTATCTGGGAAGAGTGTAGGATATTTTCCCCAAACAGCTTATACTGCTTCAGTATCTCCATTTTCAGAATAAAATTAATAACACTATAAAGGTACATTATTTATGTCAACTTTAATTAATGTATATATATAATGTATCGTTAAAATAACAAATATGCAACAGATACAAAAATTAAGTCAAAACCACTGTAAGTTACGTGGGGTAGTTGATTAATAATTCTTTCACACGCCGATCACGGACGGAGTGATAAGTTTATCTTTTCGTTAACTTTGTATTTTGAAATATTTTATTATATTTTATAAACCATTTTTCGATCATGGTTTCAATTTCAATTTCGTTTCGATCATCTTGCAGTAACGTATTTTCATTTTAGTTACGTATTTTGGATCTATGCTTGTGGAAAGTGATTCCCGATCCTTTTTCGTGTCTATTTGTACAGTTGTACGCGGAACAACTTGAAGAGTGGTTTGGAATTAATTATTCCTTGGGGCCAAAATTGTCATAAACAAAGCAGCCAACAGCTAACTATTCCATGGCTTCACTTTGGCGGCGATATTAACAATAGGGTTCGGAATCTACCTTTAATAATAATAATAAAAGAAGAAAAAAAAACATTCATCAAGAACTGATCCTTTGATCCTTAATTTACTGTTCTTCAATTTAACAAGCATAATTAATGAGGATTTGAAATTTAGAAATTTGCACAGGGGTCCGAATAACGGAACCGTTATTTGCACCCGGGTCCGAATAACAGAATTGTTATTCGCACCCGGGTCCGAATAACGGAATTGTTATTCGCACTCGGGTCCGAATAACGGAATTGTTATTCGCACCCGGGTCCGAATAACGGAATTGTTATTCGCACCCGGGTCCGAATAACGGAATTGTTATTCGCACCCGGGTCCGAATAACGCATGCCTAATTTATGTATTGGTTGTTGTTGTTTAGTTTGTACTTTGGTTGCAGTATTTGTACCTTTTTTTGCTCTGTCTTTCTCCGCTCTGAGTTCTACGTGAGCGGAGCCGCGGGCACAACTAGTTTTCATAAAGGGGTGGCCTTTTTACCCAAATGCTAAATTTGTTTCTTTAATTTGTTTAATTGATGATTATGTGCAACATTTTCTATCTTCTGTTAAAAAAAAATCCTAAACTATCAAAACTTTTGATGGAGAAGCTAATGCCATCCATAAATGACATTCAATGGTTTAGATGTGGGATGTGGCGAGGAAAAACATGACTCTGAAATTAAAATGTTTTTTTTACACAGAATTTTAAAAATTATACTAACAAATTCATTTTTTCCGTCAATGGATTTGAATGAGAAAAAAAAATAATATGCAATAAACCTCTAACGAAAAAAAATATTAAAATTATAATTAAATAAATTAATTTGTATTAAAATGATTGTATTAAAAAAAATATTCCATATTTCATTAATAAACCGTATTAAAACTTCAAATTGTATTTTTAATTTTTTATTTCAAATTAAAGCTGAAAAAATAATATATATTTACTATAAAATATAAACAGTTTTATGCAGGGATAAAACCTGGCGCCGTCTAACGTTTATTTACGATACTACTGGCTGACAGTTTCCAGTCTTAGTAGACAGTAGCTTGCCAACTTTCAGACTGGCAATTCCGGGAGACTATGAGAGACTCCATGTTAATTCAGCGCTTGATTCCGGGAGGGTTGGCAAGCTTAGTAGACAGACAGTTAGTATCAAGTAGTTAGTGGCAGAACACACCAATACAAAACCGTTATGCATCTCCAAATTTACGTGCAACCAACATTCTTTCGTTACTATAATGGGTAAAATATTATAATTCCTCTCGTATGTAGCCTTGAAAAAGGCGGGAATAAATGCCGAAACTAGTCGTCAAAAATTTCTTTTTTGTACTATGTTGTATTGTAAGGGCTCTATAAATCTCGTTAAAAAATATTATCAACTGCTGCAAGCATATCAGGGTAATCATTTGTGGAAACCAAATATTATGGTTTTTATGATATTATTGATTATTGATTGGTTTTTATGATATTATTGATATTATTGATTGGTTGTATTATTGATATTTTATGGTTTGTTAGCCTTTAACCCTATTACTTTCAATGAATAAGGCCAACGAATATCTTTTGTCGCTTGCAATTTCTTTTAAAGTAAAACTGTAATACTAAATTAAAAGGCATGATTTCTTTAAAATACGTATTTTAAATTCGTTGAATCAACTGCTCAGTATTTTAGCTGATTTTTTTTGAAACACAACGGTAAATTTCTTTCAGATTTTCCTTTAGAAAGGACTGAATACATTTTTTTTTTATAATTCATTATACTAAAATAACATTCCGTTTAAAGTTGCAATTATGAATTTTCATCAACAATATATTACTTTTTAAGGAATTATAATTCTTTCAAACTATAACAAATATATATTAACAATGAAGATAAAATTTGTTTGTTAATCTTTAACAATTCTTAATTTTCATTGTACCACATGCAAGTTCTAAACCTAAGCAATTTGTTTTCTACGTATAAGCGTTGATTACGCTTCATGAAAACGTCTGAGTTTTTAAAACTTAGACGAGACCAGTAAGGTACTTATTTGAAATGAAAGAGAACATATTAAATTTATATTGTGAACGTGACATTTAGAAGCTGTTGTTACTAATAATGCCAATAATATTAAAGGAAGACACACTCAACAACAATTGCATGTCATGGGAAATATTAACAATAGTTGAAAGCAGAAAAATTGCCATATTATATATTATAAGAAGAGTTAAAAATTGAAAATGGTAAAAGCGGAGATTCATTTAAAATTGAAATTTTCAAAACTAAATTAAATTTCGTCTTTGATGACAGTTTCTGATACCTAAGCATGGATGCCGACGATGAACTTGATGATCCCAGTCCTTTGGAATTTAGAGGCAAAAATAAGTCTGCCTCAAAGAGGCGACGGCCCCAGAGACGCCCATTTACCAGGCATTTTGATTCTCCATTAGAAATAGAGGAGTACTCACCTTTCTCTTCGGAATTGGTCTTAGCTGAAAAAGTGACTCTCTCTGATCCAGCATGGAATCGATCATTAATGGACAACCAAGAGTACTCAACAGAAGAGGAAGAGAACCACGCAGATAACCGATCAGGTGCTCCTGTAAGCATATTTACCAAAGTGAGAGCTGATAGAGAGCAATTAGCAGAAAACTTGGACGAAATTCATAAGGATCCTGAAATTAAACGCCCAATTCCAAAAGAAGTCATAACAGCATCATTGGCTCCTGCGAATAAAAGAAAAATATCCCATTTCCTTAGATCAGTGAGAAAGAAATTATCACGTTTCTCCATGAACGACGTAGAAGAAACTACCTCCAATGAAATTTTCACACTTGACATCGATTTTGAAGGCAGCAACAGACAAAAAAGACAATTGATGAGAAAAATTTCGGAATTGATATTGATTATATTAAAAAGTAGTGAAACGGACCCATTTGAAAATAATAAAGATGTAATCATTATTCTTCCTGAACAGGAACCTATTTGGAAACTTCAAAATTCGTATGAGTATGACGATTTGCCGAAGAAACTCATAATAATTACAAGAGATGTTGATAAAAACTATGCAAAAGATTCTGATGAAGATTATCCATCTAAAGCGCCGTCGAGGAAACAGAAACTAATATCAACCATGTCTTCTTGTGCGATTAACGTCTATAAAACATGCACCTTTTGTTTTCATCTTGGAAGGAAAAAAACGCCCCCTAAGAAACGACTTGTCATATACGTCAGGAATACACGAAACTGGGAAGATTCTTTGTGGACGTTAAAATATATGCCGTTCCCGAGGTACAAACGGCACTCTGAGAAAAATGGCATGGACGAATCTTCTATTGACAATAATGATATGGAAGAAGATTTAATAAAAATTCTCGATCAAGAAGATTCGGAATCTTCCAGTGACACGGAACTTTCCTACTGGTTTTCCACATCGGAAATGTCGATACCGATATTCTCTGAATCTAGTGATTCAGTTTTCAAGTAAGATCTCATATTTAAAATAATCAGTAAGTAGTTAGCACACATGGTTTTAGCAGACTGCAAGTAACCTAATCTTATTAGATGTTATTTCTTTTTGTTATAGTGGTTCCGATGCCTGATACGGCTTGTCGAAATAAGAAGCCTGCTCCCAGGAAAGACAAAGGCGCAATAAAAAAGAGCGTAATTTGTGTGGGAAAAAAATGCAAACATAAACCTGAGGATTTTCAAAGAACTGGAGTTGGACTTTCTTCCAAGGTCAGCAAGTATTGCTTGCGTAACATCGCAGTGATCTTCTGCACCGTTAAAATGGAGCTTTCATGACAAAGCGATCTGGAACTTTTTCATGCCTTGTGAGGATTGTCCATCATGATTCTGCCGCAGAAGAACTCATCATCGCGTCGGCATAACAGGAATTCTTCCGGACATAAGAAACGTTGTCGGTCATGCTGCTCTTGTTAGTAGAGAATTTAACGACGGCAATTCGTATGCCCCATCATGTACATCATTTTTTTAAAATTTCTTTTTGATATGTTTCGGGTAACTACTTTACAGTTCATAAGAAAAATATTTTATTAGAAAAGGGCCCTAAAGCATCTGTATTTTATTAATAATCTTCAGAACTTTATTAGCGTAAGTAATCATGTATCTAATTTTGGCATTCTTTGCCAGCCTGTCTGCGCTAAAATAGCCTAATTATCATTGATAGATTTTAATGATTGTGTTCTTAGCTGCTGTCGAAGTTTTTATTAATCAAACCCATGTTTCATTAATATATATTTTGAATACAGAATAATATAATTAATGCTTTCTGATAAAGATTTCATTATATAATTGATTAAATACTTTAAACATTTATTATCCGCAATGTGTCTTGTGACTTTGCATTTACTTAGAAATATTCTAAAGCATACAAACCAAAGTTTTCTAATTCATGCATAGCAATCAACGAGTTTCATTTTTCATCCAAAAATTGACAAATGAAAATAAATAGATATTTTGTAAACGTAAACGATATTAGAAATTTTCTTTTTGAGAGCTTAAAGGACAACTCTACGCAAAAAATCGATTACAATCTTTTTTACAGAATATCATTCTTTGATATAAATATTCAACATTCCGTTGAAATTTTTAAATTTGGTCCATAATTTCAACATAAGAAACTGCTTTGAAAAGTGAAAAACGGCGCTTTACCCCTCCCTTCCGCTGGCCATTTTTTTCCGGAAGTGACGTAATTTGAGTCAAAGCAGGCCAACGAAAAAGACAGGCCCAGACGCGGAAAAGTCACCTGTCCATAGTAAGAAAGGCCCTGACGCGAAAAAGTCACCTGACCAACAATCCAGCCTTCATTGTTTTCAACAAATGAAAAAATATTGATTGTTAAAATCCAAGATGGAAACAATGAAAATTACATTGTTTTTCGGTCTACATTGTTATTCTACGTTTGACTCCAACTGCGTCACGGCCTCTCCCAAATCCCGCTCATTATTTTCATTTTTTCACACATTTAGAGTTCGAATTAAATTTTTTTAAATTTGCCACGATGTTAATAATAGGTCAGACTTTCGATTTAAATAAAGTTGTATATGACCGTAGAGTTGTCCTTTAAATTCCAGTCAGATTTCTTAAATTTACAATGTATTTTCAATTCAATAAAAGGACAAAAAAGGAATTTCTGAAAAATCTTGCAGGATAATTCAAAACGATAATGCAAAAAGAAAACATACCAGTTATAAAATTTTAACAGTGTAAATAGGAATACGTATGTCAGCGGCGGAAGGTAGTGTTCCTTGCAAAGGGGGCTGCGGTAATAACTGGGAAGGGGGCTATGGGTCAAGTCGATTTAGCAAGGATAATACTTTAGACCGGCTGAGGCTGTTACCAGAGGGGGGGGGGGGAATCTGCCACCCCCACCCCCCCCCCCCCCCCCCACCGGCCGCGTCTGACCTATGCATGCATTATCTGCATTCACATATAGACTTCTTCACACCTAATTTGGGAGATGTAAGCGAGGAACACGGCGAACGCTTCCATCAAGACATAAAAGTTATGGAGATTATGGAATGAGGTACCAAGAACGTATCATGCTAATTATAAGTCAGTGGTTCGCGCAACTCAGATTTTTGTGAAAAGGGCTCGCGAGTCAAAAAAGTTTGAGAAACAATAGTTTACTCGAATAAAGGAATTGAAACTGCACGTTATTAAATTAGCATTTGGAAATTTAGACTACTCTTGGAGTTTTTTTACTCCACAGAATGTATTTTTGAAAGAACTTAATCAAGACAAGTGAAATTACCAGTAATAGAAAATTTGAAAATAAAATTATTGGAGTTTTCTATTATTATTCTTTGTAATTATTCTTTATTCTATAAGCCGTAGTTGAGCATTACGTAGAAGTAATGGATAAAATATCATCGGGATGCAATTACAGTATCAGACATTTTTTGGACATATTTCGGAATTCAGTTAAGTCATCTTATAATATTTGCATTATTTTTCATGTAAAAATGTAAAAATCATGTTATCAATAAATAGACACCATATTTTAATAAGGGAAAAAAAAACATTGTCATAAATGGATTATTTCTTATACGAGATGCGATCAAAAAGTTTAGGGACTGGTTGCGCATCTGGCCAACAAATCGTAGCACAAGTCCACACATACAGTAAATGATAGCTCTATCATTCATAGATCAGCTTTTCAAAGGATTTTCTGTCATGTGCATTGGGGACTGAGAAAATACTGCTATTGTGGCCACGTGTGTGAGGTCGTCTGCGATTTTATCATGGAAATTATTTTTGAGAACGAGCAAGTAATAGCAAAGAGCAAACTGAGGAAGGACATTCGGAGTAAGCGATCAGATCTGTGGCGTGAAAAAAACAACTGGATGCTCCACCACGACAATGCACCCTTATTGATCTTAGTGGCGGCATTTTTATTTCTTTTCATATCTCAGTTATCGTTCAAATTCGAACCCATGTTTTCAGGATTTTTTGTGTTTACCTTGACCTCTATAATACCTCCTTAAATTGTTTTACACACGATTTGAATTACCCTGTGTAGTAAGAAAATTATCAGGAGAAACGTGGACTGAGGAAGGTCTCCATTAAAAATAAGCTAAATTCTTTGCCGCCAATGGACTACTTTGACGTCGAAGCCATCTGGTGAGAGCAGTTTTCCTAAATTACGCTTTTAACAATGGATACAATGGAGTTGGCCAACCTTTAATTTCTAATAATAACCATCTTTTACCTTAGATATTAACAATTAAAATTTTTGAAATTTGAAAATTTATTTATCCAATAGGGAAGCATTATTATCCAGTCCATTGTTGGTATTGACGGTTGTAAACAATTTGAAAAATAAACTTATTGTTTCGATTGTTACGAAAGTATTATTGTTAAACCCAGGACAGTCAGAAGAGATTATTATTTACTGCAAGTTCTTTTATTAGTACGAGGTGTGATCAAAAAGTTCCGGGACTGGTTCATTACGCAGTGTCCCCTTCAAAATAGTCCTCTTGCAAAGCCATACAAGGAGTCCAGCTTTCTTACCACTTCAGGAATGTGTCCTGAAAATCTTTTTGTTGAAACGAGTCAAGCACCTTCTGTGATTCGTACTGGATTAGCTCAATCGTATCAAAACGGCGACCTTTCAACTAGATCTTCATTTTCGGAAAGGGAAAAATATGCAGAAACCAAATCTGGCGAGTAGGATGGGTGTGGAAGCGAAATCATGTTGCTTTTCGCAAGAACCTCACGTGTGAGGAGAGCTCGGTGAGTAGGTGCATTGTCAGGTTCTGTAAAGCCTAGATTGATGAAATTTGGAGGAATAACAGAGTACATAAGACTGTGTATACCGTTAAAATTTCATCGAATTCCAACGAGAAGTTTCCTAGTTACGCAGTCAAAATTGTAAAAAGTGCTGGTTAGTACTCACAAGTGAACACGTATTGTTCATATCTCAGTTTGAGTCACCCTGTATACTTTCAAGTATTTTCTTAAAATGTTTTTCAGGTGTTGTAGTAATTGGATGTAAGTCTGGCCAGAATCGTGGCAAAAATAAAAGGGATCTTTTTAAAGTTCTTTCCAATGAAGAAAGACTCATGAAACGATAACGTGTGCTTCCTCAAAAGGATTTCGCGATTGCTAAATCATCATGAGTATGTAATTTGCATTTCGATAGACGATTTATTATAACTTCTCTTTCTTTTCTTGCCCTCCTTTACCTTTTCTGTGTCGAGGATTTTAAATAACCATTGAATGTATTTAACCTAGTAGGGGTTCAGCCCACCGAGGCTTTGCTTGGTCCTCCAAGCTTCTTAGTAAAGGGACAAAAACAAACATCCACGCCTTCAGCGAGATTTATTATAACTGCACCTTGATGCTTTCGGCCACTAGGCCGACTTATTATAACTTTATTTCCAGTTAT
Organism: Rhysida immarginata; assembly: GCA_023313115.1. Lineage (NCBI taxonomy): Eukaryota > Metazoa > Arthropoda > Chilopoda > Scolopendromorpha > Scolopendridae > Rhysida > Rhysida immarginata. The sequence continues at coordinate 270,968 of JAHWFO010042260.1, read as the reverse complement.
TATCAAAATAATTTTATTGAATTTTTTTAAATATTTTTTAAATTGAATTTTACATTTTTTGTGTTACATGAGATTGTTGAGTGAACTATTTATTAAAAAAAAAAGTGTTTAGACTTTAATGTAAAAAAAAAGATGTTTGAAAATATTCTGAATTGTAAGACTGCCATCTATATTTTACATTCCTTAAATTTAATTTATTGATTATGTGAAATTAAATAATATTTCTTTTTTAACTTTTTAAAAAATTTACTTCACTTCAACTTCAAAAAATATTGGTAATAGAGTACTTTGTCGCCTCTAGGATCGATGGCCCGTGGAGCCCCACAGTTACTTGCTCTGCCCATGACGGCGACAATTGCTGTGTTAACGGATTCTACTACACGTCTGCTGTTGTCAGCATTTTATGATATGCAATGATTTTTCGTCCTCATACCATGGGGCGTTCCAAAATTTTCGAGGAGAAGTGGTCATATTAATGTGTCGCGACCCAGAAAAGGGTCCTTTAAAACATTGAAATGTTTTCGTGAGTTTTTTATTTATAATATGCAGGGTTTTCAACCCAATGCAATGCCATTTTCAAGAAACTTGAACCATTTACAGTAGAGACAACACCCTGCACCAGAATATAAAAATCTTCTATATATATAAAGAAGGATGTTTGTGGGTCTGTCTGTGGGTCTGTGTGTACGTTTTTTATACAAATCTACAGTTTTATTCCGATCTTGATGAAATTTCGCATACATGACCTTCAAAGCATGAGGAAGGTCACTGTCTACCTCAGATTTCGGAAAAATAATAAATATCGATAAAAAATCGATATTCATGGTTATGGCAAGGCATATTAATGAGAAATATCGCATGACCAACAATGCAAGACAAAGTTTTTACAACAATGGTATCAACACGCAATTCACAAACACTCTGCACGGACCAACAATATATATCTCATGAACAACAATGCAAATAAAAGTTTGTGCAACCATAGGTATCAACAATGGTTTCAACACGCAATTCACCAATAACAATGAGCACAGAATGATGATGTAATGTTAAAGCAATCTTTCCAAGAATTATAACAATGAACATAAAATGATGATGTAATATGGATAAGTTTCAATTTGTAACAATGCATAGAATTCCTGTTATTCAGGCTTTTCTTAGAAAAGAGAGTTCTTAGTACCTAACAATTTCTTGAAATTCTTTAAAAATGATCAGTAACTGGAGATAATGGAGAGTTAGCAGACTATTGAGAAAGAGTGGAAACACGACAGAGGAAGCACTCCTTTAGCTCCGAGATGTATTGAGCAAATGAGAAGCAAGTAAATAGATTAATCGGCGACCGCTAGACTGCACAAAGTGATGAATGACCAAGTTTTGCTTCAACACATTGAGAGAAGAGTGGAAATTGCAACAACACTGGGTATACATCTGAGGTAAGATTATGTGAGTAAGAAACTATTGGAGAGGTCCAGCCATTGTGAGCCTTTAAAAAAATTTTATTCGAGTTTTCATTAAGAATTTTTACTGTATTAATTCTAAGCATTTTCATGTGTTTATTTTTAAGATACTGCAAAATTTAATTTAATTTTTTGAGATTGTTCTGTTTACATCCAAGTGTAATTATCCCGGGCAACGCCGGGTACCTCTGCTAGTATTAAATATTTGATGAAATTTTTATTTTTGGACCGGGCACCAGTATCATCTTCTTCTCCTTACGCTGAAATGAAGTCAATATGCCGTAGGCCCGCTTTTCGCTCTTATAACAACCTCTTCCGCTCTTATGACCCTAAAAATTTGGAGAAAACCCTTTATCATTTTGTTTATTTTTGAGAGCAACTGATATTCAACTCATTCTGTCGGCAATATCTTTCTGAATTTTCACGACATTTGCTTGGGCTTTTTTACTAAACATTTAGCTAATAAATTATGCAAAAGACATTTTGGTAACGCTTGCGCATACGCAGTTAAACATTATTTAGTGAAAAGACTCATATTTCATCAAATATTTAATTTGCAGGGTGTTGTCTCTACTGTAGTTTGTCAAGTTTTCTGAAAATGGCATTGGATTGGGTTGAAAATCCTGCATGTTATAAACAAAAAACCTACAAAAAATTCCATTTTTAAAGAAACCTTTATATCACCATGAATATACGTGTTATTCTCATGCAAATGAACAAAGATAAGTAAAAGAAGCCTCATAAGCTAAGCTACAACTACAACGCATTTGAAGCATTATTTTTTACAGGATGATCTCAAACATTATTAGTTTTTTCAATTTATTTCTGGTCCCCTATTTGCCTTCGGAACAAAACCTGCGGTGAAATATATGAGGTGTGACATGCTCTTTACACCCCTGAAGTTTCAGAATAATTCGTCAAATAGTTTTTTAGATATTCGACAAAAACTGAAAGGTGTTCATATTATTTTGTCCAATCCCTGTACGTTTCTTATCATGATCAGCGAATTGATCATGATCAAGAATTGCAGTTTGAACAAGGTATCAGGAACAAAAATTTATCCTACACGGCCTTATTCTTCTTAAGGACCTTTTTCGCAACATCTATTAGTATTTTCTCTGTTTCATGACACCGACATTTTCCTCCTGTGGAAATAACAATAATCTTTAGCAACAAGAGATGTGTCATAAATATGTTTACATTCTGCATTTCTTCTCATATTTTGTGGATGACCATTTGGGACCATCAGGCTTCTAACCTATCTCTCAATGTCCAGTAGAACTTTAATATTACGCAACTATAGAGTCATTAAAATGGTCCAGTAATAGCAGTAAGGTAGCGTCTTTATTACGTTCTGCCGGGACCCGGAATTATTATCGTAACCAATTTATCCGAGTAATCAGCCTCGGAGTCCTCACCGATGATGATTTGGTTCCAAAAAAACACCGAGATAAGTAAAACTGTGATAAATGAATAATAAACGTCGCTACGCCACTGAAAGTTCTTATCGCAACATTTTCGGGCTTGCTTAACCAGCTTCTGCTCACTGGGCCTAGTTTCAGGAGCTTGGTCTTGTTTCCTTCTGTCACGGTCGACACTTCTCCAGAGCGGGGGCAAAATTTTGTCTAAAATGTTCGAACGCTTCGCTCATTGTGAGCGCACAATCGCGCACAACGAGCCCAGATTCCGAGGTCGGGTTCTGGCAGAGAGCATCAATGGCACAGATTTAACGATTACAATTGAGGTCTGTGGCTCTGTCTGGTCGAGTGAAGTTAAAATGGCTGACGAAATTCAAGAAATTTAAGAAATTTAGCTGTCTGATGCGCGCTGAAACTTTTTTCAAGTGGGTAAAAAAGTATGGAATATCGCCATAGATGAGAGTTGTTCCCAATAGGACAGGATTTTCTTATATTTTTCCCTTTGCAAAATTAGTGGAGCTACCCCTTATCCATTAGCGATAAACTCCCAAACATTGAAGTAATCTAAATACATATAAATTTTGGTTTTTCTCCGAAATTCCTAACCATAAGTGGTATTTTCTCCCTTTCAAATCTTTCTCATTTTCAAATAGAATAAGGCCTTGATTGTCCGAGGAATCCATTGCTATTGTACCAGATAATTTACATTCTTTTTTGAAGTGTGTATAATCATCATGTATACTGACTGCTCAATTGAAAGTGGACACCTGCCGTAGTGTAACAACCTATTCAAATTCGGACAATAATTTGAATATATTCCGTTATATAACAACAAGATCCTGTGTAGTTAGAGTCATTTAGTGTCTTACCGCATACTGAGATGAAATGCCACCATCAAAGCAGCTGAGCGAGTTTCAGCGTGGAATAGTCATAGGCTGCCACATCAATGGCCAGAATGTGCGAGCCATAGGAGCAACACTGAACCTGCCAAACTCGATCATGGGCCCTATTGTAACGAAGTAGAAACGTGAAGGAGTGGAAACACGACGTTATGGGGGTAGGCGACCCCGCATGCTGACCGATAGAGACCAGAGGGCCCTGAAGCGGTTGGTACGGCAGGACAGGGCTGTTCCAGCGGAACAACGGCGGCACGATCTCCAGCAGACAAAGGGAACAACTGTCAGCACCATAACGATTCGTCGGAGGCTCCATGCCTTAGGGTATACCGGTCGGGCTACTGCCCGCAAGCCTAGCATCACTCATGTAAAGGCCCAGCGTCGTGTGGCCTGGTGTGGTCTTGTTTCTCCTGGTTTGGACTTGGTCCGCTGGTTGTGATCGAGGGGACTAAGACATCCACACAGTATCTGGACGTTCTAGACAATTCCATGTTTCCTACGTTGTGGCAGCAGTTCGGTGAAGGGCCATTTGTGTTCCAGCACGGCAATGTGCCGTGCCATAAGGCCCGTGATGTCAGCGCCTGGTTTCTAGAGAATAATGTTCAGGAACTTCAGTGGCTCGCCCAGAGAGAATTTGGACTGACGTATGCGGCAGCAAATTCCTTTTCCAACAATCCTGCGAGAACTACGGGAATGTCTGGTGAAAGCCTTGTCTTCCATTGTGTTATAAGTATCCACATCTTATTGACTCTATGCCAACTCGCATACATGTTGCAATTCGAACCAAAGTGGATCCAATAATATGCAATAGCTAGTGCGTGTAAGAAGTTTCGAGACAAATTATAATATGATGAACCCTCTAAATAAAATCTGATAATTATCCTGGAGAAGATAAAAAAATTTATTCATCGATATATAAAAAAAAAGCAAACGCATTGGCAGGACTGGATGAGAAGCTATTAATTCCTGATATTAGCTATTATTAAATCAAACTTTCATAAATGATTTTGTTTCATAGATTTAACATAAAATTTTATTGTTTAATAGTAAGAGCTTGAAGGTAATTTTAACAGACATTGACTTTTGAAATAATTTGGCTGAATTGTGCAGGTCAAAAAAAAAATAAAAAAATAAAAAACCGACCGTGGAAAACCAGACGTCATTTTTTTCCCTATTTGCCAACATTGTATTCCTAATTTTATTTAAAACGACCATTTTTGAATTACTGTATTCCTAAGCGAGGGGACCTACGAGTGTTTAAAACGGAATCTTTAAAACGGAAACTTTTGTCCTATTCTCACAAAGAAGAAGCTTCCGTCTAAAAGTGATTAATTCCTTTTGTTTTCTGTGAGATTTGTTATTGCATTCAAACAGTCGATTATTTAAGTCTCGTGACCTTTGCTAACATGGCAACCAACAATGTTACTGCGCCCGCGATTTAGTCTTTACGAGAAAAATTCTGTTATGATGGGTTTCTTTTTCGTCAGCGGTAAGAAATCTATAATAAATATTGATTTCTGGGGTAGTTCTTGAAAGAACAAGGTCAATCTCGATCAGTAAATCAAAATGCCGAGACATAAGCCCGCCAAAATAGTCAACTCTCCGACTATTATAAGGCTGAAACGGTCTCCTTTCCGAAAGACCGGTCCCGCGAAATCCAAAAGTTACCCTACGGGACCCCGGGATATCACGGCGGCCTCGGTGGTCCAAACTCCAGGAATTAGGCCGACGACGATCGCTGAAATCCCAACCCGGTCAATGGATGATTCAGCCATGATGAATCGGTAAGAAACTCGTTTTATTCATTGCACATAGCTTAGTGGAAAATAAAAATATTATCTTGGAAGACGGAGAGAAGATCATGCGCTTATGTTAAGTAATAATAACCTAATAGTTACTAATGTTATTAATTCTTATTATATAGATTACCATTATTTGAGACGACACCGAATTACATTTTTAATTCTTTCCATACATTATAAGATGTTCCCTGTAGTACTAATTGTGCAAGCATGTGCTTACATTTATTGGTTAAATTGAACTATCTGACCAAATCGCAAGCTTTCGTTTGCATTTTTTACCACTCTCGGCGCTTCGCGCCTCACATTATGTTTATTTTCGGTTACCACTCTCGGCCCTGCGGGCCTCACTGGTCACTGTTTTCCGTTACTCAACGTCAAAAAATTTAAGTTTTAATAAACAATGAGCGTGGATATGACAAAATTTATTGGTCAAAATACCAAAATCACGTCCTCCTCCGGGGACAAATTACTGATATATACCCCAACCTATTTGGTCACAGGGGGCAGTTGGTTTCCCCCCGGCCGGTTACAGTTGCTTAGACAGCAGAAAACGCAAAACGAATAGCTTGCGATATTTTGGTCAGATAGTTCAAATCAACCCTTTTATTAATCCATCCATCGGTGTAATGCACTGGCCAATGAAATATCTCTTTAATATTTATCGGATCCCTTTTGGCCCGAATTGCCTCATCTATAGACTTTTGAATAGAGTCAATAACGTGTTGAAACACTTGTAACTCAGTGAAAGACCAGGCGTTAACCAGACGTTCTTGAAATTAGTTATCGCAGTTTTGTTGGAAGAGGATGTTGCTGTCGGATATATCGTTATATGTTCCAAACATTCTCTCTTTTGGGTTGAGATCTGGATGGCCAAGTAAATGACGGAATCAAGGTAAATTGAGAGTTGTAATGATTTTGGTATTTTGACCAATAAATTTTGTCATATCCACGCTCATTGTTTATTAAAACTTAAATTTTTTGACGTTGAGTATATTAAAATAGTTCATAAAAATCTGAGGTGGTGGGTGACTATTTTTTTCCTGGCTGAACTAGTATGGAATGACCCAGTGGTTTAAGAAGCAGGTGGCATGGAGTCGCACAATTTGTTAACGTACTCTTGACTCAGCTCATCCCAAGCATATTCAACTTTGGCTTATAGCTCTTGCAGATCTTGTGCCAGCGGTGGAGTCTTATCAGAGCGTCCCATAGCATCCAATAGATTTTATATTTTTTGACGATGAGTGTACATTATGTGATAAAAATTTTACGGACACCTCTCATAACTCATAGAATGTGCCAATGTCGCATCACAGCGATATGTAAATTAATTAAATAGCACCGCACACCTTCAGACGCATATCTGCTTCGTATTATTAAGATATGGGTAGTTCAAAAGAGCTCGGGGATTTCCAACATGGAACCATCATAGGATGCCACTTGTGCAACAAGTCAGTCCGTGAGATCTGCACCATTCTACAAATCCCCGTACAACTACATTGGGTTGCCAGAATAACAGGGGCACCTTTCGATTTAGACGTTTTATCGAATACTAGAAAAATACTTGAGGAATTATCCTGTTACCTCTCAAATTTCAGGAAAAGATTTCTCCCAAAGGCAAATAGGGCACCAGTAACAAATTGAACAAAAAATAATGTTTGCGATCACCCTGTAAAAAATAATGTTTGAAATGGGTTGTAGCTAATAAGATTAATTTCTGGGAGCTAATAAACGGAAACACATCAACAGTTGGAAAATATTTTCTCACTAACTAAGACAAGTCCTGGAACTCGCAGTTTTCACCATTTTGTTTCCCTATCAAATTACATTGACTGACAAAAAAAGTAAAGCACCTAGAAGGAGTGGTTGAAAGTGAATGAAACGACATATGATGAAAGAACATGTGAATTTATTGTACTGATTACAATATGGAATGAAACTGACAATGCCGTTGGCAGTACAGGTTGAACGTTGGTGCCAGGTGAGTAGGGTGTGGCACCCCTTCTGGCCCCAATGCATGCCCATAAGCGGTTCGGAATGGTGTCACTCAGCCTTTGGATCCTCTCCTGAGGCAAGTCAGTCCACAGTTGTTGCAGCTTTCCCTCCAGATCTCGCAGGTTGTGTTCATTGATGGAGAGATCCCCGGATCTTGCTGGCCACGGGAGACCTCAACATGCTGTAGGCAGTCTATAGACACATCTGCCGCGTGCGGGCGTGCATTAACTTGTTGGTACAATGTCCTGCTGTGCCAGAAGGGGTTGGACGTGCGAACGCAGAATGTCTGTGACTTAATACTGAAGTACTATTAGAGGTGACCTGAAAGCATATCCGATGACTCCCCAACTGTGATGCCAGGGATTATGCCAGTGTCTCTCTCCACAATATGGGAGGGTTGTGCCCTCTGTCCTGGATGCTGCTATACGCGAACACGATGGCCATCGGAGGTCACGGAGAAGCGGGACTCGTCACTAAACATGATGAGACGCCATTCGTCCTCTGTCCATGCCTCACGAGCAAGGCACCACTCTAAATGCAGACGTTAATGAGATGGTGTTAATAGAAACGAAGCAAGGGGTGGTAGGACCCTAGTCCGGCATATGGGAGTTGTCAGGACACTGTGCAGGAACTCACGGGGTGTTGTAGAATCTCCAGTACATGTTCGCGGATGGCAAGTGCCGAAGCCATGGGATTCCTTAATCCTTGGAACATCATACAATGGTCCTCCCTTGGGGTGGTATTTGTTGGTCTACCTGAACCTGCACGACGTGCATGGGTGCCTTCATGTACCTATTGATTCCAACATCGGGCCAATGTGACATCTGAATGGCCCACATGCCTGGCAATTGCACGATACGACCAACCAGCCTCATGCAGTCCCACAATGCAACCCCTGTTTCTGTTACACATTAGGTTTATAGACCAAACTCTCTGATTTGGAGCTCGTTATTGGCGAAGGCTTGATATCAACTGAGAGGCATGCATGGTTATTATCTCTATACAGACATCATTCAACCTCAAGTTGTGGGAAACACATTTGCACCAATCCTATGAATCATTCCAGTTTTGCATGCTAGACAAGAAGTGATTTATCAAGTTTTTCACTCACCAGATTACTTTCCCTTAAGTAAAAACGTCATCGATACGATTGAAATTGTTTTTTATTCAGACCACGATGATTTGCTCTCGTTTTTATCAGAGAAAACCGTTGCGAAATTACATTTTCGTATGAAACAACTGTAGAGTGAGGTTGCTTTCTTTTCTCTCCCCATAATGCTCATAAATTGCTTCAACCCTATCATCTGAGCCAAAAGGCAATTTCTCATTAATATTTAAGCCAGAGTGGTAGTGGCTTACCTGTGTTTAGAGGGACAGTGTTTCAGAGAGGCAGTGGAATTGGTTCTGTATTTTCAAATCTGTTTCGCTTTGCAACACCTCTACTTAAATCTATGGGTAAAATTCTCAGTCGTCACGCCCTAAGAGGTGGAGTTTCTGTCTTTACTGATGTGATAAAAGGCCAAAATCTCAAATAGTCACTGTCATCACGAATGAAGGAGGCTGGTGGCAATGTCCTCCAGGAAATGAGTGCTAGAGTTCAGAGGGGCAGAGGACGAGCTACAAGACGATTTTCTTCAGTTCCTACTCATTCGCATGTAAAAAGACCTAGAGGCAACAGCTTGGAATCATTTCTAATGAGCGGATACAAGGTCGAGTGCAGTGCTCCACAAAGTCGAAAAAGTCACATAAGTAGAAGTGGAAGAATACAGCAAAAAAGAAAAGCGAAATTACATTCTAAACCTATTTTAAAACTTTATCATCAGTTTTCGCCTAATACACACTAGTCATGACCTCAATGATACATCAGATGAGTACAGAATGCCTCAACAGTGATCTTGACATTTTTTCTACACCCCACATGAGAAGTCAACAGGAAAAAACGCCATATCACAGAATACCAACCAACAGCCATCATCAGTCAAGATAAACCTATTGAATATTTTGTGCCAGGCTTAGTGGATTTTTACATAGACCTAGATCAAACTACGTTGAGTTTAGAAGTCATTATCAATAAAAGTGAAGGATACCAGCGGGCGATAAAAGAGGTCCCATAAACCTTTTTTTACACTTGCTATTCTCTCAAGTGGACTGTTATCTGGGTGATATGTAAGTCAGTCATAGCAATAATTATACCCATACAGAGGTTTTTTTTGAAACTCTCTTGAACTATGGTCAAGCCTCTAAACAAACCCAGCTCACAACAGCTGATTATTGTAAAGACATAAGTGGAAATATGGATAATGCTGATGATACAAACAACGGGTTTAAGGCTCGCAAAAAGATCGCTGAAAATGGCATTTACTACATGGAAGGTCCCCTCCATTTAGACATACTCTGCCAGAGTCGATTGCTGCTACATTCTTTGAATTTCTGCCTGAGACTTTACAGAAGTAATCAAGCCTTTGCTCTGCTGTCTCATGCAGTTAATCCTAATTATCAGATTAAAATCTGAAAAGTAACAATGAACATTGAAAGGGTTAAGTTAACACAGCTACGTTATTAGCACATGCGAAGAGTCTACAAACCACTAATATGTTTTACCCTATTGGTCGAGTTGAAATGAGGTCATCCAGAGCATAGATTCTGGAACTAGAAATCACGTCATACAGAACTTAATTCCTACTAGCTTGATTTTTGTATTTACAACGAGTGAAGCACAGAATGGTTCTTTTACTTTGGACCCATTCAACTTTCAATATTTCAATCTATCTTTCTTCCCACTGTCATTGGATACTCAAGCAATCCCTCTACACCCATGGACGCCCGATTTCGAATGTTTCCTACCTGAGAGAGTTTGTTCACTCCATGAAAGCACTTGGGATTTGGAAAGAAGACAGAGATGTAGACATCATCCAGTTTGATTACAGTGCTGGTTACACATTTTTCGCCTTTGATCTTTTGGGAGACTGGAATTATTATACAGATAGATACAATCTTATACGCAATGGTATGCTAAGTGTTGAAGTTCAGTTCTCTGAAGCTTCAGCTAAATCAGTGAACCTGATTGCTTATTGTCAGTATCAGAACCTCTTGGAAACCAATGAAGACAGAATCGTGAGTTTTGATTTCACAAAATAAGTTCGATGGATATGTAACAGTTATGGAGTGCTCTTGAGTGTGATCTCTTTGCATGTCCTCTGGCAAAAGGTGTTTCCCCCGCTGATTTGATAACATTTCTCAAGCCTACTTACCCATCTTTACTCATTGCTAATAGAGACGATTCCGTAAACCAGGTGCTCACTGGATTGCCTTGTTTATCCCTTACTCATCTTTGATTCATTCGGAACGTTTCCACAAGTACAATTCCACGCATTCATGGTTGCACACTCTGAAAAATGGATCTACAACGCAAAAATCGTGTAACATTAGATGTCGGCCACATGCGATCATCACTGTCTGTCTGCTAGGGGTTATTCTATGGATGCCATCATGAACGACACTTATACAATTGAACTGAACCTAATGACCTGCTTGTGAAATGTGAATTCATTCAAGACGAATTCACTAAGAACTCTGAATTTATTACCTGTCAGAAATCCAAATGGCGACATTAAAGAAATACGTCACGCTCTTGGGGGGGGGGGGTAGAAAAGTGTGCCCCAGCCGGCCAGGGGGGAGGGGGCTTTCCATGCTCTGTCACACTTTTCATACCTCCTCCACCTCCTAAGAGCATGACGTATTTCTTGAACATCCCCAATGGAACCGATGTTGTCAACCTTTAAATTGCCCTGTTTAATTATTCTAATTATTTTGTTTTAATCAATTTCCATATTCATTTGTTCAAATAAATATTTTGAATTCAGAATGAATTTGTGTTTGCTTGTATTTTCTTTTTAATTCCTAATAAATAAATTACACAACCACAGATTTTCTCACATTTAATTACATTTTATTCAAATTTTTAAAGAGATTAAATAAAATTTAATCACAACATTAGAAACTGAATTTTTACATTAAATCGTTATTGATTGTAATGCAGTCAGGTGAGCTTTGGTGTGTCAATTGTGGCCACAGGTTGATACACTGTATTAATGCTTAATTCTTTGGGGATGTTGAGATGATGTAATACTGCGGCAAACTGACCTTGTCCAAGCGGCAGTTTCTTCAGGTTGAGATCAGGTGAAGATCAGGTTAAATACGTCTTTTATTTAACAATTAATGCTTGATCTACGTATTAATTTCCCACTGACTGACACTGTATCTATTTTATTTATTTTATTATATCAGAAATCTTTTGAAGTCTTTCGAAGAGTCGATCCCATGGAGGGGTGTGTTTAGTAGGTAAGCTCATTACCTGTTTGTTCACCCTCATCATTTCCACTAGCCATCACAACATCATCATCATCGTTTTTCTTTTAAGCCTGCAGACAAATGAAATTCTGATGTATAGACAAGTTGGTGAGGAAGTAGATAAAGAGGTGTCTGTTGAAGGGATTGCGGGGACGGTATTTGGTGTATTAACGATGCCACAGACTAGCTTTGAGGGTTGGTTTGGGTTAAAAAATTCGTTTGTTTCGGGCTGTCTTCATGTCGCTTAGCTCTTAGACAGTTTTGAAGTGTATTTAAATAAAGGTCCATTTATTGTTGTGCATTTAAATTCAGCGCTTTTAAATTCTCTTTGATTTGCAAATCCAGTTGTTATTATATTTTTTAGCTCCACTGTCAATGTCCGTCTGTTTAGCATTGTTATGTTGAGAGGGTATTGGCATAGGTATACTACGTGCTGATGTGTGAAGGAGCCTTTGATATTTATGAGAAGGGAGTAAAACGTATTTTTGCATGTTCTCAACTAATTAATTTATTCAAAATAGATCCAGCTACGCTTCCTAACAAAAGAGGTAGAAGGAAACCCCTTTCCACATTGGTTCAGATAAGTTTTCTTTACCCTTAATGAATTTTTTTTCATGGGGTAAATCTTTATCTTTCTCAAATGCTGTCTAATGCTTGGCTTCCAGGGGACTTTATTATGTAGAATGTTATGACAGATTTCACACATAGCTTTCACTTGATTAAGAGTTGCATCTTGCATTAATACTTTCATATGCCTGGGTCCAGAATTTTTCAAAGCTCTTAGAAAATGACGATGTTTTACAATCCAGAGGTATCATCATTGTATAAGCCCAAGAGCCATTCAATTTAAAAATGGTTGACGCCTTCTTTAAACCTGCGTTTTATCTGTATAGATCACGATGGGTCTTTCATGAGGAAGAATCTCACTATGCAATCTCAGAACATCAGGGCAGTTCTGAGTTAATTCAAGTAGCAAATAACTACGGGGTTTCTGTGTGTCATCTTTAAAGACTTCGATGAGGAAACAACTGTATCCTGTTTGCCATGCCAGAGTATGAATCTGACCTATGTCTCTTGGTTGCTTTAGCAGATAGATGAACTGGGTGTTTAAACTTTTTGTATGGATGATTTTCGAATGTGTGAAGAAGTTCTGCATTATTGGAGAAATTGAGATGATGACTGTAATGCGTGTAGATTTTTTCAACAATTTCGTTATTTTTCACCTCATTTATTAAATCATTTAAAATCAATAAGGCCTGTTCCAGAATGCGTTCTTGTATCAACTTTTCATCGGGTACTCCTGCATGAAACATAATGTTAGGTAGGTTCAGATTTGTAACAACTGGACATTATTAATGCACCATAACAGTAAATTATTTCGGTAGGAGGAGGGTCCATGACTTCATCTCTATACACTCATATTTGTGCTACTTAGTTGGACATACCGCTTCCTGAACTTCAAGATTGAGAAGTATTGCGTAAATTTAACAAATGCATTTAAGTAAGTGATATGATAATGATGAAAAGTCCAAGACTGAGAAAATTTCCACAAAGATTTACAAAACCTATGTTGAATGTTAAATGATGCAACTCTCATTTTGAAGATGCTTTATTTAAAAAACTTCACCACATACATAATTCAATCTCAGTGATATTATCTGATGAACAGTTTTGACATGAAGGGTTACAGGTAGGACAGTATTTGTGATAACAGAATTTCTCTGGGAATGATTTTTGCAACGACAGAATTTCTCAATGGATGGTTTTTGCAGGGACATTTTTTTTCCGAGGGTAGTTTTTTGCAACTACAGAATTTCTACTAGGCCAGTTTTTGTAACGATGGAATTTCTCCATGGATGGTTTTAGCAATGACTGAATTTCTCTGTAGATTGTTTTGCGATGACGGAATTTACGTTATGCCGTTTTTATCTCGACACATTTTAAATCCCATTTATAAGTTTTATTTTGAGGGTAATTATGCATTTTTGTGTTGGTACTGTTATCGCCATAATACATTATTTTTAAAAATTCCTCATAACCATTCATACAGTGCAGTGTAATCAACAACAATAAGATACTTTGCTACAATGATGCATCAAGGATCTTTTCAGCATCATCATTGTTAATGAAATTTCAAAAGCAAAAGGCCTGAGAGTGTTTAAGGAGATATCAATCAATAACTTTTTTACGGGGTGATTGTGGACTATAAACTGAAACAATAAAGGTTTAGAAATCGAAGGTCTTTCAAGAAAGGTATAGCTCATCCTAGCGATATCGGGACAATGGCTGCAACCATCGCTATGCCATCCATCTCGGGGTCTACAGCGCCAATTAATCCAGCATCCTGGTGACAGACCCTAAACTCGACCAACAGGCGACCCTGGGGCGAACACAGGAGTGTTTGCAGACTAGATTTTCATAACCATAGAATAAATAAAGGAAAAACAGAAAACACTACTCCACATAGAAATTTGAGTCAGTAAAATTTTTCTATGTGGAGTAGTGTTTTCTGTTTTTCCTTTATTTATTAAGGTATCCACAGTTTTGGCTATTTTTCTATTTATAACCATAGAAAGTTTTGGTAACACAAAGGTAGCTTGCAGTGAGGGGGCTTTTCCAAAGCGGAAGGCCAAAAACAGCCAATCAGCTACCGGAAATGATATTGGGGAGCAGACATGGTCTAATAAGAATGTCAGGCCTAGCAGCACCCAACTCAGTCTTTAACAGCTTGCGTCAACATAATTTTGGCTTTTGAAATATTGGGCCTCTGCATAGAGCTTGAAAGGCCTTGACCCACCTCCCCTTCCCCCCACCCCCCACCAGGGTGGTAGTTTTTGGCCTACCACTTTCTAAGAGTGAAGGCCTATGTGTTTGTTTTCGAAACTGAAAAATTTTTTTTCTCTGAAATCGACTTAAAAACTCATGATTCGCAAAGATATGTTGAAATTTTGAAAAAAAAATCCGTCTTTACAAATCTACGTATGTGATCAATTTTGTGCAGCTAACTCCTCCTAAACAGCTATTAGCAGAACCAAATAAAAATTATATATACCTAGAGTGTATCTTAAATTGTGCCTTAGCGTATTTTTATGTCAATTGGGTAAGCTTTTTTTAGAGATATTCATTTTTTTCTAAAAATTAAAAAATGGCTGTAGCATTCAAACCAGTGAACCAAACTCAATAAATTTGACATGAATTCCTCTCATTAAGGCGAATTTTTTTTAAATGACTTGTTTGGCTCTGATGAGCCATTTTGGAGTTATAAACGAACCCCCCTCTCCTCATCTCCCTCTCCCCACAGAATTTTTTTTAATAAAAAAATAATTTGTACATAGAGGGATCCTTAAACTATTCATCGATGTATTTTTTATGGAAATGGGCTAAGTTTTTTTAGAGAAAATTAATTTTTTTTCTAAATATCAAGAAAAACCAGAGGCATTCATTTCATCGACCCAAACACAATAAAAACGACATGAATGGCCACCTCTATTTTGAAAAGAAACTGTTTGGCTGTGAAGAGCCATTTTGGAGTAATTAAGGTTTAAGGACCCTCAACTATCCCCACAACAGAATTTTTTTCCTTGTGGTAGGCCTGTGCGAATGTACCATTCTACCATTCCAATTTATTTCCTATTGATTTCATAAGACATTTGTGCTGTTATCTTTTACCGGAACTTGTGTTAAAATTATTGGGTATATAATCGAACACAACGAATATTTGCTTTATGTACTTTTTTAATAATTATAAATATTCTGAATCAGCAAATAGTGACATTAGCAACTAGGATTGTCACTATTTTCGGATTTCGTATTACTAGTAATATGAAAAGGTTAGGTATATCTCCATATTTAAATTTATTGCAATTACTACTACTAAAAATATTTTCTTCAATTTTAATATTTTTTTTTATTTAATAATTTTTTAATATATAATTTTAATATATTTCTATTTTGAATGATTAATACATTGCATTTTATAATTAACTAGTAGAAGCAGCATTGACCGGGATAATTACAGTTGTAGGTAAACAGAACAACCTCAAGAAATTAAATAATAATTCATACTGGTTTTTAATACTTCACCTGCTGTAGACAAACATGGTCGTAATCTATTTACAAATGTAATTTAAATCTGAAACAACATTTTTGGGGCTTTGTTATCAAAACGTATCAAAACACTCAGTTCAACTATTCAAGAGCAGCAATTAAAGAAGCAAAAGAAACTGACGGTGTTGGAAATGACGTAGCATTGACGTAGCAGTTAAGTTCGCCGTGTTTGACTGCCGCTGTTGCTTGCCATCACGTATAATGGCAAAAGTAAAGCTCGGTTCTATCGTGTTTTCCGCCTGATTTCCGGGCTCCCGTGACGTCCTTTCTTGCCATCGAAGCTCTACTGCGCCAAATCCATCATAGTGTGAATCTGGCTTAAGCAGGAAAAAAGAAGAGTTCAGGAAGCATTGTATTATTGAAATAAAAATTGCATCCGTGGAAGATTCTCATGGCTATAAAAAAGAGAATTTACAAAGTTTGTTCGTATACTTCAAACGTTGATGTGATTCTGAAAGCCCGAGTACAAGGTGCATTCAAGTTCTGAGGCTTCCTAATTACTTTGAAAAAAGGGCTGGCTCTAGAAAGCTAAAATTGACGTCACTCTAAAATTGCTGATGCAAATGCAGCATGACTTGAAAAGTCAAAAATTGCTATATCAAAGATGCAAATCCCCTTGTATATCAAAGAAACGTTTGCAATCGTGAACACAGGATTGTGAAAAATGTACCAGTGTTTCCCAAACTGGGGTTCGCAACATCTTTCAAGGGGTTCACCAAAATTTTTCTGTAATGGCGGATTTTTGTATTGTATGCAAGTATTTTTGTATATTTATATGTTAGTAGTATATTTATAAAAAAAATCTTGATAAACAAAGTAAATAAAAGTGCATTTTTAATCGTGATTATTAGTAAGGAATGAAAAAAAAAGACCGTTGTGCAGAGTTTTGAAAAACTTTCCCCAGCCGGGACTTGAATCAAAAACACGCAAGAAGTTACGGGGTATCGAGCGCACGATTTACCGTTGCACTACTGCTGCTGCTGACAAATCATATGCGCACAACGTACATAAGGCGCGCTGTTTCAAGAGCCCAAATTCCAGGTCAATTATCTCGCGAATGGCTGAACAGTGCGCGCTATGGCTCTGCACACATATACAAGCAAGGACTCTCTACGTATACGCCAAGTCCCACCTGAATCCGTATCTCCAACGCCGTAGCCTCTCCTTGTAAAACTAGACCAAAATGACTAAAAAATTTCCACTGAAAAGAGAAAATTTGAATTATTCCTAACAATTTTTCTTAATTGAAATAAAATATACAGGGTGATTCAGACAACCTGTACCAGAGGCGGGTTCTTTCTCTCAGCCAGGTTTGCCAGCCGGCTGGTAGAGACACTCAATGATGAGGTCATCGGATGGAAAATCAAGATCTCTAGGTTGAAACAATGATATCACGTCAACACATGGTTCAGTGTCAGCCGGCTGACGAAGCCGCTAAGATAAAGAACCCGTCAGAGGTGTTTTTCTCGAAAAATACGCGTCATTCAAAAAAACTAAAATAAATAATCAAAATAGCGTGTTAATATTTTTAAAAAAGCTATACCAAACTCGACCCCCGCACCTCACACCCAAAGGACATACCAGTAAATAAAGTCTCAGTAATTTGCACCATTTTTAATAATTTTTAGACATTTTTATAGAGCTATCTGAACAATAAAAAATAGAAGTTTGCTGAAGATTAATTTTTAATTTATTTTTTTCTTTTAATTAAGGAATGACATAAAGTACCGAAAGACGAAACTAACCAGTCGCGGAACCATATTTGTCAACTGGCGAAAAAAATAATTAATCATGCACGTCCCCACACAGTTCGGGCGTATCTTTGAACCAATTTGGATTATCATTAATTTTACGTTATATTCGTTCATGACACATGATTCCAAGTTATTTGATATATCACTTGCCCTATTTTAACATTGAAAGTTTCAAATGGACTATAATGATACCATTAAACCAAGTACCTTTGAACCAATTTGGATTATCATTAATTTTACGTTATACTCATTCATGGCACGTCATTCCAAATGGTTTGATATATGCCATATCTTATCATTGGACATTTTTGAGGATGTCATAAGGGTACCAGTACAGCACGTGCCATTTATCCATTATGCCAATATTCATAACAGCTCATTCGCGGAACCATATTAATCATTTGACGAAAACATTAATTAATAACCACTTATAGCTCACTTTACGATTTGTTTGATGTATTATTTATTATATCTTTCCATTGAAAATTGCTAGGTGGGAAAATAGAGGTACCATTTTTGCATGTGCCAATAAACCGATTATAGATAATATCAGTGATTGGTTCGTGTCATGAACCATATTAATCGACTGACGAAAACAGATTTTGAAAATCTTTCATAGCCTCGGAGGAGTTAGAGTTACGGACGGACAGACAGACAGACACGTTTTTCCACACTGATAGCATAAAGCACCTTTCGGTACTTAATAAACCATTAAGGAATGTCATAACCAAATACCGAAAGGTTAAACTAAAACCATTCGCGGAACCATATTTTAACCGCCCTATGTTAACATTGTAAGTTTCTAATGGACCATAATGATACCATTAAACCAGGTGCCTTTGAACAAATTTCGACTATCATTAATTTTACGTTATATTCCTTCATGACACATCATTCCAAGTCGTTTGATATATCACATGCCATATTTTAGCATTGAAAATTCCAATGCACCATAATGGTTCCACTACACAAGGTTCCTTGAAACCAATTTCGACTATCAATAATTTTACGTTATATTCATTCATGACACATCATCCCAATTTGTTTGATATATTACATGCCATATCTTATCATTGAAGATATTTGAGGGTGTCATAAGGGTACTATTAGAGCACGTGCCATTGTTTTGATTTCAACC
>JAHWFO010042260.1:183462-232054 GCA_023313115.1 Rhysida immarginata | reverse complement strand
TTTTTTTTTGGTGGGTATGAACTTCCCATGCCCTCTTGTATAATATTACCAAGTATTATAGCTTTTGGTCCAGTAGTTTTTTTTATGGCCATGTCAAAATGTAACTTTAATTATAAAGACCCTCTACATCATAGTGCTAGACTTTTCGGACAACCTGGTATTAAAGAAGAAAGAAATTAAATAACTATTGTATATTAATGCGAAGAAAAATATTCAAATATATTAATAAGGAGAAATTAACATAAATCAAAAATATTAATATAATTTTTAAAGAAACTGCGAGAATTTTAAAACTTAATATTTTTTTACGTTTATGGTTATTTCAGAGATAATACAACTTAATCTACACTACCCTACAATAATGCAACAGACATATCCTAATTTACATGAAATCTGACAAATGCAATGGATCCCATACTCACACATCAACAGCTGATGTGATTTTATAGTTTTGGTATGGTAACTTGCTCGTGTAACGTAGATGGAGAATGATTAAACGAAAGGGACCATAGCGTCTTTGAGAGAGGGGGCATGTCAATTCGTGAAATTTCGGGAAAATCACAGCCACGTTCAATTATTGATGATATCGTGAAGAAATGGAAAACGTACACTTTGCGGAAAAACTGCATGCACTCAACATTCAAGGCACTCAATAGATAAACGCTTTTCTAGGCACCTGATCGTATTAGGGTATGACGAAGTCAAGGGAGTGCATCGTTCCAGGAGGTTTTCTGAACTGATTTGAGACCCTTAAAGGCAATTTGAACTCTGAAACCTACAAGGTATTTTGGAAAATTGGGTTCCTCGTGGAAATTTTTTGATACCGTGGATTGTTACTTTCAGGACCGTGGATTGTTACTTTCCTTCTGGTGGTAGCACACGACATGAATGCCAGTCGCTTTCCCTGGCCCGCAAAGAGCCCTGGCCTTAACCAACCGAACATTTATGGAACGAGTCGGAGTCGCGTGAGGGACAGTTAGCCAGGTCCGAGATCACTGCTGACATGGCTAGGTCATTGTTGCCAGCGGAAGTATTGCCGAATTTAAGCTTATTCCACCCAGATCTGTTTTTTTTCGTCATCATCTGAGTTTTTTATTTTCTCATATGTCGCTGGGATAGGATAAAGCCTATAGATCTGGATAGAAAAGCATAGACCCAATGCCAGAAGTTGTTTATCGTAGCCTTATAGAAAGTATGCCCAGAAGAGTGGGTGACGTAATTTCAGCACTATAGGCGCAACAAGATATTGAATAAATTATCACTTTTGCTGTGCCTGTGTACTGTCCGTTCCATTATTGTAGTGTATGTTTTTGGTTAATACAGAGTTGAAAAAAAAGATAATTATTTAGGTCGTTCAAAAATGATTAACACACAATATTTATGTCCAGATTAACCATTTAATTGGACGAAGTGAGTGCACATTGCATTAGAAATAGTCTCCGCCAATGTCTATGCACTTTTGCTGTCGTTCGGTAGTTTCTGCATTGCCGCAACAAAATGAACTAGGTAATGTGTAATAGCGTAGAAAACTGTAATAAGGTAAGAAATTTTTTTGATACTTGGCTTGTTGACAGTACAGCTACCTCTCATGCCGAGAGGTATTCCGGCATCACTTCTGGATAGTCGCCTGAAGCTCGCAATAGGAGTAGAACTCATCACGCACCGCCTCTTTCAATAGTCGTAAGAACCGTAGTCGCTAAGATCTGGCCAGGAGCCTTAGACAGCAGATGTTTTGTAAAGCCTTCAGGGTGACAGTGGTGTGATATCTGATATTTAGCGAAATACGAGTCTGCGTTTACATACACACAGCTGTTAACTCGTGTGGAAATCCGAAGCAGCCAGTTCTTCCTCCAGAGAAACCACACTATCCAAAGTAGTTCATGATTAACTGCTTCGAAAATGTAAGTGAGCGAAACGTACATACACATATGTTAATAAATTATGTTGTAGAACTGCCTTTATTTCTTATATTCGGTAGTTTCTCGATGACCTTCAGCCTACTTTCTGCTTCCATGTTTTCTCGCTTTGTTCTCGAACGCGCCCGCAGATGTGTAGGTATAACTAAGCAACATCCTGTGCCATGCAGCAATATCATCTGGAGCAATACCAGGCACCATAACCCAATTTTACAGACATGCCGGGCGGCGAGCATTTCAAGCTGTTACTTTCGGCAGTTATAGAGAGATGCCAATCATTTTTTGAACGACCCAAGTAGAATAAATATCGGATAAATCTCTTTTATTGCTCATTTAATGCTCATTTAATATTTGTGTCAGTGATGACGACAATGGTCTAATATGTAAGCCACTTTTTTGTTACTAGATATTTAAACTTTTACAAGAGTTGAATTATATTAAATGACAAAATTACTAGGCTATCTAGCCTGGACAAAAGTATTATTTTTAAACAACTTGCAAACCGGATATTACGTGATTGTAATCCACGTATAAAGGTGTATCTATACATTTATTATTATTATTTTTAAACAAACGTCGAGGGATGGTTCCTGAAACCAAAACAAGAAAGAATGTCCCTATGAACACATGTCCTACAAAGCGTGGTTACCGAGTTATATGCGACGGCGTTACAGGATGTATATTGGTCAGATGCTCAAAATGTCTGCCATGTGGATGGTGAAGCCTAACATGTGGCAACTCCAGCGCACTTCAGTTTGGATGTACATCGGTTTTTGGACGACACCTTCCCACGACAGTGGATCGAGCCACGAGGTCTTGCCCGATCTCCTGACCTTAATCCACTGGACTTTTTTTCTGGGAGATACATGAAAAGTGTGGTGTACGCTGCTCTGGTTAACGACATCAGCTCTCTCCCTTACACGAAACTCCCGCTCACGTTCGCAAAGGGTTGCGCAAAGGCATAGAGCGTGAGCGGGAGTTTCGTGTAAGGGAGAGAGATTTGGAAAACGATGAGAAGCAGTCGCGAGTTCTGAGTTATGAACTCGAGCCGATGAAAAAGACGAATGAGAATTTTCGCCGAGCAAAGCGAGTGTCTCGACAATACGCACCTGTCTTCGAGCGGCTTTGCCAGTTCTTGTTGAGGCATTACCACACATGCATTACTGCTCACGGCGGACAATTGGAGCTTCTCCTGGGATGTGGCCAATGTACATCCTGTAACGCCGTCGCATGTAACTAGGTAACAACGCTTTATAGAACATATGTTCATAGGAATCATCTACGGATGTTTGTTGCAAATGCATAGATACTCCCTCTATAACTGTATAATGAAAAGAACTTTATTGGTTTCTTGACTTGGACCACTATCATAATCGCTGGCACCTTTAGTTATTTCATAAATGTTACTTCTCATTTGTATGTGTTATTTTTAAAGGTTATATATCCCGAGGAAAGTTCTTCTGATATCAGCAATTGCGTTGCTGCTGTTCATTACCGTAATTATATCTGTCGCCCTGCTTATTTGGTTCAATAAAAACGATGATCGGTATAATCCAGATTCTATAAATAAGCAAGGAAAAAGTGGACACAGTTTAACAGGTAAATAAATGCTCAATTTTGAAATTAATTTTAACATTTATTTAAAATTTTTAAATTATTTTGAAACTATTCTTATAAATTTTTAATGGGTAATAAGCTTACTGTAGAGTTATTTCACTTTCATTCGCTTTAGATTTTCGAGTTAAATTTCACGAAAACTTAATGAATTTCACGAATGCTGCTAAAGCTTGCAGAAAAGAGAGAACGGAGCTAATGGTGTTCCAAAGCAGAGCTGAAGAAAGAAAATTAATTTCATCATTTTTGAAGAATAAAAACTTTATAGAACGCTGTCCAACATCTTTCATTGGTAATTTTTTTTAATTAAAAAAAATCGTCATTTCAGATGGCGAAATTTAATAATTTACTCGTCTTTTTTAATCATATTGCAGCTATTAAGAATAGTTGTAATTTTTAGATTAAGTTAAATCAGAATATTACATGTAATTGTGATTTTTTTTTTGTAGTTTATAACTTCTATCTAACAATTTAACTTCTCTCTCCAATGAGTAGCATAGTCAGAAATTCCGAGGAGGCATTTAAGAAGAGTAGTCTGCTTTTTTCAACTTTTTTGGGCTTGCTACCCTAGGGAAGCTTAAGATAACTATCACGCTCCCTACAAAATTTTATCAACCAAAATGGCAAGAAATGAAATCATGCACAGTTCTCTCATTGCAATTTTCAATACCCGAAGGAGGGGGGGGAGGAGCACAGCCTCTTAGCACACCTCCCCTTGGCTACGTCTCTGAGTCTGACACAATTGAGATATTATTATGTTTTTTTTTGCTCTATTACAGACAAACCGTCCATTTCTGGATATATGCTGACTGCTCAATTGTAAGTGGACACTTTCGATTTCAGACTTTTGTCGAATATCTAGAAATATATTTGACGAATTATCCTGAAACTTCAGGGGTGTAAAGAATATGTTAAGAACTTCCATATATTCCAGCGATGGTTTTGTCCCCAAGGCAAATAGGGGACCAGCAACAAATTCAACAAAAAAAAATCAAGTTTGGGATCACCCTGTAAAAAATAAGCTTGAAATACGTTGTAAATGTGGCATATGCTTATGAAGCTTATTTTACTGATTTGTGTTCATTTGTATGATGAAGATAAAAAGGTTTCTTTAAAAAAAAATTCATAAGTTTTTTGTTCATAAAATGCAAGGTTTTCAAACCCAATGCAATGCCATTTTCAGGAAACTTGACAAATTACAGTAGAGACAACACCCTATAATCAGAATATAAAAATATTTAATATTTGCTGAAATATGAGCATTTTTACTAAATAATGTTTAACTGCGCATGCACAAGGGTTACCAAAATGTTTTTTGCATAATGTATTAGTCAAATGCATAGAGCTACTCCTATAAAAAGCCCAAGCAAATATCGTGAAAATTCAGAAAGATATTGCCGATAGAATGAGTTGAATTTCAGTTGCTCTCAAAATTAAACAAAACGATAAAGGGTTTTCTCCAAATTTTCATTTTTAGATCGGATCCCAGTATCAACTTCTCCTTAAGTTGATATGAAATCAATATGGCAGTGTAGGGAGAAGTTGGTATCGGTGTCCGGTCCAAAAATAAAAATTTGGAGAAAATTCTTTATCGTTTTATTTATCAGAAGCACAAGAACATGTTGCAACACAAACAGCAATAACTCACAAAGAAATGTGGATACAATTACCAAACTTGGCAGGGCAGCAGCTAAAAGTAAAGCATTATACAAGATGATTCTGAAAAGTGTGTATAACTAAGCATTGATAGAGGTGACCAGAATGAACATTTTCTTTTAATACAATGCGGGTCCAAATTTGAACGCTATCTGAGATATGAACAAAAATAAAAATACTTTGATTCTTATTCATTCCTATCTTTTATGGTGATTGTCTCTTGCAGTAAATTCAAATTTTCAGATTGAGTACGTCCTTTTTGACAAAAGTTAGAGGGGGATGTGCCTCTGAAGTTTGAATATAATAATAAAGAATATAATAGTTATTCTGAAGAGGAAACCAAACTAGGTGAATAAGTATTATTAATAAAACTGCAAGTGATGCCAACATATCAGCCGTACCAACATCACAGTTGTTATAAAGCGTTTAAAGCCACAATTGTCGAAATCGCTCAGAACTTTTTGGACGACTAAAACTTTTATAGAATTCTTACAAGCGATCTTTGGTGCAAAAATACGGACCCAATGATTCATATATATAGTTTTCAGTATTGAGCCCTATAGAATATTTACTACATATTCTTGGCTTTATGCTTACATAAAAATATGCAGATTTTGTTTTATAATTTGTATGAAATATTATACTATGTTTTTCCATTTTAGGCTTCCGAAGTGTATTAGATGAACAATGGGTGTCTATGGGAGGTCAAGAGAGAGGCCCTGGGGCGATATTGAGTACCATTTGGGATTCAATGTCTTATGTATCAAGTACCCATAATTGTAGTCATCTCTCCAAATTCCTTGAATATAGGTTGAAAAACGTTGCCTGTTATTATCGTCACGACTGCATCTTATGTAAAACAGGTAAATGGCATTCGGATATACAGATTATATAGCTTTTCCTTTGCAATTAGTTCCTTTAAGAATAGCTGTAGCGTTTTCTTTACAGATCATGGATGCCTTTACGAGAAGCCTTGCCTCGTATTGGAATTGGTCAATAGTCATGATTTCATGACCGCCGAAGTTCATTGTAATACAGCGTTAAATGGCCATTTGGCACCCATTACTAATGCTGTCGAGCGTCTAGAGATGCTAAAAGTACTAAGAGAAGAAGACCCTCGGAGAATGTGTACAGCCATTGCCATTGGTGAGTTAAGTTTGTTAAATGATGCATATTGAGCAGGTATTCGTATAAGTAGAATAACCAGGCGAAAATCGAGAACAATAGGAGTGTCAACAGGTATTTTCCGAAGACAATAAAATTGTCAATCCAATCGGAACAACAATAGTGTGTTTTGGAGAAAAATGAACTCCTTTACTGATGTGTTATTGGTTATTAACAGGTATTCTTATGATTTTTGGGTTTTTAATAAGTGTTCGATCAACTAGGCAGCTATTTATTAATCGACGATGGATATCTTAATAAATTCACAGAAAATTTCGATCAGTGTCCAAAAATTGTTTTATTAGGTTGATCAATTTTAATAATTTTCATATTTAATAGGTTAATAATAATACTTTCGAAGGAGTTTTCAATCCTTTAAATTAATTTAAACACAGGATTCAAAGGGTTTTCAGGTGTTTACCAAAGACAATAGAACTGTCAACTCTTTTATTAAAGGTTTATTAGCCAGTCAAAGAGTTTAATGTGTTCTCAGCGATTATTTACTCTTTAATGTTAACTCATGCTTTTTCTGATTATTTTCACATTGATGATTTTAAACAAGGACAACAAACTGTCCTTCATCAAAATTTGTTGTCAAGCCTCAATTTTACAAACAAGTCATAGACTTCTCCCTCTCCCTCTCTTTCACTTCGTGGTCGGCTCTCAGACTGAGTGTATGGGCTCCCAGGATGTGCTATGCCGCTTCCCCTCGGTTCTTCATTTACCCCTCAGCCAGGAAGGGAGGAAGACGGTAAGAGCAAGGTTTAGCTTAATTTATCACGCTCCTTGTACTCTTTATCTCCTAAGGTTTTGATAAGATCTTATCAAAATCACTCGCAAAGTTAATACTTCTAATGACATAAATCTTAATTTTAAAAACTTCAAAATAATTAAAAATGATTAAAACTGACCAGATATTTAAATTTCTGTTAATTTATTCAAATGTTTTTTTTTACAATTTTAATAAAAAAAATTTGTCAAAGTATAAAATTCACATCGAAGTTATTGTACACAAAGGCTATGCCTCCAGCCTAACGGGCTAGGTTACAAATACATTTCCAAGGAGTCTCTGAATAATGTATTCGCCTCTTCAAAGAATTCACTCTCTCACTAAATAACTCACTCAGCCACCAGAATTTTTTTATTGGACGGAAATCGGCTAATTTTAATAATCTATTTTTAAAAAACTAAGTTTGTTTAGAAACTTGGGAATCCATTCAATTGTCGTCTGCTGCCCCTTCGTAGTTCCATTGCTTTCAGGTGAAGTGGATTCGTGCATTTTCACGGTAGGTATAGATTTTAGTGAATTTTTTTTTCTAAAGCAGTCGATCGTTTGTTTACATCGGTGCAAGTTTCTCGCCATTGAAAAAGTCAACCCCGTTGTACGAATTGAAGGGTCTCCCCTTCAACATTTAGACATCCGTTCTCCTGATGATAATGAATTAATTCCACAATAAGGCAAAGATTTCAAAATCAAAGTTCCATTTAATGATCTGAAGCAAACTGCTTCCAATACACAGGCGATTTCTAGTTAGATAAATAAAGAAATATTTTAATATTGTTCCAAAATATACGCAAATATAGACTACTTTTTTAGACTCATTTCTAGCTTAATTCTTAAAATGTTTCTCGTTAACTTTTTACTTTTAATGTTACTAGTGAAATACTGCTACTAAGATACTTTTTCAAAATTTCAGATTAAACTATAAATTAATATATCTTAGCCACAAACTTTTAAAATTTCCAAAAGATTCTTACCTTTTTTAAATAAAGAAAAGAGGGTGTTTGCACGAATTTGATGGGCAATGATTACTTCTCAGAGTTTGCATGAAGCAGAGGAAATACAAAAAATGTTTTGTAATAAATTCTAGACTAGGTTTTCAGGGTTTTTATTCTGTTACACGTGTAACTAATTTCTATATTTCCTTTCGAACAGACCATTCACATCCCAGATTTGGGTTAAAGAGGCATTTACCCGAAGTCTCTGTATCCAATACTATCTTTTTATTACAAGGCTTCCTTCTTAGAATGTGAGGAGAATTGATGCGTTTTTCTGCTGTTGGTTTTTGAGAAAGGGGCAGACCTATGGTTACACAAATTCGCCCTTCTTATACATGCATCAAACATGTAAAATATAACTTAATTTCAAGGAGAGTTTCTGTCCCAAATGTCAAAGTCAAACAAAATATGAATATATTGATATTGTAAATAATAATAATAATAATAATAATAATAATAATAATAATAATAATGTGACAACAACAGGGGAGGGGAAACCACCAGATAAACCGGAAGTCCAAACACGATGTTGTCCCCCAACAGGCGAAAAGCCCAAAACGGGGTTACTGAATATACATTTAAAAATAAAAAAATAAATGCAAGTAAAATAATAAAATTAATAAAATTATTAATATAATAAAACAGTAGCAATACACCAGCAATAATAATAAAATTAATTATGAAGATATGATAAATTAGTAATATTAATAATGCTAACTAAAACCTAGAAAGCAGAAAGGATAACTTCCTTTTGTCCAGAAGAAAATTCGTCGAATTTAACTTTTAATTTGTAAAACGGATCAATATTCGATAAATTAGTTCTCCATTTTCTTAAAGATAACAGCGCCTTACTTTGCCTCTTGGACCTAGACTGGCGAACGACAAGATTGAAACGTAAGTCAGGCACACAAATGCTGCCTGAAATAATTCGGGAGAAGGTTTTGTACATAAAAATATGATAATTAACAGATAAGTCGAAAATGGAGGAATTATTATCCAACAATTTATTATGTGGAAATTTGAATTTTAAAAACTTATAAAAATTGTTTACTTTTTTTTGCAACAAGATAAAATTTTGCGTATTGCCTGAATACCAAATCCAGATGCCATACATAATTTTTGATAAAATCAAAGATTTAAAAGGGTCAAAAAGGTAAGCGGGTCTTTAAAGAAATTCGACAACCTCTTACAGATACCAATTCTTTTGCACACTTCTTTAGTCAAAGATTTTATATGGGTGGCAAAAGAAAGAGAGGTTTGGAAAAGAATACCTAAATCTTTGACTAGAATACTAGAAGACAGAGGGGCAGAGTCAAGATGATAGTTAAAAACGAAGTTAACTGTTTTGCGTGAAAAAGTCATTATAGGCGATTTTTTGGCGTTAAGAGTGAGACCATTATTACAGGCCCAGCCGCTAACCTTATTAATTACATCTTGAAGCTCTTGACAATCGGACCAGTTTTTTTATAATAATAATAATAATAATAATAATAATAATAATAATAATAATAATGTAGCAACAACGGGGGGAATCTCACCAGATACACCAGAAGGAAAAGCCCTATATTGCCCCCTACAGGCCAAAGCCAATATAGTACATATGTAAAAAGTACATACATGTATAAAATAACAGAATGAAATAAATGAAAAAACTATGAGCAAAACAAAGCAGAGTCAATAATTAAAACCATAAGTGAACACAACCGATATTATAAATCTCGTTATTATTAGAGTTTTTTTAATGATATTGAGTATCATTAAGTGGGTCTTATATAATGATACCAGAAAGTTTTTTTATCAACACATACGTTGTCTTTTTGATGAAGCAATCGCTGAATTTCTGAACCATACTTTAAATGCTGCTCAGTACTATTTATTACAAGAAGTTCTCTATCTTTATAAACTCTTAATATGATTGATACTATTAGTTTTATCAACTTTTTTGATTTTTAAATTATTTTTATTCCAAGAAAAATTGAATGATTTATTTTAAATTAGAAGAGTGCAGGGGGCTAATTTTTGCACCATTAAATAGCTTTCAAAAATATTTGACCCTAATTTTCGTTCTATGGTTCTTTGTTTATCCCTTTTAACTTTTTTCTTACTTTTTAATGTATTTCTAAGCAAAGTTAAACGTTATTCCATTTCTAGGCGATTTAGCAACGAGAAGAATAATTTAATGTTATGCGCTGAGCGTGCGGGAGCTCGTGGAAAAAA
Organism: Rhysida immarginata; assembly: GCA_023313115.1. Taxonomy (NCBI): domain Eukaryota; kingdom Metazoa; phylum Arthropoda; class Chilopoda; order Scolopendromorpha; family Scolopendridae; genus Rhysida; species Rhysida immarginata. Next base: position 221,708 of record JAHWFO010042260.1, on the reverse strand, counting down.
AAATTTAACATTTAACTTAGCCAGTGATTGAGAGAGTGAGTGGTAGAGCAGCATGAAATAAATGCAATAGCAACCTTGTCACTGACTGGTTGTCCGAGTAGATCACGGATTTGACTTGTTGCAGATAATGCTGCCAATAAGCGACACATGTGCAACCGCCAGCAGCTCTTTGGCATATATGGACTGCCCTCGCTCCTCTGGCCTGAACCTCCTAAATTCAAATGCTATGGGCATAAGCTTATCTCCATGCTGCTGGAGAGCAACCACTCCTATAGCTTCATCTGAAGCGTCGCACATGATATGAAGTGTACGCGCTTCATCAAAAATTTTAAGGATAGGAGGGCTTATGAATGCTTTCTTAAGCACTTTGAATGCCTTTTCCTGTGGTGCTTTCCATCTAAACGCCTCTCCTTTCCTTAAAGTATCAAAAAGCAGGCCTGCGACCTCGGCATACCTTTTTATAAAGGCTCTTTAGAATTGAATGTTTCCCAGAAATTGCCTCACTTCCTGCACCGAGTTAGGTCTGGGCCATTCCTTAATAGCGTTGGGTAGGCGTTCTTCACACGCCTTGCCTTTGGCCGACACCTCGAAGCCTAAGTAATCCACCTTAGTCACTCCAAAGACACATTTACTTCTTTTTAGATAGAACCAGTGTTGTTTTAATCTTTTGAGCACCCTGCGTGTCTTTTTACGCAAAGCAGATAAAGTAGGGGTGAAGACCAGCACGAGGAAATATACCACCGCTTCTTTATTAAGCAGCCCCCATAGAGCCTCTTTCATTGCCTTGGTGAACGTGGAGGCTGCGCCCTTTAAGCCGAAAGACATTACTTTGAACTCGTATGAACCTAAGACTTGAAGGAGGTAAATTTCGTATGTGCTGGCTTCACCCTAATTTGATGGTAGGCTTTAAGGACGTCGAGCTTCGTGAAATATCGTGCCCCTTTGAGCTTGTCAAACAAAGCATCAGTGCGGGGAATTGCATAATTGTTATCAAAAGTCATTTTATTTAACTTTCGGTCGTCCACGCACATACGAAGCCCTCCATCCTTCTTCGCCACAAAGAGTACAGGAGATGAAAAAGAAGTGGAAGGCTTAATTAAATGCTTACTTAGTAAATCAATTATTGTCCATTCCAATTCCTCCTGTTCATCTTTAGACAATGGGATAAGTGGGGAGTTAAACGGAGTAAACGTCTGCTCCAGTAGTATTTCATGCTGCGTGGACCTCGCAGGCGGCAGCCCTTTAGGCAATTCGTCTCGAAATACCTCCTGAAACTCTTCAATTATAGACTGAAAAGAAGTTTGATATTCAATATTTTTCTTTTCCTCGCTCCCCGCAGGGTTATATTTACCACGCAATACAATATCGGTACCTCGGGCTGCTTTATTAATAGGTGGCAAAAGTCGGCGGCCAATATAGTGTTCATCTCTTGTCCCTTCCATTGCAGCAACCATATTTTTTTTCCTTTTTTCATTGCGGCATGTTTTTTCGATCCCCAGTCAAAAACTATTTTGTTTTGCTGGATCCAACGCATGCCCAATTGAATGTGAAAATTTGCAATGAGCGAAATACATAGATTTAGCTTGTCCGCACAATGACCACTTTTCGTGGGCACCAACAAAGCCGACTTATCGATAGTGGGCGTTCTGCCATCAGCAAACACCGCGGTCTTATTTTAACCAGAAATGTTGGTTAACCTGAGCTTAAGCTGCTTTGCAAGCTTCTTATCCAGGTAATTCTCAACTGAACCTGTGTCGTCTAAAGCTCGGCACATGACATTCTTTATTGTTACTACCACAATACACATCTTAGTATCCGCGTTTCTGCGCCCCAAGTTGCCCTGCTTCTTGGGCGGAACTGCTTACTGATATCTGCAATCCTTGCTTAAATGACCAAGTTTTGCGCATCTGAAACATTTCTGACATCGCAACTATTGTTTGCGCATCTTGTCTTTGCGCATCTGACATCGCAACTATTGTTTGCGCATCTTGTCTTTGCGCATCTGACATCGCAACTATTTCTTTTCCTATTTCGTGGATTCTGAGCCCCTTGAACTATGTCGACCTGCATTGGTTCGCATAGCGGCATTTCCGGCAAGTCATGGGCTCTGTACAATGTCTCTACATACGATATAGCCTCCTCCAATGACAAGGCCGCTTTCATGCACAACTGAGCTGCTATTTTGTCAGGGATGGCTTCAAGGAGAAAATGAAGTTTCTCCGACAGGGAGGAATTGGTTAAACCATTGCACAGCACTCTAAATTTGGTTATAAAATCCGTTACTCGACTCCCTTTGAGTTTGAGCTTTTGTAACTCTGCCCTCCGGGTCATTTGAGACTGACCACCCGAAAAAGCATTAGTCAGCATGGTACCGAACCTTGACCACGACAGGGGTGAGTTGGTGGGAAGCATTGCTGTAAACCAACTCAATGCAGTTCCTTTGAGGTAGGCAGTCACAAACTGTATGCAGTACTCTAGCGGGACGCCTTTACAAGAGATGATAAGTGCGAACTGCCTTAGAAATTCCTCTGGATCCTCTTTAGAGGTGACTGAAAAATATGAGAACTGCAGCTGACTCACCACATCTTGCATAGGTGATGGCCTCAGAAAATGCACGGCCTGGATGAGGGCGTCGAAATGAGGTAGTTACTTGCCCCTCCATTGGGCTCTTTCTGCCCTGCCTCGGCTTGGGTGACTGGCTCCTGCTCCTGCATAATGCACGTAGGCTAGCAGTGACTCTTGATTGGATAAATATTAAAAAACACATAGATACTATTAATGTCTGAGATTAAATTAAAAACTCGCAACAACTAAAGTATATGATGTAAATGCATAAGCACATACACAAGTCCCAATATAACTGAAACACAACGCAACTGAACAAATACTGAGATGCATAAACCGGGAAACTGAATCTTTAAGCTAAGTCTACCCTGGACAAAAAAAACCCGTTAATCGAAGCGACACTACCAACAAGTGAGCTGAGTGGCCGATTTTCAAAAGTAAAAAAAATAAAAAAATTCTCTCCCCCCCAAAAAAAACGTGACACCCTAACTTTGAAAAGCAGACTACATGCATACTTGCCTAATTAAAAATTAGCTGCGGGCGCACAAATGCTAAATCCCTCGTAGGCAAAACAAAAATTCGTAATAATTGAAATCTTAAGCACTATATTCAATGGAATTAATATGCCAGATCCTTCATGAAACAAAATTGATGCATGAAATATACTACTACCACAACAATTGGCATTAGAAGCACTATGCTAGGCCCTCCATGAAATAGAATACCATACAAATGATACCACAACAATTATTGGCAGTGGAAGCAATATGCTCGGCCCTGAGAAAAACATCACGCAAATGATACCACAATAACTAAAGTACATGCTGTGTCACGTAAAAAATAGATGGCGCAGTGGAAATTCATCAAGTAAGTAAAGAAGACACAGAACATATACTTTAATTGATAAATAAAAGAACTTTTATTCTACCAAGCTACTGAATTTACAGTGGGAGCTGTTCCTTGAATATAAGCTCATGAATGACATCTACTAACACATAGATAATCAGGTGTGTAAATACCTCCATAGATAAATACAGCGCTAACAATATGATAATTAGGTAATTGAAATGTTATCCAAATTAATATTCAAGACGCAAACGTCTAACAGGGATGCAAGAGCGAACTTGATATAAAGCTAAAATACTGCTGTTTACAAAAACTAATAAATATCAATAAATGTGAATTAAGTAGGTTACAGAGGGAAAGACGTCTATGCTGATTTTCAAAATCCATAAACGCTTTATTGACTGCATCAAACACACCACGAAACAAACAGGGAAGTGGCGACGCTATGCGTTTACATCCGGAATGCCCTTAAGGAAACCTGAAAGAGGAAAAGAAGAATTTCTATTAATCCTCTTTATAATCGTAGACGACTTTACCTTAAATTCCCGATAATTGAAAGATAGCCCCTTAAGCAACTCGCACAACTTAATTCTACACCAAGTTAAACATTATTCCATTTCTAGGCGCTTTAGCAACGAGAAGAATAATTTAATGTTAAGTGCTGAGCATGCAGGAGCTCGTAAAAAAAAAAAATTTAACATTTAACTTAGCCAGTGATTGAGAGAGTGAGTGGTAGAGCACCATGAAATAAATGATAAGGCTCACCTGAGAAAGTGTGTGAAGCAGCAGAGACTTTCGCTTAAGTATGCTGGCAGGGTCCAGGGAAAAATACCTGACATATGGGCGTGAAGTGGCAATTCTTCGTGTGGGAGAATTGGCTGAAGTGGGCGACAGTCTTCAAACCTGACGTCCGATAAATACACAATCGTCCGGGTAACGGTAGCAAAACAGTCAGGTAGAACGGCTGGCTGGCTGGCTGGCTAGCAGGAGTCATTCTATGTTCCACAAAATGGCCCTGACGAAACACGGTTCCTGGTTAAAGAATCCGACGTCGAAAACGCTCTTTTCATGTGTGTCGATTTCTCATCTCGTGAAAGATACACTTTCGCTTGTGGAACCTGTGGAAAAAGCTGAAGCAAAGTTTATCACATGTGTCGCACTGCATTCGCTTGTTGCAATTCGTAGCAGTTCTCTTTGCGCTGGCGAACGTGGCTTCGTTGAAACATTAAAGTCCTTAGCCACACTGATAGCATGGTTGACATTCGCTTTGCTGGGCGAAAAATTCTCATTCGTATTTTTCATCGGATCGAGTTCATAATTCGGAACTCGCGACCGCTTCTCACCGTTTCTCAAATCACTCTCTCCTACACAAAACTCCCGCTCACGCTCTACACCTTTGCGCATTCGCTTGCGCTGCTAGCGGAACTTCAGCACACGTATCTTCCTGCCTCCTGTTAAATCTTCCAATATGCTGGAGATACGCGGCATATTGTCCACAGATGGAGTTAGAGTACCGCCAACATTATTTTCTAGCAGAGATCATCTGCTAGAGATATTGGCCTCTAAACTCACACCTGTCGCAATACTTTGTGACATATATATTCCTCAATTGTGAGCTTTGTGGATTTGTAACAAATCTATCATATATTGGAACATTTAAAAGAAATATATGGGGTAATTAAACAGATTTATTAGAAATTGTGAAAATTTTCCAGTGTGTAGTTCATCCCAATAAGAGACGTATTTCCATCATCCATAAAAGTATTTTTAACGTAGAGGTCTCTTTCCTTCTGAGAATAATTAATATTATCCATTGCTTCAAGTCTCTCAGGTTCAAGTCTACCTCCCAACTGGACAAGGTTGAATTGTCAGAAAAATATCATTTAATTTAAAATCTTTGAGTTAAGTTAATTAAAGCGAACAATCAGCAGTTAAATTTCAAGTTATGGACTCTTGAACTATGAAACAGTAATAGTATTTCTATAAATGCTATTAATTTTAAGAGTAGATCAGAAAAATGTCCTGTAATTTTAAGAAAGAATTAAAATGTATATTAATTGTTAGTGTTGGTCAGAAAAGTGTCCTGTAATTTTTTAATAAAGAGCAAAGAAAGTGTATTTTTTGTATTGAAAATAGTATACATTTTTTGCCCATTGTAAAATTCCAATAAATTCTATGTAAATTTTAGAATGTGTACAGAAATGGAAACCACCTGTGTAATGCTGGGTTCCCACTTAGCGCGACGATAGCGCGATTCTATCGCTTTGTGAAGCACGCATGCACAGAGTGACGTCACGAGGGCGATTCTGTGGCGCATCTGAGGCGATTGAAAAGCTCTGCATGCCAGAGCTTTTTGATCGTGCGACTGTATCGCACCCAATCAGAAAACAGTTTCGAATTACGTGGCACATGCAATCATGGCAGCACCTACTTTCAATCTTATTAGAGCATCCTCATCAGTACCGTATAATGTGAAACATTAGATATATTTAAATTAAATATAACCAATATGTTAATAATTAAATGATCGCGTAGATAGCGCATGCGCATACAGTCACGTCGCCGTCACGCCAAGTGGGCACCGAGAAGCGAATTGATCGCCTGGCGTTTGTTGCGCATGCGCATATGACTCAAAGCGATAGAATCGTGTGATCGTGCTAAGTGGTCACTCAGCATAAGTGAATCAGTTTGCTTCAGAACATTAAATAGAACATTGATTTTAGAATCTTTGTCTCATACAAATAAAATAAATAAATAAATAAATAAATAAATAAATAAATTGTGGAATCAATTCATCATGTGTTCCAATTTCCTAAAGATATAATACTGAGCATTTGGAATTTCCAATTGTTGAAGGACACACACTGCAAGTTGTATGGTGGGGTTGACGTTTTCAAGGGCAAGACACTTTATACCGATTTACAATAAACGATCGACTGCTTTAGAAAAAAATTCACTAAAATCTATACATACCGTGAAAAATCTGCCTGGTGACTGAGGGAGTTATTTAGTGAGATAGTATATGCTTTGGAGAGGCGAATAAATTATTCAGATACATATACTCCTCTGGAATGTGTTTATAACCTAGCCATTACACATGAGATATGGATTCGGTGTACAATAATTTCGAAGTGAATTTTATATTTTGACACATTTTTTTATTAAAATTGTAAAAAAAACATGTGAATAAATTACTGAAATTTAAAAATTTGATCAGTTCTAAATTAATAATTTATTTCAAATTAAGACTTAATTTATTAGAATTATTTTTAGATGGCTTTCGCTGGCCATAGTGTAAAGTGTACCCGAGATGGTGAGATGGAGGGAAAAATTAAAGGGCAATATTATTAGGACGAAATTAAAATAATTAGCTGCCAAAAATGAATGACTTAATACTCTATAATGTTGATAACTTGTCAGACCTTAATAAGCAGACATCAAAGGGCAATAGATAAGAAACAGATCACTAAGGATGTGGCAGGCAAATTTTACAGTGCATACCAAGAGAGAGAAAAGAAGGAATAGAGGAATATGCCTCTAGGTTAAAAATGTTGGTCGATAGATTGATTGAAAAGGAACCTGATCAAAATAAAAATGAAACTGATAAGTGACTTTTAGGTGAGTTTTATGAGACATTTATTCCAGTATATATAAAAGAATTAAGAAGGAAGAGTCCTGCATCTTTTAAAGAGGCCATCTCTATTCGCCTCTGCGAGTGAAAGATATCAATCTGCCCTCTGTTGTTCTGTGGCAAAACCAACATGAGTGGTATAAGACAGTGGAAAGCCACTTGTGTGTAAGCTGGCATAATCGTTGATGTAAGGCATGTTGTACAATACTCATTTCCAAAAAAGTTGGGACAGTGCAACATATAAGAAGAACTCCAACACATTTGTTTGGATTATTGTATTGCCGTTTATTTCAACGCATTACAATACATAAACGATAAATTAGGCATGGGATCACATATCTTATATGCTTAAAGAAAGATACAGGTGGTTTTCCTGTTTGGCACGTGCAACACACTCCCAAAAAAGTTGGGACAGCACGGTGTTTACCACGGTGTGGCGTCACCTCTCCTCTTGATGACACACTGTAATCTTCTGGGCATCGATGACACCAATCTTTCTAACACCGTAACCGGAATTCTGTCCCATTCCTGTTGGATATAGGTTTTCAGCTGTTCAACTGTCCGGGGTCGTTGCTGTCGTAGTTTTCGTTTAATAATACGCCAAACGTTTTCTATAGGCGACAGATCCGGGCTGCAAGGGGGCCAATCCAACATACGAATGCGCTGCCGACGTAGCCATGCAGAAGTTATGCGCGCTGCATGCGGTCTGGCGTTGTCTTGTTGAAATATACACTGACGTCGTCCAAACAGGCACCTCTTAGATGGCACCATAGCTTGTTCCAGGATCTGTATATACGCTTCAGCATTGACGGTGCCATTGCAGATGTGCAAGTCTCCCATTCCATGGCAACTTATACAGCCCCAGACCATGACAGACGGTGGTTTCTGTACCGAACGCCTGTAGCACGCGGGAATATCCTTTTCGTCTCTGGTCCGTAGTGTACGGCGTCCATTATTTCCGTAAACAATCGTAAAGGTTGATTCATCGGACCACAATATGTTCTTCCAGTGTGCTTGGGACCAATTGCGATGGGCTCGAGCCCACATCAGACGGCGACGTTGCTGTCGTTTGTTGATGTATTGCTTCCGTTGTGCACAGTATAACTTAAGTTTGCATTTGTGGATGCACCGGCGTACAGTATTCAACGATAATGGCTTCCCGAAGAAATCGCGGGCCCACGTAGCTATGTCCATAATCGCAGCATTCCTATGAGTGACGCAGTGACGTCGGAGGATCCGAAGAGCTCGAGCATTCATAATAGGTTTTCTACCTTGGCCTTTCCGAACTGTGATCTCACCACTATCTCGGTAGCGCTTGATAATATTATGTACTGTAGATGATGACAGGTTAAATCTTCTGGCTATTACACGCTGAGAAACGTTGTTTGTGAATTCTTGAATGATTCGAACACGAAGATCTTCGCTAACTGGCTTGCCTCGACCCATCGTTCCGAATAAGTTACCTGAACGACGGATGGCAACTGTTATTTATACGGAATGTAGTACGACGTCATCATTCTAGATTATTCCCGAACAATTCGGAAGGTTCCACTACTAACGGCGCTTTCTACAACGTATGTCCCTACTATTTTGGAACGTGTTGCAACACCCCCATTCAAAATGAACGTCCCGGCCACGATACAAAATGTTTTGTTGCACACAGTATATTTATGTCATTTCATAAACTTATCTGCTATTTTGTATTCGCGAGAAAGTTTTGTTACATCATCCCTTTTTGTTTTTTCTATATATTTTGCACTGTCCCAACTTTTTTGGAAATGAGTATTGTACTTTTTGCGAATTTATTTTTTGTGCACTTGAGATTAAATGGTGTAAACATAGATTAGGAGTGCTATCTTATTATTTATTTATTTTGTGTACCATTCAAAAACGAAAGAAATTAACACAATTCATTTCAAAATATTATTTTGTTGGTGAATTATTTTGTGCAACATAAGATGGATGAAGAACGAAGTTCTGTAGGTGCGAATTTTGGAAGAACGAAGAAAAATAACTGTATTTCCAACAAATACTGTAGCATGCCACAATATAAAAAAACAAAAAACAAAGCACTGCCATATCCCCTCATTTTTTACCGACAGATATAACGTGCAGGAATGTGTGGCTGCGTTTTTTAAAATTTGTTAAGCAAGAACCAATGTACACTTACATCTGCCCCTTGTATTTAAAAGATGATTTCTTTTTACCTGTAATTCTCTATGTTGCATATTTCTTCTCCAGCGTGAATGCATTCCCCCCCCCCATCCCCGCCTGCGCTTAAAATGCGGGAATGAAAAGGGATGTGAACATTAAAATAGCCGATCAGAGGGCAGTGCACGTAGAGTGACTGCAGTAGTCCCTGCGGTCTTCAATGATCCAACTATTAGTAAAATTTAAAAGTTTATCAAATTAAAAGACCCCTTTTTCTCGGCCTTAAATTTGTTGCTGTTTCATCTCAAGTTAATAAGTAATTGATTCACCTTCTTTTAGAACTTATAAGAAAATCACGGGAGAAAAAGCGAGGTAAAAGTCCAGAGTAGCTTCCCCTAATTTTCTCAGCTGACATTAATCAGCCCTGTCGCATTTATGCTCTGAATTTATTATCGTAACATATCTTATTAATAAATAAATGATTTATCATATTATAGAAATTGTATTTTAAGAAATTTTTGTAGAAAATATTCACGAAAGTCCCGGACAGCATACGTTACATGACGGGCGACCAGGCTGGCATTAATGACCAATCATAGAGAAATAAGGCTGCCCATCATTTAACATACAGTCATGGGACTTTCGTGATTTTTTCCACATAAATTTCTTAAAATATAATTTCTATAATACTATAAATCATTTACTTGTTAATTAGATATGTTACAATAATAAATTCAGAGCATAAACGAGATGGGGCTGATTGATGTCATCTGAGAAAATTAGGGGAGGCTACTTTGGGCTTTAACCAAACAAGTTCCAATTATATGCTTGCATTTTCCAGATGTTCCAGCTTTGCATGTGCAGATACACATGAAAATCCTTCTGTTTGCTGTAGCCTCCCCAACAATGTTAGTTTCATGCTGAGGTGATGACAGACTGGATCATAGATGTTTGCAGACAGAGAGAAAACAGCTTCATGCTTTCGTTTAGTGCGATGGACAATACAACGTGCAACAATTTGTTTCGCATCCACCACCGCCTTTCCTTCTATGAAACATCTTCCACCCTCTCCTCCTGCATAGTCAAAAATTTTTGCGAAGAAAATTGCCTGAAAAATTGCGTTCATTTCTCTTAAATCGACAATATCTATTCCTTCACCAATGCACGTTTCTGTATCACTCACGGCAGCCATAGTAGCGACGTGGCACCCTTTATATTTCCTTTCACTCAGGAATAGCCATTGATTCAGAAGAATTGGAGCTAAGAGTATGCATGTTTAATGCAGCAGAAGCAAAGAAAGTAGCCGATAATGAGGGAAATAAACTAAAAAGGGTCTCAGAAGAAGCAATCCTTACAATATTGCAATGAAAGAACAGGAATTGAATCCATGAGAGAGAAGTTAGAGACTGGTCAGATAGCATGTGGCAATGGGAATGAAAGCTGGAACAGGGTGATCACTACAGATCAAGAAAAGTTAAAATATGCTTTGAGTGCAGTCGCTGAGGCCACTTGGTTAAGGATTGCACCTGGTAATTGAGAAAATAGTTCCTGCTGCCCATGAGACCCTGCTTGATTAAAGAAGCAAATCTGTTGAAAATGGAAAGTAGAATTATTCTAAAGTATTTATATGATATTTTCCATGTAATAAAATGAAAATATCATAAAGAAATTATAGATTATTTTTTAAAAATTTTACAAATAAAAACAAAAGACAACAACAACAATCAAACAGTACACAAAATATGAAGTCATTAAGTTTTCATAAAAACTATTTAACAAATATTAGAAAATTATTGAAAGACATAAAATAAAAGAATCATTACAAAATTACCCAACAATATTCAAAATTCTTTGATGAATAAAAATTTTACTAACAAACCAAATACTGAACCTGTAAATAACAAGCAAATGATTTTAACAATAAATCAAAAATAATGAACAAATATGGAAACAAAAAATATAGTATATAAAATTCCTTGATTGTCAATTTAAATATACAGGGTGATTACAAAAACCTTCACACTTTTAAATTTATTACATCAAAGCTATTCAGAATATAGACACACCACATACTGATTCTTAAAGAAAAACTCTTGAAGTTTATTGTGACATACTTAAAGATGTTCAATATGCCCCCCTGTAGTCGAATTCGTCCTAAACCATTAACATGTCTCCATCAATCCCACATATCACTACCGTAATGCATTCTTTTAGCTCGTCCAGGTCACGGGGAAGGGGTAGGGTGAAGACCTTGTCATTTACACACCCCCATAAAAAGAAATCACAGCGGTGGATTGGTCGAGCAAACAATAACCTGGAACTTGCAAAGTGGCCACCGTGGAGCCCCGACCTCACACTTTCTGATTTCTTTTTATAGGGGTGTGTAAAGGACAAGGTCTTCACCCTACCCCTTCCCCGTGACCTAGACGAGCTGAAAGAATGCATTACGGTAGCGATACGTGGGATTGATGGAGACATGTTAATGCGCGTTTGGGACGAATTCGACTACCGCATTGATGTATGCCGTGTCACGACAGAGGGGCATATTGAACATCTTTAACTGTGTCACAATAAACTTCAAGAGTTTTTCTTTAAGAATCTGTATGTGGTGTGTCTATATTCTGAATAGCTTTGATGTAATAAATTTTTAAAAGTGTGAAGTTATTTTGTAATCACCCTGTATAATTGTCAAACAAAAACAATATTTTTAATGAGAGTAAAGGGACACAAAATGTTCTTTCGTCAGGATGGCAAAAATTCATCTCATGCCTTCCAGTATTTTATGAGTGACTTACTGGGAGATAGGCTGATGCAGGGAATAACCATTTTTTAAGATCATGTCTTAGTACATTCGGAAGGTGTTCAGTAACATTTGAGACTGATAGAATATGTCCTTGAATTATTTAAATATCTGAATCTCATAATGAAGGGATCAAAATTCAAAATTATTTACTCCTTTTATAAAATATCTGGGACATTTGATCACTTTTGAAAGTATCCTTCCGGATCCCCATAATGTTCAGCATATTCACGAGATCCCACCCCTAAGAATACTAAAGCCAGTTTTCAATTTAGCATCTCTTTAGCGTTTTCCAGGTGTCTGCGACTTTTTGGTGTATTTTTGAAAAACGCACTCATTTTCCAATTAGCGACTTTCATGCATCTGCATCTGTTAGGCATCTGTCAGCCATCTGTCACGTGTCTTTTCAAGATCTGGCATGGCTAGATTTTTATGCATTTCTTCAAGTGTGTTTTCAGATCGAGCCAATCAGGTGCAATTTATTTCGCTATGGATTGTAGATAGTGGCTTTTGCCGATTCAGATGGAGAATCATGGCTACCATAGCTGCTGTTCGCCTACACGGGTTCTTGTGATTTTTCCCTCGTGAATTTATTGATAAACAGGTTTTAAAAGTTTGGTGAATCATTCATTTACTAAGTAAAAATGATATAGTAATAAATTTAAAGCGTGATCATGATCAGAGTGGTCGATATCCTGTTTTTCCATTGCTTTGAGAGAGCGTCAATTGTTTCCAGTGATGCAACCAATCAGATGAGAACAGAATCAGGATAATGTTTGAAAGTTGCTAAATGGAAAATGACTGTGCTCGCATGCTAATCACGATGCATCTTGCCGGCAATGATTGCAAGAGGCCAAAAGTCGCTGCAAATTATGAGATGCCTAAAAGTTGCTAAATGGAAAACTGCCTTAAGAACATTAGGTTACTATTGCGAACAGTGAATTTCTCACCACCATTCGTTTTTGGAAGATGTTCAAATAAATTATTACCAATGACCTTGCTAACTAAAAAGGACATCAAATTTAAGTGGGACAACATGTGTCAGGAGGCACTTGATATTGTGAAGCAGGCACACAGCAGAACCCCAATCCTGATCTTGCTTGACTATAGCCAGGATTTTATTCTCTACACGGATAGTTCACAAGGAGAAGTTCAGCCCATTGCATATTATAACAAACAACTGAAAGGTGCACAGATAAACTATAGCAACATAGCAAAAATGGGTTCTGTATCATTTGTGCATTCAGAAATTGAAGACATTCTAGGTTTCCCAGTCATTGTATGATCAGCATAAGCCGCTAAGTTTCATTCGCAACATGCAGGCAAAAATCAACAATTGATGAGATGGTCCCTATACTCTGTCTGACGAAAGTTTGACAGTTGGTGTCCAGTTAAGTGTCAGCTTTCAATTGTTTAGGCATTGTTGCAAACTAAAATTAACAATGTGTCACGTGGGTGAAGCAGAGTAAATGGGACAAAGGAAGCGAGAATGAAAATAACAAGAATTAAGTACTTTATTCAGGATGAAAAAAGTGGGTTAATACATCGATACGCCAGACTGTGACGCATCGATAATGTTCCTAAAGTCTAAATAATAAAGTTTAATTGGCAGTGGAAAAGTTTCTAATATCTTATCAGTTCGAGTGATTCTGCATAACGTAAAAATCGGTTGCTGCCCCGACTTGGAAGATGCATACAGTTCACTTTTATCTTAAACAGGATATTGCCTATGGACGCGATCAGTAAAGTTGTCTCCTGGACATCGCTGGTATAAAGTCACATTAAGTAAACGTCCTCTCTTCTTGCTGTAGGTTAAATGGAGTATTCTGAATGCTGAATGTTAAGGATAATGGGGAGCCGCACACACCAAGGTGAGGTTAACTCGGTGGCAATGCGCACTCTAAAACTATTGTAGATGTCCCATGGCTTAGGAGGTACATGGTCTAAACGAAGCAGTCCCGATCAGGTAGGTAATGGTAATTGTATACTGTTCAGTAAGTTGAAAAGTCATTTAGCCAATTAGTACGAAGTTCTGGCATACACTAGACATCGAATTCAGGAACCCCGACGCTGCAGGACAATGTTGTGACACGATGCAAATGATGGTCAAAAACGACGAAATCTGTAATGGTCATCGACTCTTTCGATTCTTGGTTGCGCTGAATTAAATGAATGCTAATTGTATCCCTCCTCGCAGGGTATCACGAGGCTCGGACGAAATACGAAATTATCAGGACGGAGAGCACCAGTCGCAAAAGACACAATTTCAATCTGCACCTCCACATACACTTCACCACTACCACAGTTGGGGAAACGCCTTTATCAATATACACACTAATAAATACCGATGATAACATACTAGCATAGAACACCGCTTGTACGAGAGGCCAGGGACGCCATCTCTTTTTAACATACACACTTGAATCACGACACTCGGCACTCAGAACAGAAAGTGAAGAATGACACTTCTTTCCGACGCTCTCTGAAAATTGTAGCACAACTGAAGCATACAAAAACACAAGGAATAAGTAAGCACATGCACTAAAGGCAAACAATCTTTAACATAATAGATACAACAGCACTCTATCGTGTCGAGAATAAGGACATGGCTCCATCGTACATAAACACATTGAATAAAATAGCAAACACTTATTCCACTTTATAACATGCACTAAAACAAGGGCCATGGCAATAAACTCCGAGGGAACACTCCTCCTAGGCCGCTGGCTACGTAATTATCAAGCAACCCCGGATATACACCGACAATGGGGTTGTCTCTTAGCAAAGCAACTGCATTGTGCCGAAATGCCGCTTGGACTAGTCTCTCGGTCCCATGTGGAATATTTATATCTATCACGGTAACATTAAGTAATGTGTTACCGCCCAATACAGAAAAAGTTTGTATAAAGTTCCATGTCCTACCGTATATCGTGAAAAATCTCCTCGCTTGCCGAGCTTCGTTTGTCTATGATGGCTTCTCCGCACTCGCTGCTATCTCCGCTCCTCGAATTGATGGAAGCTGCTCGAGGTTTCCCTCGCCTGTCGCGGTTGACGTTTTCTCTTCAATTTCGACGATAATTTGCAATAACGCTTGAGCGAGCATACCCTGCCATGGCCCGCTGGAATCCAGGTAAGTCACGGGATGCCTTTCTATGCAGTTGTCATTCCAGTGGTGAGAACTGCCTCCCTTGCCGGCCGCTGCTGCTGTTTTGCCAGGCTTCTCCCCGTAGTTGAAGGTGTTGTTTACCTCATCCGTGTGCAGAAAAACTACTGCGTCCTCGTCGCTCGCAGCCGTTGTCCTTTATTATGGCCTTCATTAATTGGATCCAGCCTTATTCACTCTTTCTTGACCGTCTTGTCCGACCTTCCTTCACGCTGCCATGACACCTTCTGTCTCATTCCACTCTCGTCTTTAAGAGATGCTTTCGGAGTGGCTCTCCAAAACCCGCAGTCTTCTGGCCGCATCATCATCTCATTTCAGTTTCGAAGAGCCCTCCTTCTGCCGAAACCCACGTGACATAATGTCTAGCAATTGAAATTGGAAATTTAATTGGAGATGCCCATTCAAACTTTCATTGGATAGAGTATAGAGTTGGACGAATAAGATTTGAGATTGGAGCATATAAAAGGGATCAACAAAGGGAAGCTGATTTCTTGACTAGGATTGATGTGAAAGAAGGTAATGCTGTGACAGAAATCTCAGTCAAAGGTTTAATTGAGAGAATATTGAATTCTTAGAAGGAAGATCGACACTACTCTTGAATCTTGGTGGGGAAGAAGATAAAAAATTACTCAGTCATACGGAGTACTTCCCTTTGGGTAGGTTCAAAATATACATTTGTGAGGATATACACATCCTGTAATCGAGAGAGCACACAGCCAAAAGTTAGCTAGGCATAAAATTGTGGCAAGAACCATTCTACATAAGAAAGCATTTTGGGGAAGGAATGTTAGGAGGTGTGGCAAATATTTGTAAATTTGTAAGAGTGCTGTATGCCACTGACGAGTCTTATGCCGACACTGCAATTTCAAGTTGTCTCAAATGATGCATCGGAGAGTTCTTTGGGACATTTTCAGCTTCTTGGACATGTGGCTTCTGAAGATGGGTTTTCTAAGAACGCCATAGCTTGAGAAATACAAACTTGAATGAGACAATGCTTCCTTTCAGAAGGGTATTACCACCACCTACTCATTTGAGAAGGTGGAGCTGGACATTATTGGCCCATTCCCCGAGAAGAGGGCAGCTAGAAGATGCATTTTAGTTTTTATTGACTTCTTCTCTTGCTTCCCTGAAGCTGTGCCTCCTCAGTCCAGGTTCCTAGATTGTGTGGCCAAATCACTTTTTTGATAAAATTATCTGCCATTACCACGTCCTCGTAAGCAATCTCTGAACTAATTTCACTTGAGAAGTTATGAGGATCCTTTGCAAAGAGCTAAATATGGCTCACAACTTTACCACCGTATACCGATTCACTTCAAATGGAATGATGGAAAGACTGAATCCAAGTATTGTTAACATAATCCATATCCTCATAGAGAATGAAGGAGGTGAGTGGATTGGAAGCTGGAAGCTGCATTGTTCACCATCTGGATTAATTTGGACATCAAGGAGTCGCCTGCGTTTCTCCTCTATAGGTTCAATCCCAAGATTCCCTTATCTTAGGATGATGAGAAATCTCAACAGAAAATAATTGGTGAGTATAGGTCTGACTTAGGGGCAAGATTGGAGAAAGATAGCCTAGCAACTATGAAAGCTAGTAATGAGAACACTAAAAAAGAATTGAACTTAGAAACAAAGGCAGAATTAACAGTGATTGTCAATCTAGGGATAAAGTCTGATTACTTAGATTGGAGGGTCTAAGAATAAACTGAAAACTATGTAGTTAGGTGCCTTTAGAATCATTAAACACACATCAGAGATAAATTACACAATACGGAGGATCTAGACAATTGCCTGCTGGACAACTGCTCCCTAGGACGACCGTTCTTAGGACAATTGCCCCCCCAAAAATGCCCCAGACAAGTGCTCTTAACTTAATTAAAATATTTTAGAAATTTAATTTAGATTTTGAACGAAGTTTTAAACTGAAAACCTTAAAATTTCAAATTACACTGCAAAATATGAAAAAAGTCCATGCATAATCACTATTGTCGAGGGTCAATTGTCTAGAGGGGTAATTGTCCCAGGGGCAATTGTCTGGGGGTGGTTGTCCAGGGGGCAATCGTTATAGAACCAAATTCTTGAACCACTTTTCCCTATATCCGTGCTACTTGGGCCATTTGAATAGTTTTTTAACTCAACTAACACATACAACTTCTTTTTCAAGAGTTAGCATTTCTCCAGCCTTTTTGAGGTTTTCAGCATTGCACTTCACAATTTTACTACTTAATTTTTTATCATGCACAAAAGGAAAACACAACATAATTTGCGAAAGTTAAAACAAAACGAAGCAGTGATTATACTTATGCCATTAACTTACAATGGTAGACAAAAACTAAAAGAACTCTTATGACTGGCCTAATTCAACTGTGTCATTTAAAACTTTACTAGCAATATTACCCGGCTTTGCCCCGGATAGAAAACATGCATTGAGTAATTTTTTTAATGATTTTTTGTTATGTTATAAATTGAACTATGATTAACAAAGTATGAATGAAATGCAAGAAAATGAGAAACAGTATAGAAAATTTTCTCTAAACCTTTCATAATCATTTTAAACCAAAAACGATGATTTATGAACAATGAACTGGGAACAAAAGATAATTAAATTATATGTACAGAAGTAAATAATGAAAGAAATGATAAGATAAATGAATCAGCTACACAGGTAAGCTGGGCATGGATTGTCAAGTAGTCGTGCATTCAAGTCCATTTCGGTAAACAATGTTGTATGTCTTCCCCTGGGTGCAAAAACATGTAGATTGCGACAGCTGGAAACGCGGGAGCAAGCAACGTATAACTGACTGTGAGAGAAGTAACCTTCCTGTAAATATCCACCTGCGACCTTGAAAGTCTGAAAAAATTGAATAAGATGAAATATTCTTCGTCTGGCATCGCCATCTAATGGCATCATTTGAAAACAAAAGTCTAGCTGACATGCCTGTCGGACGTTGCTCGGGCTGTTTGTTCCAATGACGTATATTAAAGGTAGATTCCGAATCCTATTGTTAACATCTCCACCAAAGGAAGCCAATTGAAGCCATGGCAGTTCTGGGCAGGAGTGAGCCGTGGTGTTATTAGCTGTGTGGCTTCTTTGTTTTTGACGATTTTTGGCCCGAGGAATAATTAATTCATAACCATTCCTCAAAGTTTCTGCGTACAACCATACAAATAAACACAAAAAAAGAATCAGGAATCACTTTCCATAACCATAATTCGAAAATATGTACTGAAAGATGATCAAAACGAAATTGAAATTGAAACCGTGATTGAAAAATTGTTTATAAAATATTATAAAATACTTCAAATACAAAGTTAACGAAGAGATAAACTTATCATTGCATGATCGGAGTGTAAAAGAATTATTAAATCAGGTACCCTCATGTTTAGCCATGTGTTTTGCTCACTTTCGGCCATGACGGTTCTTGAAGGCAGACTGTATGCTGGCAGGTTTCCGGGTCTATCTTTATATATGTCATTGGTTTGTATGATGAAATTTTGCATTATTGATGTTGAAATTTAAGCTATGCTCTGTTTAATCATTACATAATAGTTTTGCTTCTATAAACGAAATCAGTTAATAAAATAATATTAATATGTCAAATTAAAGTTACAATAGTATATAACTAAATTTTAGCACAGGCTTTTAATCTCCTGGTCTGTGCACACACATGCAAGTTCTGTTGTGTAGTCAACAATTGGATTGCTGTATTTATGGAAGAAGTGATTTCAGTCCCCTCTATTGCATGAATTTGGCTATTTCTCAAACTTAACAATGTAATTTAACGCTCATAGAATGTAAGTGCGCTAAAGCTCTATATATATAAAAGTATGGACAACTGAAGCCATTTTCCCCATTTTTGGCCTTTTTGTAGGTTCAACTGCTTATTAAAATTTTCGAAAATCACTTTTTTTTTTATCCAATTTAACGCTCATCGTAAGTATACAAAAATTACATAAAAAACGAGTGATATTCGAATTTTAATAAGCAGTATATAGTGAGTGAACCTACGAAAAGGCCAAAAATTGCGTCAGTTGTCCATACTTGTACCAGGTGGTTAGAATTGAACTTCCCCTATAAACGGCACCCTACAGTGCAAATAGGTAAACAGAATGCAACGAAATTTTGTATATGGCTATACACGAGATGCGCTCACGGAATTTCGAAAAAAAATTTGTTTCCAAATGTCCAGCAGATGGCGCTCAGGACAGGAACAAGTATAGTGAATGCAATGAAGGTAATACACGGTACCATTAGGGCACGTGCTACTAAACCAATAACCATTATCATTATTTACTCGTTATATTCACTACTGGCACGTTCTTACGAGTTGTTTGATATATTACATGCCATATCTGGTTATAGGAAGTTTTTAAGGGGGTATCATAATGGTACCATTAAAGCACGTACCATTATAGTATGTACTTATTCCGGCTATCTCACGTTCGTACTTGTTCGTGCTCTGTCCCGTATTAATGGATTGGTGAAAACAGACTTTGAAAAAGTTAAGTCGTTTTCAAGTTATTGTAATAAATACTAAGCTCCCTCGGAATAAAAAAATTCTCTTGATTTTGATACCAGCTGCCCTTCCATCTCATTAACGTTTAGAGCACACGCAGAGCCGAACCCATGTTCTCAACACGCGTTTTCCCGAATGCGAGGATAATTCGTGTCTTCCAGGAATTCAATACATGCACTCTTTCTATTGCAACGCCCTGAATTGTGGGATTGTCTACGGACGGACGGACGGACAGCTGGACAAACCGTTCACATAAGCACATTTCTATATATAGAAAATGTGCTAAAAAGTGTTGTGTAATAATTTAAACCTTTGTAAATAGGAGCTACAAAATCTTCACCATAAAAATCCCTTAAAGCAGGGTTTCCCAGTCTTCTTTGTATTTTGCATCCCTAAAAGTTTATTAATGAACTTTGCACCTCTATAGAAAATATTCAAATGTTAAAAATTTATTGTTTGAGTTTTCTAGCTAAGAAATTAAAAAAATTAACAAAAAGTATTCACTTTTTTTCATTTTTCCTAGCAACCCCAAGAATGCTTTTTCCTACCCCCAGAGGGTGCTTGTACCCTCAATTATGTAAAGCTCTCTGTATACAAAGCTCAATAGTTAGGTAAAGCTCTTTATACAGGGTGTCTCATCTAAAGTAACCAATAGCCAACTTCTAGAAAACAAATTTGACAGTACTTTCAATGGAAAAATTATTGTACTTCTATGTGAGGTTTTTTATATGCATTACATTTCCAAAGAAAACCGACCCCATTTTTGAATATGGAAGTCAACTTTGAAATGCACAATGGAAACCCGTATTTTAATGATATTTTCAGATTGTAACAACATTTGATAAATGCTTTATTCTTAGTGTTTTTTCAATTCATCCAACCATTTGGGAGATAGTGAAAAGTAAGTTTGTTTGGATTTAAAGAAAAGTTAAAACCCAATGGATTATAAAATGAAGAGCAATGTGTTTATAACAATGTTAGAACATAACATTTTTACAGTAATGCAAATGTTTTCTTTTAAATTGATAAACAATTCCTGTTTTTTTTTTGTTTTTTGTTTACCTTTTCTTTAAATCCAAACACACAACACTTTCACTGTCTCTATCTCCTAAACGGTTGAAACAATTGAAAAAAACACCAAGATTAAAAGATTTCTCAAATGTTGTGTACTATCTGAAATACCATTACAATTAGGAGTTTCCATTGCACATTTCAAACTTGACTTCCAGAATCGGAAATGACATCTTTTGTTTTGGAAATGGAATAGGGGAGAGTGGGGCTGGTTCGGACGAAAATCAAATTTTTTCTCCCTGTGGGTTAATCATGAACCAATTAGTAAATGTGGATATCGTATTTTGTATTCTAAACCTATCATCATTTACATGCACCTGTACATGTGATTTTCCAGTAGTCACATGATAATCTATATATTTATATATTTTAGAAAACCTATGTGTGGGGCAGTTTCGGACTGTTGCGGGACTGTTTCGGACAAACTGATTTTTCGCCATTTTAATGAAATACAAGGTAACTTTATTACCAAAAGAGCACGGAAATGTTATCACAACTTACCTAACATTATCATATAATATGGAAATGCAATGGACTTCGCTTTAGTATCCAAGTTTTCGAAATTCCAGGCCTGTAAATCCGTGGTTTAATCTTGAACAGGCAATCAGATATTCAGCTAATGCACTCCGTTCTTGTTTGTTAAAAACTTCTCTACTGTGGGTCTCGCGAAATGGCACGGGAATTCTTTTTGTTTTCCTTCACCTGATTTCCAGTTACAGGCTCAGGTGGCATATGGGATTGGTTCGGATGCGTATGAACCAACCCCCTGTGTTGTATCCGAATCAACCCCACCATGCCAGAAATCAAATAATACCTTGTTTAAGCCTAACGACACACATGGCCGAAATGAAACTGCAACACGTTTAGTATAATACTGTCCCTCAAGAATAAATATCTAACTGTTAACATTTCTCGTATAATCTCTCTACAAATTCACGAACAAACCTCCGTCAAAAAAATTTTTAACACGCCCCAAAACAAATTTTAGTTTTTATTTACTTACTTTTGTTGTGATCGTTCTGGCGAATAGATTTTCATAATCTGCATAGTGTTGCGCACAAGGGATAATTTTTTAAGGCAGCGTGCGAATAATTTCGACTGAAAAAATCGACTTGTCCGAACCAACCCGCGTCCGAACAGATCCCACTCCCCCCTACACATAAAAACCCCTCACATAAAAGTACAATAATTCTTCCAATGAAAGTACTCTGTCAGATTTGTAATTTAGAAGTTGGCTGTTGGTTCACTTTAATGAGACACTCTGTATAGACACTCCGCCTTAAAGAAAGTTTAATTTAACGTGTGGCTGAAGTTTGTGTGTAAAGCCACGGCCATAATTAGAACGAGTAGTCCAGAGATGATTTTAAGGCCTTTATAATAGGTTTTATCACACGACAGACCTCTGAAAATTAAACAAAGATTGAAAAACAGTCAAGGAAACCTCAAATAATTAAACTTTTTTAAAATTTATTTTTAAATTAAGCCGCTTGTTTATACATTTTTTTGTATTTTTTAAAATCCTTACAGGAATGGTCTTACAAAGAAATTTCGAAACCATTGACGAAATTCAGATCCCCTTCACGTCTAAATATATGAAATTGAACCAGGGCAATTTGCGACATAATTGCTTGGCTATGTCGATGACTGAAACTCATGAAGTGATCATCTCACCCGTAGACTGTAGGCATCACTACTGCTTCCTTTGCAGAGAAGAGATTTACACGTAAAAAAAAAAAGCAAAAGAAAAAAAACTCAAAAAAAAACTTGTAACATTAATCGTATATGTAAATATATATAATATAGGTGGTAAAATTTTGATATGTCGTAGAATTAATTGTAATAGAACTCGATTTTTTTTATAACGAAAAATATTCACTTAAGAGACTTTAATTAAGAGACTTGAAATCATGTATACTTAAATTTTTTCTAAATTAATTTTATACTATTCCAACTTTTGTAGGAAATGAAATAAAAATGTAATAATGAAATTTTAAAAATTAATTTTTAAAATCCACTTTTTACTGATTGGGCTGTAATCGATCGAGTAATAGTCATGAGCTTCTCATGGCTGATTTGGATCTTGCCCCAATGCGTGAAAAAGTCAGCTGCTTAAAGGAACCCAAATTTGTTATATTGATATTGATTAGCAAAACTATAACATTAGATGGACTTCGCACGTATATCTATTTATTTGTATTTCTGTAAACAGCCTGCTTGCTTATTTAAAAAAAAAATTCTGTAAACAAAAACTCGTATTTAAAAATTGACTATTACCATGCTTAATTAGCACAGGCTTAAAAAAAACTCACGAGAAAATTCTCTGTGGAATAAGATGCTTTTATTTTCCTTAATTGTTTTACCTAAATTATTATTTTTTTTTCCATGAGCGAAATTGCGTGTGCGTGTTCTTATGAATTCATACGCCAGCAGAATTGCGTGTGCGTGTATACAGCAGAAATAAATATCAAAAAATGAACAGCAATATTTTTTCCACTACAAAAGGGCCTAAAAAATGTATACACACTTTAATAGAGGATATCTATGACTTATTCCATAATGACAAAATGGAAAGTATACATCCCAAAATGATTACTCATTGAATGAAAACGACGCCAAAAAAAGAAGACTACAATAACAACATTATTAAGTCTAAAAGTTGCATAGTGGTCAGAATTGCTGAGTAAATCAAGAAATAAGAAGGTCCGGAAATAGCATACGGTAGATATTTAATGGTGCCAACGCGTTTCGAAACAATTTCATCATCGGGCCAAATGGATATCTACAAGGTAAATGACAATCGACAATCGAACAGTGAAGTGTACATTTCTTCGGGTAGGACGAAAGCAGTGCTTTCACGAAGCTCACCCTACCAGAATAAATTCCACATGAAATACACTGAAATAGGCAAGAAGCCTGACTAATCCAAAGAGGTCTTCCATATAAGGTAAATGAGTCGAGCCCCCCGAATTTATGGTTTTTGTCAGAGAAAAGCTGGAAAGAACCAATCGCTGATTGGCGGCCGAAGTAGCCACGTTACCTCAAATAATACAGGGTGAGTCAAAAGTCGCAGTACACCCTGTTTTATCGAAAACCTAGCAGGAATTGGAAAATCTGAATATTCCAGAGTAAGGTACAGGTGAGGTGGTCTATCTTCTACGGTATGTACCGAACATGGCCGCCATCTTGAAATCGGCCATCTTGAATCTAAGTCAATTTATAAGCCAGCAACATAGAAGAAGCATCAACGAACCAGACAAAGACTGAATTTTATTTTTAATTTTTTTTCTGCTCTGTTTTTTTGTTCCTGTATATTTTTATATATTATGCAGGGTGACTAGCGACCGGGAAAAGTCAGCAAAAAAAATGAGAAAAATTGAAAAATATCAATAATATTCTATCAAGAGAGTTTTTTTTGCTGCTGATGGTCAGGGAAAGTAACGTGATCAACCGGAAAAGTCAGGGATTTTTACGAAATCGTTTTGCTAGACACCCTGATTATGTTAATTTGCTGTGACGTGGCTACTTTGGCCGCCAATCAGCGACTGGCTCTTTCCAGTTTTTCTCCGATTGGTGGACAAACACCATAAATTCGGGGGCTCGGCTCACTTACCTTAGAGCTGCTCATCTACAAAATAATCATCCGCACGATCTTGCTTCATGGTATGCCAGCTTGGGCTTCCGTGTGCAAATCAAGGTGGAAGGAGCTGCAGACATTCCAAAATATTACTCTTAGAGCAATTGTGAAACTTGATCGTAGAGTAGCCAACAATGTCGTCCATGAAGATCTAGGGATGACGCATATTGGCAAATTTGTACAGGATACGATAACGACCATGCTCTCGAAGATGCTTAATCACAGGAATCAGTTAGTGTCTGAAATTCACAACCTCCAGACTACAGGAAACGCTTAAAACATCGTTTACAGCCATGTCTTAGAAGTTAACTTCGACGATGTCAGGAATGTTATCTTCCCCGATTTTTGGATAGCCTAGTTCGCCGCTGGCTCCCCCCCCCCTTTTCTATGACAATCTTCAATCAACCTTTTTATCCCCAGAATGAGGGGAATATTCTTCAATCATCTTGAGGAGGACCTTCGGGGTTTTTTTCAGGCTTCTCACCTATCTCAGTGCAATTCCCCTGGTCTATACATGTGACGAGTGAGTTTGGGAGCTCTGCTTCAGTACCACTCGCAATTGTTTCTTCCACTCCACTGCTCGATTGTCGATGTCTCTTACCTAAGAAAAAAAATAAAAAAAATAATAAATAATAATGTGGAAGACCTCTTCTGGTTAGTCAGGCTTCTTGCCTATTTCAGTGTATTTCATGTGGAATTTATTCCGGAAGGGTGAGACTCGGGTAAGCACTGCTTACATCCCACCTGAACAAATGTACACTTCACTGTTCGATTCTAGATCTCCATCTGCCCCGATGATGAAATTGTTTCGAAACGCGTTGGCACCATTAAATATCTAACGTATTGCTCTTCCCGGATCTTCTTATTTCTTCATTATTAAGTAGCGGAAGAATGTAGGCATTTACTAGTTTTACAATGTCCGTTTGTCTCCTTCATATTTTCTAAATCTGTTGATTTAGAACGTTGAAATTCGGAATTTAGCTTACCATGGGCATGTCCAACTTCACTATTTAGTTTAATCTTGGTTGGTTCACTGAGGTCGGAATTATTCGGGTGGGAGTTAGAGGGGACCATCTGATATATAATGTATAGGTATGCAAAGGAGTGAAATTCGATATGCAGATTCCTCTAGGCAATATATGCAATACAATGAAGTTTAGGGTAAATAGTTCAAATGGGTGTCGGAGTTGTGGGGGTAGTTACGTGTTTTTTAGAACTATTAACGTTTATAAAAGGTAATATATGGCATGTGATATGTCATTCGATCAGAAATAATGAGAAACGAAGTAAGATCTCTCTTACATTTTCTAGATCTATATTCTAGAAAACCAATTTTTTGATAAAGTAAAATGGGGGTTAATAATGGATGAACTCTGTGCTTCCGCTATTTTTCTATACCCTCCTTGGGGGGGGGGGGGGTAATTTCTTGGGTACATTTGGAGGTTACCGTGATAAGATTTTGCTAGGACAACGGATAAGAGCAGTACTGCGCCGTAATCAGAAGTGTCTGAACCTTTATAGTAACCACTTTGAATAACTGTTGTAATTGTAGAAGCCAGAGGTGATTTATATTGTCCTCTTGATATCCATGTGAATTTTGTATTACAAATTTAAAGTGGTTTTTCTTTGTTGAAGTTTGTATATATATTTTGGTCCCCTCAGTTATTTCTGTACGTATTTATTTAATGTAAATAAAACCTGGCTTAATAATTTCTTTATACAAATAACAGTGATTTGGTTGATGTTAAAATGGAAATTTTTGCTAAAATATTATAACAAATGGACAAAAGGGGCTAGCCTCCAATCATTAAATAATTAAGTTAATAATAACCATGCCACTCCAAGTCATTAATGTCAACTTTTTTTTTTACTGTAGTTACATTGCAATTGCACTTACATTTAATTTAAAAATGCCTCAACTTGATGTTGATTTTGATGTTAAAAACCGCAGATTTCTAGGATTCCTTGAGAAACTGTTTTATAAAATAAACCATTTGAGAATAATCAAGCATATGTAATTAAAATAAGTCGAATTATAAAGTCATCATCAAAAAAGATGATGATTATTTTATAATAACTTTACATTCGATTTTATTAATTAATATTAGTAATGAAGACTCGAGTTAATGTTCCAAGCATTAGGTAATGATAGAGGCAACGAGCGTGATACTCGTGATTCCTGGTTCGAAATTAGGCCATTGAATTTTTCCTTCCATTTTTTCTGATAATATCATTACTTTATGCTTGGAGCATTAACTATAGTTTACATTTATTAATTTCTGACCTGTTTCATCAACTTTTCCGATGGTTTGGTAAGGAAGAATTCTCGATCTGTGAGCTGGGCCTTCGCCCTAACAATGGGCTTCCATCTTAACTATCTTGTAGTCTTTATGGACACCTGCAGACAGTCTTGCTGTACCGTATCCACGATAGTCCATTTGATAGAGGCAACGAGAGTGATACTCGTGGTTCCTGGTTCGAATCCAGGTCATGGAATTTTTCCTTCCATTTTGTCTGATAATATCAATATTAGTAAAAAAAAATTTTTAAATAAATAATGCTGGTTGGCAAACCAGATAAACATTTGTCATTATCACATTCACATTACAATAAAATGAAGAAGCATGCGAAACAACATGTATAAGCTTAAAGAAGAGAAGGATGATAAGGAGGTGGGATATATTTTCGCCGAGCTGACTATATGTTGTAGAATCCCGATTACCCGAATACTACATGTTGACCTTGGACAATCAAATACTTGGTTAATACGGACTGCTTCAGTAATTATAGACATTTTTTTAAATTAAAAACTTCTAAGGTTAAACTTTTATTTTCACCTATTAAAAATTTCTAGCATTAAAATTAATAGAATATGAATAATAGAAACAAAATAAGCACAAAAAACAATGCAAAATATAAAATGTAGAATTCAGTAATGAACTTTTTAAGTTCATTGAAAATTGGATTACCATGTATTCATATACTATATAGACTAGTACTTGGACACCTCAGAAAATGTGAAAATATGCAAATACACTGTAATAAGTTTGCCAAATGGTATGCTTGGAAGGGGGCATGGGTATAATAAGCTGGTCATGTTCTGGAGCTATGCAGCGTGGATCCGAACTTAACTGAGTTCCAATGTGGACTCGTCATACAGGATATCCAACAAAGGACTCTGATTTTAAGTGTAAATATCTCGGAAACTGAGATCGATAGAAGAATGAAACAAGTGATGTGGTTATTTGGAAAGCCGTAAAAATCTGATACTTTTTATTATAGCTGCCGCCACATAAGTTGAACGACAGGATGACGTCATTTCTAACGCCATCCAATAGACGTTAACGGGAAGTAAATCGCTTAGCTATTCCATGAAACATCCGCTTTCGTTTTCGAAACATTGTTTTCGTATTTATGTTTAGTTTCTATTTTCGTTTTTTCTTTTAAATAGATAGATGAAATTAATAAATTAAAAAATGACGCAGAATAGTCGACTCGAATACAATTTGTTATATTATGATTTTTAATAGGCTTTCCACGCTTCAACGATATCTCCACCATTACTATAGCAGAACAAGTGCATCATGGATAAAATCCAGACAAAGCGTATTGATGAGATGACTTACTGCGCATGTCAAAAAGATAGTTCAACTTACGTAGCGGCTGCTATACTTATAAATTGGTTACAAATGTTGTCGACACATGGCGCTCTACGTAGCGTACTGAAATTTTGTTCTGCGTTTGCGCCATCCCTGTGCTGCGAAAGATGCACATTTTGAATCGACTATGATGTGACTGCAATAGCTGCTTGAAGTGGACAATTTATAGACTATTTCCAAGGCTCCAAAATGCGACTACAGTATACAGCGCCATCTCGGCAACATTTGTAACTAATATGTAATTAATTTTGAAACTTCCGTGTTAGATTTTTATGGCTTTCCAAATAACCATACCACTTGTTCCATTCTTTTATCGATCTTCGTTTTCTAGATATTTACACTTAAAATCAGGAAGTCCTGCGATGGACACCCTGTAGGATGCCTTTTTTGTAATCTTTCTCTACGAGATTAGAGAAGCACCTCAACTGGGGGAAACAATAGAACTTCAAAGATGTTGCTAATGAGTTTTGACGGCAATATTATAAATTATTAATTATTTAATTTTGAATTTTGAATTCTTAATTATGAATTATGGCCACCATTTGGTTTTGGGTTTCCTAATTTGATCACCAGGGATCACTGGTGTTGTTACTTGAGAAGGATGGGAGGTGATGTACAATGGTGATTGTGAAAAGGCTTTAAGGTGAGAGTTTTTCCTAACTTCGTTTAACTAGCGTCTTAGTATGTACCAGTTTTATCATCAAGGCAAATCGTTAGTGGGCCTTACGATTTCTTACGTATTTCATCAATCACACTTTTGTCGAAAATCTAATTTTCTCTGAGTTTTGAGGCATCCGACTTTAAATTTTTTGTTCTTGTACATTTTACTTTTTGTTTTGTTTTCTGGGTGCTCAGTTTGAATTTTTTTGTTAATTAAAAATTGCGTTTAATTTTGTGAGGGGAGTGTGTGAATGGCGTTTCGCGACTACAAATAATACACTTCTCAAAGTTGTGGGTTCATAAAAGAAACACTTAACCTTTCTTGAGTTGTTAAGCTTGCTTTCTCTCTCTCTCTCTCTCTCTCTCTCTCTCTCTCTCTCTCTCTCTGGTTAAGTTTAAGATGTTCTGCTGAAAAAGGCTCATGTTTTCCTTTTATAGAATAAAGTTTATTCGTGTAAATTAGTTACTTTTTTTTTTTTTTTTTTTACTTAAGGTGCAAGACGTGATTTTTGGTTCGTTTTTTCTGTCTGTAATGCAAAGTGTGAACTTAGAGTCGGAGTTGCACAACTGTGGCATCCACGTTAGCAGTTGGTCTTTTCATTGCAGTCATTGTTAATGGAAAACGATTGATTGTGCTCCATTGGAGTCTGCTTTAGTATTATAGGGATTTTACGCAAATTTAATGTGTTTAAGTTTGGCAAAACGTTCGACTTCGAAGTCATCACATTGGTCTTCTCATTTCAATATCCACCCCTCTCTTGCCATGTTCGACTACAGATCCATGCACGTTTCCAATCACATAATTCAGTGGGAGCTTTAATACAGTTGTCAATTTGACTTGTTCTAATGCTTAATGTCTACGAATTCTTTCCAAGCAACGATTTATACAGATTCGTCTCCGCCTCCTTAATTTCGATGGGTTTTGTACTGGGTGATTCAAAATGAAGTCCGGCATTTCAAAATTTTACTATGCATTTTTTTTATAACACAAACTAGCCAGACCGGGTTTAAAATGGAGGAAAACTGAAATATTTATTGATTCTAGCACCCGAGTCACCCGGACAATGTCAAAACGATAGTCAATTTCATCCCAAATTCCTTTCAGCATGTCTGATGTTACTAGTCCCGTGCTTTTGCGTTTACAAAGACATTCAGTTTCCAGAAATTGATCATACAACTTACGGATGCTTTTGTCAGGAGGGCAATCTTTATGAAATTGCCTACGAAATGCCTGCTTAACTAAAATTATAGAGTTTATTTTTGCATACTTCAAGACGCAATATGCCTTTTCATTCACAGCCACCATCTTTACTTTTATCGTGACGCTAGCGCCACCACAGCCTCCAATTGCGGGAAGGTTAAAAAAATTTGAGTTTTCCTGCATTTTAAAACCGGCCTGATTTGTTTATGTTATAAAATAAATGCATAGTAAAATTTTGAAATGACGGGCATCATTTTGAATCACCTGTATTTCGCACTTAATGGCCTCCTGAATCGAACAAAAAAGGGTTAACCTTACTTCTGCCTATGCTAGTTGTCTCAGTGGTTAACATACTTATCAGAGAATCTTGTTTGACTTCACCAACTTTGTGACCCCACCAAATAATATTGCAATTGAGAAGCATATTATTTGCAATCCATTTCCACTTTTACCTTCTCATGTAGTCGAGAAATGCTATTTATCCCCTTCCACCTCACCAATTAAACACATTTTAACAAGAAACTAAAACAATTAAAATAAAATGTACAAGAACAAAAAATTAAAAGTTGGATGACCAAAAACCCAGAGAAAATTGATTTTCGACAAAAGTGTCATGGCCCAGAGCGATTTGCCTTAACGACGTTCAAAAACTTTCAGGAAACATTCCTCACATGTAAAGCTAGAAAATGTGTTATATGGGCATGGGTCCGGAAACGCTTTATTTCCATATTAGAAATCACTTTCCCCAACTCATGGGAATTACAGAGGAACAGAACGCACCAGCTTACCACATGAAACTCTAACATGAAAAGTTCAAAATGCCCTCCGTTAGCATTTCATATCATCATAAATAATAAATAATTCACAACGCCGTCATAACTCATTAACGACATGCTTTGAAGTTCTATTGTTTCCCCCCTTTTAGTGGTTTTCTGCTGTTTACGAGGCATTGCATCCAAACTGGACATCTCAAAATAGAGTATAGCATATGTTATCATGAGATGGGAGCAAGACGGTGCTACAACAGTAAAAGAATGTCCCAACGACCGCAAAACTGATAGAACGTGGCAGAAGATGCCTGGTACGACTTGTCAAGAAGTCTTGCACTTCCTTCGCCACTTCGATCGCCGAAGAGGTTGGAAATGCATCTGAGAGCGCCGTTAGCAACAAAATTATCCACAGACAGTTGTACAGGACTGGCTATCATGGTAGATCAGCTGAATACAAGGCGATTATTACAACTGATTGCGAGGCATCGTTTGGCCTTGTTTGTTGACCATCATTGAAGAACGGAAAACAGTTCTTTGAAGTGATGAGTCATGGTATTCATTCTTTCAATCTGATGGACATGTTTAGATGTAGCGACAACCCGGAGAACGGTTTCTTACAGGCTGTGTTGTTGAATCGGTGAAGTTTAATGGAAGGTTGTTTTTCCTGATTTAGGACTTGACCCATTGGTTCTTGTACCTCCAAGTTTTGGATAATTCGGCCTACACTGTGGCATATTAATGAGGTGACGGCTGTTTGTTTCAACAGGATTGAGCTCCATATCAAACTGCAAAGCGTGTGCAGACTAGTTTCTGAAAATGAGGCTAATTAGCTTGACTGGCCTGCTCCGAGTCCCGATCTGAGTCCGATCGAGCACCTGTGGGACGAACAGGAGTGACGGGTACGAAAACGCAAACCACGCCCTTCTTTGCAAGAGGAAAGCTACACTACCCTATCAAAAGTCATGGGACAACCCTGGTTTGCAAGAAAATGGGACATTCCTTTGCAATTTCACTATTGACATTCTTCCCAGTACTACATAACAGAGCATACAATTATGAGATGGTGCTTGCGTGAATGCTGTAAGAATGTCTCAAAGAAAAGAGCTTTCAGACTTCCAAAGAGGTACAATTGTTGGGTGCCATCTCGCAGGCAAAACTGTTAGACAGACGTCAATCCTCCTAAACATCCCGAAATCGACCGTTCACAACGTCATCCGGGCATTGAAAGAGAAAGGCACCACAAGTGTTCCGCCTAAGACTGGAAGACCCAAGATCATGTCGGCCAGAGACCAAAGAGCTCTTCGTAAAGTGGTCACTGAAAACCATCACACATCCTTGATGGACTGACGAAATCGTTCATAGAGTCGGCGGGAATAACTGTGAGCACCCTGACTGTTCGCAGGGAACTGCATGCAATGGGTTTTTATGGCAGAGCGGCAACCCACAAACCTCACATCAGCACTAGCAAAGCAGCGAGGAGATTGCAATGGTGCAAAGAGCGACGACATTAGACTCTGGATCAATCGCGAATGGCTGAATAGAGTGATGAGTCCTGCTACACCATCTGGCAATCGGATGGACGGGTTTGGGTATGGCAAAGGCCCGGCGAACGTTATCTGCCAAGCTGTGTTATGCCCACGGTGAAGTTCGGCGGAGGGTCGGTGATTGTGTGGGGGTGCTTTTCATGGTATGGGTTGGGTACAGTCGTTTCTGTGGACGGACATCTAAACGCAGAGCGTTACCAAGACATTCTGGACAACGCAGCACTCCCGTCTCTCTGGCAGCACTTTGGCAATGGCCCTTTTCTGTTTCAGAATGATAACGCACCTTGCCATAAAGCAAGGGCTGTAGGCACATGGTTTGATGAAAAGAGGGTTCGAAAACTTGACTGGCCTGCACAGAGCCCCGATCTGAACCCCATCGAACATCTGTGGGTCATGTTGGAACTCGATTGCGCGCTTGTGCGGAACGCCTGAAATCCGTGACCGAACTATCCAAGACACTTACCGTATCAAAAACTTGCGCAATGGCGAAAATGACCTGTCGCGATGGCGAAAATTACCTGTCGAAACGTATCAAAAACTTGTGGATAGTATGCCCCAGAGAGTAGAAGCTGTGACAGCAGCAAAAGGTGGACCATCAATATACTAATATATATATATTTTTGAGTGTTTCTATTAAAGTGATGGTGTCCCATGACTTTTGATAGGGTAGTGTATTTCTATCTAGATTTAGACAAATTGTGGAAAATATGCCTCGACCTGTTGCCGCTGTAATACAAGCAAAAGGAGGGCCTACCTGTTACTAACAAGTAAGTAAAATAATAAAACAATTTTTCTGAAAAACATGCAGTGTCCAAATACTTTTATCTATGTAACATATAGACAAACCACCTTAATAAGTAGCTCGGGGAGGATGGAGTCTCAGGATTCTATTGTATATACAGTTATCTACGAAATTATTTACAAACTAAACAAGTTAACAAAAGAGTAAATATTTGTTTAAGAAAATCTGTATATTTTTAACTTATCGATACGACAATCAAAGCAGCTATCAAATTACATACATTTCATGCTCAATTATTTAAGTAGCGGAAGAATGGAGCTACTTATTGGTTTCACAATGTCCGTCTGTGTTCTTCATAATTTCTGCATATTTTGAGGTAGAAGGTTGAAATTAGGAATGTAGTACATCTTCACTATTTAATTTGGTTTTGGTTGGCCCACTGGGGTCGGAGTTTTGGGGGTGGGAGTCAGTGGGAACCAAAAGGTCTACGTGTATTTAGGTATGTAAAGGAGTGAAATTCGTTATGTAGAGTCCTCCTCTAGGCAAGACCTACGTTAATGTAAAGTTCGGGCCAAAATGTCTCAATGGGGTCGGAGTTGTGGGGGTGGCAGTCACATGGTCTTAGAACTATGGCAACATATGAATGTGATATATCATTCGTACAGAAATGATGAGAAACGAAAGAAGTTTTCATTTTCTAAATATTACGTTCGATAAAATCAATATTTCGATTAAAAAATGGGGGGGGGGGTTAAAAAGTGCGGATAAAAATAGATGATCTCAGTGCTTCCGCTACTTTTCTCCCTCCCTCGGGAGGATTAATTTCTTTTTTATTGTGAAATTACAAATAAAAGAATTATATATTTGAATAAATCTGAGAAGCAAAATCAAGCCAGTGTGTACTTACTTAATTTGTAAAACCTAACGGAGCTTACTTACTGGCCGTACCTCGCATTACATGCTATCTACACTTTCTGCATTATTTTATTGTTTATTTTCCTATTTGTATTTGGGTTTTCACAGTTTGTCGGCAATCCTTCTGCCTGTCTTTCACATTCTCGCTTGTTTATTTTATGAATTGTCTTTGATGAACGGTTGTACAGGGTGATTACAAAAGAACTTCACACATTTAAAAATTTATTACATCAAAGCTATTCAGAATATAGACACACCACATACGCATTCTTAAAGAAAAACTCTTGAAGTTTATTGTGACACAGTTAAAGACGTTCAATATGCCACCCTGTAGTCGAATTCGTCCCAAACCCGCATTAACATGTCTCCATCAATCCCACGTATCGCTACCGTAATGCGTTCTTTCAGCTCGTCTAGGTCACGGGGAAGGGGTAAGGTGAAGACCTTGTCCTTTACACACCCCCATAAAAAGAAATCACAAGGTGTGAGGTCGGGGCTCCGCGGTGGCCACTTCGCAAGTTCCAGGTTATTGTTTGCTCGACCAATCCACCGCAGTGATTTCTTTTTATGGGGGTGTGTAAAGGATAAGGTCTTCACCCTACCCCTTTCCCGTGACCTAGACGAGCTGAAAGAACGCATTACGGTAGCGATACGTGGGATTGATGGAGACATGTTAATGCGCGTTTGGGACGAATTCGACTACAGGGGGGCATATTGAACATCTTTAACTGTGTCACAATGAACTTCAAGAGTGTTTCTTTCAGAATCCGTATCTGGTGTGTCTATATTCTGAATAGCTTTGATGTAATAAATTTTTAAAAGTGTGAAGTTCTTTTGTAATCACCCTGTACAATACCGATTTTCATTGCACCACAGTCGATATATTCAACATGGCGGATTTCTGTCACTTCGTAGGTAGCATATTGAGCAAAATTATCTTCCGTTTAAACGATAATATACAGGGTAGTCCATAAGTCTGTCCCCCCCCTTTTATTTTTTGAACCGAAGCAGATATGTCAATTTTGATGAATCCAATGAATAGGAAGTTGTGGGTGGCCTATCCCATGGTGCACTTTTCATCATCCCAAATATGCAAATTAGGACATATTCAAAATTTATCTCAAAAACCATAAGGGATAGAGAAAAAAACCCAATTGCAAACTTGGTCAGCATAAAAAAACAAACAAAACAAAAAAAAATCATCCAAATTGGACCAACCAATCACCCACAATCAGAAGATCATGTTGACCATTTCCGGAACATTGTAGCTTGCTATCCTGGAATTGTTCTGTCTTCTGTGTGCTGAAACATGCCTTTTATTTGCTTTTCCGCATTAAAGTGAATGCGTGTATGGTAATTTATGTTAATTTTTTGATCTGCATGCTTTACATGGCGGAAATATCAACATTCAGTTTTCCTTGTGCGGTGTGACTGTTTGTAAGCTACAAACAGTCACCGCATGATTATGGGTGATTGGTTGGTCGATTTGGATGATTTTTTTGTTTTGTTTGTTTTTTTATGCTGAACAAGTTTGCAATTGGGTTTTTTCTCTCTCCCTTACGGTTTTTGAGATAAATTTTGAATGTGTCCTAATTAGCATATTTGGGATGATGAAAAGTGCACCATGGGATAGGCCACCCACAACTTCCCATTCATTGGATTCATCAAAATTGACATATCTGCTTCGGTTCAAAAAATAAAAGGGGGGGGGGCAGACTTATGGACTACCCTGTACAGGGTCGGGACACATTAATATGACCACCTCTCCTCGAAAATGTTAGAACGTCCCATGGTATGCAGATGAAAAATGATTGCATGTCATTAAAAGCTGACAACAGCAGACGTGTATTAGCAGTCGTTAACAGAGCAGTTGTCGCAAGTGACCTATTGGACCTCCAAAAGGGGATGATCCTTGGCTATCGGGCCAAGGGGGGCAGCATTTCAGAAATGACCACCTTTGTGAACTGCTCTAGGGCTGCCGTTGTGAAGGTGAGCTAACACCACAGAAAAACAGAGACCCAGAAAGAAAGTCATCATCTGTGAAAAAATACATACTACAAAAAACAGAAATAAGATAAAGATGTAGATTTATTGCGATGCAATAGAATCACAAGGTAACAAAAACAACAGTCTTCCAGCATGTGCTGTAGTACTCTTGCCACAGAGCCAACTGAAATTTATTTACTGTAAATCTACCAGTTTAAAAAAAATTATGTTCTCCATTGTAGTAGAATTAAAAGAAATATACCTCTAAGTAAATATATATTTGTACCGCGACTGGACGAACCAGACAGTTTCGAGAAACCGAAGAGGTAACTGTGGGACCCCACGGGCCATCGATCCTAGAGGCGAGCATCAGTTACGACGCCTGGCCAAGACCAATCGGCGTGCCATTGTTGAGCAACTGACACAGCACATGAACAGTGGGGCCACTAGGCGTGTCAGCACCAAGACAGTGCAACGATCCCTCTTGAGGTTGGGGCTCCGGAGCAGGTATATGGTAACAGCACCCATGTTGACGCCTGTGCATCGCCGAAAACGCCTCCAATTCGCAATGGACTATCGCCATTGGACCTCGGCCGAGTGGCAAAGGGTTGCTTTTTCTGACGAGTTGCGGTTTCTAGTGAACAGAGTGGACAGACGATGGAGAATTCGCCGGGAAGCATCTGAGAACATGCATCCCGACACCATCGTTGGCAGACAACAGGCTGGTGGGGGAGGTGTGACTGTTTGGGGGGTGTTTACGTGGTATTGTGTGAGTCCGCTGATACCGCTGGAGGGTACACTGAATGCTGTTCGTTACCTGACGATCGTCGCAGACCAGTGTTTCCTCAGGGTGATGGCACCTTCCAACAGGACAATGCTCCCTGCCATACTGCCAAAATTGTCCACGACTGGTTCGAGGAGCATGAGGATGAATTCAAGCTACTCCCATGGCTACCAAACCCCGCGGACCTCAATCCCATTGAACATTTGTGGGACCATCTCGATCGCCATGTCCGCAAGTTGGACCCTCCACCACGCACGGTGATGGAATTACGGGATGCACTGATCGCCGAATGGTCCCAGATACCTGCAACCACCTTCCGAGGACTTATTGACTCTCTGCCACGTCGACTAGCTGCTGTGCTTGCCGCCAAAGGTGGATATTCCGCATACTTGCAGATGGTCATATTAATGTGTCCCAATCCTGTAAAATAGAATAAGTTTTTTATAGCCTTGATGATTTTCAATTCCAGATACAATACAATTTGAAGAATGATGAGGCACAAAATTCTTTTGACCACAAAAAAGTAACCACAGCCTCAGAGGTTTTCTTCCATTTATTTACAATACAATTTCTCCAAAGATATAAAATTGCCCCCAAAATTATTAACACTCTAACCTCATTAAGCTTATTTTAAGCTTATAGATACAATAATTAGAGCAGCTATAAAAATAAATATATTTAGGTACAAAAATAGATGAAAATCCCTAGGTAAAAGTGGCCAGAAGTTCAACAGCCATGACGTAGTAAAAGAAGCTTTCACTATGTAATTAAATCACAGGCGCCAACTTTTTATGAGGAGGGGATATAAAAATCGTGCCCCGCTAAGTGCCTTATAGTGGGAGCTATGTAAAAAGAATATCAAAGTAAGGATATTTCCTGGTAATAAATTTTTTTTCTGGGTGTGTACTTGCTTTTTTTAGTACTACCAAACGGAACTTACTTTCTGGATTTTCCTTGTTCATAAGATTAATAGAAACAGAAAAAAGATGAAATCAAAATCACTTTGTTAATGAAATTTACAAAATGATCAGTCTTGAGATTCATTTACATGTCTTAATGAACATGTCTTACATACATAACTATTTGATTGGCTGAATCTGGTATATTTTCTCCAATTTTTGTATTTAATACCATATCATTTTTAGAATTCTGTGTTGCTATCACTACTGTTGCACAAACTTTACCTTGCATTGTTCGTCAGGAGATATATATTTTTGGTCCAAGCTATAGATTTAAGTAAAGAAAAACACACATGGACTTATCTGATCGCTATGCATCTCAAAATGGCTAGACCAATCTTGATGAAATTTTTCATGGTAATTCCGATGGACCCTGGGAAGGTTTTAGGTAGGACATGGTGGAGATATCACGCTACATGGATAGCACACTCTACAATTCGTTACCCCCCTCCCTAAAAGAGGTTAATATGGTTAATTATGTAGTGCCACACCAGTAAATGTGTTATGTTTGTAGTGCCACCCCAGTAAATGTGTTACGTTTTTAGTACCACAACAGTAAATGTGTTACGTTTTGTAGTGCCACACCAGCTAATATTTTAAATATACAATGCAACACCAGTTAATATGTTAACAAATTTTCAATCCCCC